>CM061751.1:20681800-21189216 GCA_030979885.1 Lolium multiflorum | reverse complement strand
TCGCAAACCCCCAACGTTCCCATCTGCCTCCCCACCCACCGCGCCGATCGCCGGCGATGATGGGGGCGGCGGCGGCGAAGAAGGGCGGCGAGTGCATCGACATCGACTGGCTAGAGATGTTCAAAGCCACCGCCGACGACGCCGACACCTGCTTCGACTCCACACCCCCTCCCCCAACGCGGAAGGGGAGGGCGAAGCGGAGCGAGCGGAGCGCGGCCTCCCCCAGCAGCGCGGACGTCTGCGTCATCTCCCCGCCCTCGGCGCCCGCCAAGCGGAGGCGGAGGAGGGCGGAGGAGGAGGCGGGTGCGGAGTTCAGGTCGATGTCCAACAAGGGGATGCGGCGGGAGGTCGAGGACATGTCGGACGGCGAGCTGCAGCGGGAGATCGCGGGCATGCGCTCGTTCGGGGGCTTCCTCGTCGGGGACAAAAGGGTGCGCCACCAACGCTTCCTGCCGCTGCTCGAGGCGGAGGCGCAGAAACGGAGGACCCGTAAGCACGCCGCCAAGGTTCGATCGAGCACCCGTGTCTGATTGCCCGCCCCCCTCTCTCTATTTTCGTCCGGTGTGAGGATCGGCGCTATCGGCTAGGGCTCGAGGCGCACGCGATTTGGGGAACCAACAGCCCCGTGTTTGCCTGCGCATGCGGGGGATTAGAGGTTTCCGCCGTAGAGGATCGATGCGCATTATTCTGCTCTTGTTCTGAAAACGGTTGCTACATTTTATTTGTAGGACGCTGGTGACCGCAATCCGGGTGCTCCTTCTAGGGCGGATGTCTACGCATTTGGTAAGAATTTTTTTATTTAGTGTGGCTTACTGCATTTTCAGTTATTAGCTTACACCGCTACTCCTCTAGCAATGGCAATGTAAGCGCATCCGGTTATCTGAAGCATCTACTGAAACATGAAACGAATGCTGAATCTGCCCCTGCTACCTTGTCCGCCATTACTGCTGGCCGTGCCCTGCGCAATTAAGTGTCTGCCATACAATGGAAGGTGTTCGTTCCACTGTGTTATATTATACCCCCCCGCCCCCTTTTTTTTGCAGATACTGAGGATGAGCAGGTGGAAGATACTGCTCGCAGATTCTGTCCGAACTCATCTCCCATTCGCCCGAAGAAGAAGAACTATGGCTTGGTATACAGTAACGCCCTCTGCATGTTCTTGTTATTCTATATAGACATCTCTGCAAGTTGAGATGGGATCATTGTGAATGCAGCTAGGTGTACAGACGCGCAGCAGTTCCAACCAAGCTGGACTAAGGAAGCCTATTCCAACGGATAAGATGTACTCAAGCACAACATCACCAACACCTTTACGTGGGCACACAATGAGAGTTCGCGCCGTTGATCCAAAGGAACGTGATAATGAAAAGTCTCGGCAGAATGGGAACAACTATTACAGAACTAAGGAAGAGAGGTATGTGTCATTTCTTCAGAAAAATCAGGGCAACACCCCTTATTCATTTCTAATAGAAATGAAACATAACATCTACTGTAAGCTTCTTATGACACCTCATATGTGTCCACTTCTGTTTCTTGACAGTCTCTGTTCCTTGCATCCTAGCCTTTCGATTTACAGACTTTTATGTTTGATTTCAAATATCAGCTTGTTTCTTAGCTGCAATTTAGAAGAAAAACGTATTTTATAGATGCGCTTTACCATTTTCTTGCTTATACATTTGGTATAATACAGAGAGCCAGTACTCCAATTGGTTACACCTGTTTGCCATAAGTTAATAGAAATGTGTGGAATACATGTTCTGCCGAATTCTCCATTTTTTTTGTTTCATTTTGTTTCTATTGGGTTTCATATCTAGCCTACCCCAACTTGCTTGGGAAAAGGCTTTGATGTTGTTGTTGATGTTGTGTATATAATCTGCTGAATTCTTCTAGAGCACAATTCTGTTGTATTAAATATTGTATATATATTATCCACGTACTCAGGGCATATCCCTAATGACTTCTATGCAATACATCTCAATGTACTATTTTTATTTTACCAAAATATTAATGTGACGTTCCTTTTCAACTCTTTGACACAGGAGGAAGGCACATCACGAAGATTCATCTCTTCTGCATCAAAAGGTGGGCATGCTGACCAAGTGTCGATCAACTATGACAATAAAATTACGGTTTAAAAGTTATCTTAGGTTTTACTCTATACAAATCATCCGCATTTCCTATTGCTCAAGTGTTACTGATGTTGGCTTCTGCAGAAAGCATAGCTCCTCCATTTAGTATACACTGCTATAATTTCGACTAGTAGTTTGGCCATGCTAATTAAGGCATTGCATTGAAGTTAGGCCATCATAAACCATTACCAAGACAGTTCTTGGGCAATATGTTATGCCTTCCATTAGTAGATTATCCCAATGCCACTTTTACATGAAAAGTTTACCTTACGCGATTGAATTATTATATTGAATTGCCTCTTAGGTTAATGCTGTGGTTCTCTTGGATGATGAAGATCCGCAACCTGATGAACCTGTAGAATGTGAGGTGCCAGACAAATGGTATGCTTCTCCCCGAAATTGTGGTTGCTGTGTTATATGTGCTGAGCTAAGCTTTTGATTCATCTTTCTGATAAAACTACCGGTTTTTCAGGAAGGACTTAAAAATCTACTATCCGTCAAGGTGAACACCGTGCATTGTTTTCTGAGAATCAGTTCATGATATGGAGTTTTTTTTTTAGTTTTGTCATTAACACTACCCATGTGAACAGTGATAATCCGGAAGCCGTAGAGCTCAGCAGTTCGGATATAAAATGTCTTAATCCTGGAGTATATGTGTCATCGCCAGTGATAAACTACTACATTCAGTTAAGAATATGTATTCCTATTTTTAAGTTTTACTTCATGTCATTCTATGACCTTCTCTTTTTAGAGTCTGCTTGAGCATGTCATCGCCTTTCTTTGATATGTGTTCAATTTAGTGCAATACAAACTACAGAATTTTGAATAACAAGAGGCAATCGTTGCAGGATTTAATTTGAGAATATTAGGTGTTAATGAGCAATAGTTGTATTGCCTGTTGGCATTGAAATGTCTGGAATATCATCAAGCTATCTATTTGAGCTGTTGAGCTGGATACATTAATAAAAATAGCATTATGTTTATTTTGATTTAGTGCAGTTGCAAGTGAATTAACTTCTGAATTCTGTTCATAAGAACTTTGCCCTACCAACTGATTTTTCTGTTTAACTCTTTCAATTATATTCTTCTGGCAGATACATCAAAAGAGCCGAAATGCATATTGAATATGGCACTGATAAATTCTACATGTTCAACACATATTTTTATAGCAAGCTTCAAGAAGCATTGTTGGATAAGGTATCATTTTTTGTGCCATGAACTTAAATTTTTATATATCATAGGATTAATGGCGCAAAAATACAAATTTCTCAAGTTCTGTTTTTGTGGATACATGAGTACTTTGGAGATAAGCGTTTGTTGCTTCCTTGTTAAAATGTGATAGTAACCAAGTTTGGCACTCTGTTGTAATCTTATCTTAGTACTTCACTACCTGTCTTTTATATCTGCCTAATCCTCTTTCATGACCTTATCTTTCTTGTTTATGAAGTATCTTTTATATGGTAATTTTATATTGAAATTCTCTACTTTTGTTCTAGCATAAGTTCTTGAAGTTGAGAAGATGGTGGAAAGGTGTCAATATATTTCAGAGAGGATACATTATCTTGCCAATCCATGGAATGTAAGTACATACTTGCTTCGAAATTCTAAGATCTTTTCATGAAATGTTCGCATAGCCTCCATGAAAGCCAAACCACTATAGTGTGCCACTCATGCAATATCAGTTGTGCATATTATTGATCACTTTATCCTCAAAGATACTCTTTGATAAAGTTCTATGATATTGTTACATAACGTTATGCTTCATCTGGATCTGCAACATGAAGCTGAGATAATGCACCAATCAAAGTGCTCTGAATCATTGTACAAGCTTCGGGCTGTGGCATATGAGGATAGTAATATTATTATTAAACTTCTATGTGTATTTCTGCTGAATGCTTCTTTCCCTTTGATTAGGTCGCACTGGAGCTTGATAATTGTATGCATGCCTGCAAAAGAGAGTAATGCAGGACCAATCATACTTCATCTGGACTCCTTAGGGATGCACCCCAGTGCTCAGATTTTTGACACAGTTGGGAAGTGAGTGACCAACCTGAGTGCCAGCTGGAAATTTCTGTAACTATTACGACTGATGTTTCATGATTGGCTAACTTGTTGATTAGTTATATGATTTTGATAGGGAAAGAGCCCTTTCCTAATGCTGATATTTTCAACTGTACTCTTTGTAGATACCTTGAAGAAGAATGGCGTCATTTAAGGGAGAATGAGAGTTCATGCATTTCGATTTCAGAGACAATATGGCAGGATCTTCCGAGTAATATACATAAGGAAATAGTTGAGGTAAGTGTTCATGATGGGTAAATACCTTATAGAAGCAGACCATGCTGGATGTGTTAAAGGTAATAAGGGTTGAGTATGGAGAAATATAGACTTTTGATAGCGAAAAATTGATTATTTGTACTTCCTTGATTTTATAATTTACTCCCTCTATTCTAAAATAAGTGTCTCAACTTTTTCTAAATCTGGATGTATCTATTATAACTAAAATGTGTTTAGGTACATCCATATCTAGACAAAGGTGATACACTAAATTTTGGAACGGAGGGAGTACATGCGTAGCCTTTTGTAGGATTAACTAGACTTGTCACCTATGGCTCAAAACTGTCATCTGCAAACTCTTTAGGTTGGTAACTATGCAGGTCATTGGGTCCATAGTTTTTGTTTTGTTATTTGTCAGGTCAATCAGTGTACATGTCCCACATTGTGGTGTTTTTCTTTGTATATAGATGTGCATATCTTGTTCGTATTATAAAAAAGACCTGAAGTGGAACTCTTTTAAGTACATCCTAATCAACTAACAGTTATAAGTGAAAGATGATATTTCTGACACATGCTGCAGTATCTAGGCTACAGTACTGCATGTGTTACAGTATGCCCATTAAAGCAACATTATTGTACATATAGTTCAGTATTTTATGTTGCAGTTGTGGTCGTAATTTTTTTTTTGTTATTGATTCCTGGATGTTTGCGTTGAATAATTGTCTAGATTGTGGTCTGCAATTAAATTACAATACATGTTACTCTTAATTCATTATTATAATTGTACAATGACCAGGTTCCAGGGCAGAACAATGCGTATGACTGTGGTGTCTTCATGCTTTATTATATTCAACAGTTTATAAAACAAGCACCAGAAAGGTTCACAAGAGATAGGCTTCACATGGTTTGTGGTGCCAACTCTTTTCTGTATTTTTAGTTTTTATGAGGCTTTATCTATTTAGGTTAGGGAGCTTCTTACTAAAGGTTTTAACACTCAGCTTGTATTGCCTTCACAGTTTAGTCGCAGTTGGTTCAGATCTGAAGTTGCTTCTGGTTTAAGAAACGGGATACGAGAACTACTGCTGGAATTATTTGGAAGTGCTAGGGGTGATGACATTTTGTCAGAGGCAGCTGCATCTGATGACTCGGATGAAGAATGCATCATAAAGGAAGGAGAATCAGAAGCGGTTACACCTTGTGACAGTTCAGGAATGGCTGCAGGAGGTGGAGATACGAGCACACGCAATGAAGAAGACTTCATGGAAGGAACACCTTTGACTACCCGTAGCAGTGATGGCAGGGTCGTAGCCTGTGCTCTTTCAGAAGCAGTTATGTCGTCTGATAGCATAGATGACGATGATACCATGAAAACTGATTTGGACCGCTCAAAAACTGAACAAGACATTGAGATCATCTTACCCTCTGACGGATCAGGAATGGTTGTGGGAGGTGGAGGCACTAGCACACGTAGCAGTGATGGCAGGATTGTAGCCTGTGCTCTTTCAGAAGAAGCTATGTCGTCTGATAGCATAGATGACGATGATACCATGAGAACTGATTTTGACTGCTCAAAAACTGAACAAGGCGTTGAGATCTTACCCTCTGACGGATCAGGAATGCCTGTGGGAGGTGGAGGCACTAGCACAGGTAATGAAGAAGACTTCATGGAGGCACTAGCGCCTTTGGCTACCCGCAGCAGCGGTGCCAGGATCATAGCCTGTGCTCTTTCAGAAGCAGCTACGTTGTCTGATGGCGTAGATGACGATGATACCATGAAAGCTGATTCTGACAGTTCAAAAACTGAACAATGCATTGTGATCTTATCCTCTGACAGATCAAAAAACAATGAAATGGTCATGCATAGTACACCAGATCGTACTATGTATTGTTCTGACAGTGACGTGGAAGAAGTGAAGACCCCAGAAGTTGAAAAGCGAAGACGTAGGGGTGAACTTTGCTGCATTGTTTGACATGAAGCGCTCATCTGCTCATGTCCCAGACTACCGAAAATCAAACCACGATTTGGAGGTGCCTGTTACCATATGCCAGCTGGGTGATCTCAGGTACCTGTTAGGATACGAATCGAAGGCGTAGAATGTATTGCTGGGCAATGCATAGTCTTCCTCTGGCTCTTTGCCCTTGGCTGTGTAAAGTTTTGGTAGGAAGGCCACGGTCGTGTGCTTGGAGGGGGGTGTATAGTGTACAGGTTAATCATATATATAGAGCTTATCCAAAATGCACGTTCTGGAGCTACCGTACCTTGGAGTCTTACAAAGTGGCGCATCTCCTGTGCAAATATAAGTTATCGAAATACTAACAAAATGTTTGCTTTGTCCTCGTGCACTAACCATGCCTGCAAATATGAATCCTAGTTATTATTTGTCATGTTAAGCTCCTTTAATATTTATTTTTGGCCTCATAATAGTTTCTTTTTCTTGTTGAACTGCTGAGTTGGTCCCTCGCCAATTTTGCACTGCTGAGTTGGAATAACATGCGGCTTGCTCCAGTTCAGAGCCGCCACGTTGATACCTTTAAGTCTGCTCATAGCCTACTCAGCATTTGGCACGAGGTTCCTTATTCAGATCATCATGCATTGATAAGATACCATTGGACGCCACCTAGGCGATGCTTGGAATCGAGAAGCCACATTTCTGAAACGGCGACCAAGTGGCCACATTGACCTCAATGATACTTCACCTCAGCATCGGTGATCCAGTGTTATTGTGTAGATGACAGATATTAACCAAACCAACTCCCTGAGTCACTATCTAGGCATGTGTATACACAATTGCATCCAACAAGTCCACTTCACATGCTACAGTATATATATACAGAATATACAAAAATATACTACTCCGATGCAAAAGCTTTGCCTATTCATTAATTAAGAAGAAAGATGCCCAGTTAATTAACCAGAAATTGGGCGAAAACTGATACAACACCAACACACAAGGACCCAACACATGGCCCAGGAGGAGGTCCTGGGCCTCCAGCCGGCAGCCGGGGCACCGTTGTCAGCAAGGTACGGGCGGCGCCTCATTTGATTTAGGTTGTACTGGGTCTGTGGAAATGGGGAGTCTCCTCCTCCGTCAGAACAGGTGTAGTCGTTGATCGAGAAGCTTTGCTTCCCATCCCACGTTGTCTTGTTTGTTTTCGCGAATTTCATCCACGCTCACTGAGGTGATCCAGTCTGAAACTCTGCACTATGCTTCACATTGGATCACTACTATGAGGCGTTCTTGTTTGTTTTTGAGAATTTCCTCCCACGTCGCGAATTTGATATGAATATATATGAGTGATGTTTTGCCTCTTGGGTGATACTACTTCCTCCATTCTCTATTAATTGACTTCAATTTAATATTTTGTATTTATACTAAATTAGAGTTAATTAATAAAAACGGAGGAAGTAGTAGTGAATTTTTATTCCCAGTTGCTAGTTGGGAAATGATTTAGAGGGATCAGTTTTTTTTTGAAGTTTCGCCTTCAAAGGACAACAAAATGTCTGATTGAACAGGCTCAATCAGAAAATCAGGGATAAGTTCATAAGTAACATCTAACGGAACAATTGAGATAGCCTCACGAGCATAAGCATGTGCCGCTTTATTAGCCTTGGAGGGACCAGCTTTGCTGACTACTCTGGCACGGCATTTCGCTTTGAGCGAAATAAAAGACACACGCTTAGCATAGGAATAATAAAGACTTGCTTGGTGAATTTTCCTACGCCCTTGGATCCAAATTAGTTGCAATTACTATAGATGTATGTAGATACTAGTGTCAAGTAGGAGTAATATGAATCGGAGGGAGTAGAATTAGTGAGGATAATCTCTAGTAAATTTTAAATTTTTACTTATTTGTGAAAGTATGTTTGGTACTACAGTATTTAGTTTAATCTCTGCTTATCGATCCTTACTTTTTCTAAATTTTAGTGTATTTTTCTCAACTTCTAATACTTTATTCCTACCTAGTGGATTGAAGATAGATTTTATGGAGGATTGGATGAACATACGGTTCTATCTAGTACTATAGGAGATTATCCGCACTGATTCCTAAAAAAACTCTAGTCTTAGTTTTTGTTCTCTTCGCTCGTTCGATGCGATCTCTTTTCTCGATCATGATGCCTGTAACTGAGAAGAGATGCTTACTGTAACCCATCCATTAAAATGCGGCATCAAGATCGTGGATATGCAGGATCACCTGACGATGAGCGCATAAACAAAGCAGAGACCCAATAGGAGCCGCAGGTTGGATTTAAAATTGTTGAGTAAGATGCCAGATGCTGCCTAGGATATGATTAACAGAGACCCTGTAGCTTGCAACGCATTTTCCAGAGGCGACAGACATATGCTTATCTTCGGTGATGAGGTTTTCAATTATCAGGTAAAGCGAGTTAACTGATGCGTGTGGCAAGGTGATAGCAAGCACGCGGAAAATCTATATTTTCCCCCTTCGTGATCAACACATTTTTTCTGATTATTGCTTCCTTAAAGAGGCAAAGAGACCATTTTCACCAATTAAGAATAAAATTGAGCGATTAGCTAGAGAAGACCAGGTGAAAACTGGGATGGACGTCAAAGAACAGAGACCATCATGAAGCATACTCCCTCTTCCTAAAATATAAGATGACTTCTAGTAGCAAAGGAGAAACAAAAAGGAAGAAGTACATGCAGTTTCTTAATTCATACGTAAAACTGCGGAGTATATAAGACGGCACCAAACTAAAATCCGCCGCCATTAATCACGATAAGTGCTGATGGCAGACAAGATAAGGCTCGATCCCAAGATTACAGAGGAGAAGAGGTTGTTGCCAATCGCCCACTCTAACTCGTACGTGCACGTTTAGTACAGACGGCGCGAATCTGATGCTAAGCAAAGCCCGCGCCTGAAAATTTGGCAACTTGTGCAGTAGTACCGCCGTCTCTTCCAAAACAAGCAATCTCCTCTTGCCGGAAATAATCGCTTGGTTTTCCGTGCTTTTCAGCTGCGCTTCCAAATTCTTGAAATTTACAGGTTGAGGCTCGTTGAGCGAACTCACTGCCTGCTTATATTTTCGGCTAGCAGAAAACGAGTACCAGCAGCGGGAGGAGCCACTGCGGTTTTGTCGAATGCGACCACACCGATCGGACACCACCCAACAACTGACCATGAGCTCGACCTGGATTTAAGTCGGAGAGCTTATCACACACTTCCGTCGTTTTCGTCCTCATCGTCTCTGTCTGTGTTCCACTCACGGCGGGCGGGCCGGCGATCTACAATGCTTTGGAAGGCAGTGCATTTTTGGCACGGCGACACCGACCGAGAGTGATGTTTTATCTACCGCACAACGATACAATATACGGACGTCTCACCGTCGGTGAAATTTGTTTGGATCCCTCATCCCTCCGGGTTTGTGAATCTTTCGTGAATATGATCTTGGGTAGTTCTGGGATAATAGTTCCCAAACCCCTGGATAACCCGTAGCAGTATCGTAAATTAGGGTTTATAGCATTTAGCTCATACAAACAGAAGTAAAATAATTTATAGTTCGTAAATATTATACAACACAATTATTTGAAAATAATAGTCTCACAATCAAACATGCATGATAGAAGAAGTATCAACTTAAAACATGTCTAAAACAAAGCGTACTCCAATGGTCATAACTTTGTTTGATCGCATCATATCGGCCTTGAAGTGTTCTCAACGAGCAGCTAGAAAGGGTCAACATATTACGATGGAACCTATAAAACAAGCTTCGAACGCCTCCTCTCCAATATCCTCCAACTTCGGCTCCAACTCATCACCCCCCTCGAACCCGCTATCTCACTATCTTCCACATTGGAACCAATTCGCCAAATTGAGATAAAAAGGGCGAAAAAAAAGTTTACCTAAGAGGTGTTTTGGCGAACACGTTGGAGGCGTTCCCGTCTACACCGGCGCTCGGACCATTGGCGACATTGGAGGCCGAGGAGGCACACATTCGTGCGGGTGCACATTCTTCTGTTTCGGTGGACATGGATTTCATCCGACAACCGAAAGCCTCCTCTTCCGCACCATTCGTGGTAGCCACCATCGACGCAGGAGATGCCCTAGAGCTCACGGTTGCAAGGCCACCGCCTCCTTGCGCACGTGGTTGCCCTGCCGCTTCCACTTCGTCCTGGCTGCGGAAGCCTTGGTAGCACAGTATCACCCCTACGAATGATGGCGGTGGACATACGAGGAGGCACCGATTGAGCCTACATGTCTTGGATTGCGCGTGTGGCTAGGGGGTTCCATCATGATGACTACACGGCGTTGTGGTGGTGGTGGTGTGTGGGGGGGGGGGGGCAGGGAGATCAGCAGCGGCGACCGAGGGAGCCACATGTGTGGAGCTGAAAATTCCCAGGCCTGATTTCTTCCAAGATATAAACGGATCATTTTTATCTGTGACAAAAACCGAAAACTGCTGCTATCATCAAGACTGGATGGGTATCCATAATCTCCTAGACTTGCCCTGACGCAGGGCATGCACGAACAGGGACGCTTAGAGATCTCTAACAGAGCCAAATCCCGCCGGAACCGAACTTTTCCGACGGATTTACGGGTTCGGGCCGAAACTGGCGCCGATCAGTGACCTAAAAAGTGGGCCGGCCCGAATACGGAGTTCGGGGGCCCGAGAAACTCCCCGCACGGCACCTATTAAAAGGGTTCGCGGAGGGGAGTTTGGTTCGGAAACCCTACTCCCTTCCCGCCGCACCTCTCCCGCCGCCGCAAAAACCCTCCGCTCGACGAGCAATCCCGGGTCCTCGGACGCCGCTCCGCCGCTACGGCCACCACCCGCCGTCCGAAAATGACGCGTGTAAGACGCGTGGGTAGGGCGGTGGCCGATCGGGCGGCGGAAGGTCAAGTCGCCATCCGCCGGGCGACGGAGTCGGAGCGCAGGCGGTCGCGCTCCGACGCCGCATGGAATCATGCCGCCCGCAAGTTGCCGAGCTAATGGCGCACCACCTTCAAGCTCGAGAGGAGGCGGCTGCGATCGTGGAGGAGGCCGCTGGGCCATGGAGGCGGAGGAGCCTCCCGCCCGCCGTTGCCCCCGCGCGGCGACGATGACGACGACGCCGACGGACCACCTCTCCTCCGGGAGCACCTCCGGCGCGGCGACCATCGAGTTGGCGGCGCTCGTCGTCGCCTAGCAACCGCCGGCGACCAAAAAGCCTCTGCCGATGCCCCGTGACAGTATAGTCTCCGGCACCTAAATTTCTAGTCTAATTAGGTCCGTAGTAGTAATGTAGGTCCAATGCGGATGTATTTTGGCACTATTATTGTAAATTATGAACGAATTGCTTGATTGGATGAAATCGACTGCAATAGCGAAAATCGATTTCCCGCGACGTTTGATTTTGCGAGTTCGGTTTGCGTTATGGTTTCTGTTCTGCGACGTGCCTCGTTTTTCGGAAGACGAACTCAGTTTATTCGGTTTCGATAAACAGTGCTCTAACAGCTAGAGATGTTCTTAGCCAAGAGCAAGAGGTAAGAGCATCTCCCTCGTCCCCCAAAGCGCCCCAAAGGGATTTGGGGCGCGCCGGACAAAAAGCGTTCACCTGTCCCCCAAAGCCCATTTTTGTCCGGCGCCCGATACGGTGTCCTGCGCTGCCTGGCCTCGTCCCACAGACGCTCCGGGACGCCGGACACAACGAAAGCGAGCGGGCTCCCACATGTCGGCGATTATTTGCATAAACCGTTGGTTCGCGCTTTTTTCGTCGCTCCTTCCTTCCCGCCTCCCACCCCACCGCCGCTGGATTTCCCGGCCGCTTTGGCGTCTCGATTCAGGCTGGAGTCAGCACCATTGTCGCGCCGGCTGGGCCCCGCGCGGCCGTCGCGTTCCCGAACGCGCCGTCAAATCCGCCACACCTCCGCGATCGTGAAGGTGCTCGACGACTTGCCGTGGCGCGATTGTCACGCCGTTGTTGCGTCGTCGCCTCGCTAATTTTAACCATTGATTTTGCTTTAGCCATGGACAGCGACGATGAGATGGTTGCCTCGTGCCGAGGACGAGCAAGCGTTCGACGACGACTGCTGGAGCATTTGCGATCATCGCGTCCCTCCAGGACATGCTTGACGCCGAGGCGGAGAAGAGGGAAGAGACGGCCGCGGAGGATCAAGGTCGAAGAAGGAAGTCGAAGCCCCTGGCAGATGGAGGGGCATGCCATGCCGCACAACGACTACTTCGCCGACGGCAACACGACACTTTCAACGTCAGACAGGATGAGCAAGGGCTCGTTCATGAATATCCTCCACGGCGTTCGAGAGTTCGACCCCTACTAAGCTCAAGGTCGACGCTCGTAGGCGTTCGGTTCTCATCCATTCGTGGTGCACCGCCACGAGATGCTGCATACGAGCACTCCTGCCGATACACAAGACGACTACCTTCGCATGAGTGAGTCTACTGCCATTGAGTGCATGTACAAGTTTTGCCGAGTCTGGTGGGAAAGTTTGGCAAATACTACTTGAGAGGGCCAACTCGAGGAAGAGACTGCAAGGATCATGGCACAAAATGCTGAGAGGATTCCCTGGAATGCTTGGAAGCATCGATTGCATGCACTGGGCATGGAAGAACTGCCCGTTTGCTTGGCAAGGTATATACAAAGGGCGTCATGGATATTGCAGTGTGGTGCTTGAAGCTGTGGCAGATTATGACCTGTGGATTTGGCATTCTTTTTTTGGCATGGCGGGATCACACAATGACATCAACGTGTTGCGCGGTCTCCGGTGTTCAGCAGATTAGTGGAAGGGCATGCTCCACCATGCAACTATGAGATCAATGGCCACCAATATACCAAAGGCTATTATCTAGCCGATGGTATATATCCAAAATGGGCCACTTTTGTCAAAACAATCTCGAATCCATCAGGTTGAAGAATCTCACTTTTACGCGAGGAGGCTTGCAAAAGGATGTCGAATGGCATTTGGTGTGCTTCAAGCACAATGTTTCCATTGTCATGTACCCTTCTAACCGGTCTCACGACCAAATGTGGGAGTGATGCTTGCATGTGTGATCATGCATAACATCAGAACGGACCGCAAGAATCATTGGCGATGGTCCATCCCTAAGGTGTGTCATCTCGCAGGTTGATTATGAGTTGCCTGCAGATTTTGAGATTTTCTCGCCATCACGCAGAGATCCGTGACAATAGTGTGCATGAGCAACTCCAAGCTGCACACCATGAGCATTTGTGGAGGAGCACGAAGGCACCTTGATGTATCATCTAGCCCTTTTTATTATATTTGATTACTTGTCTTATTGTTTGTTGTAATTTAATTTATAAACAATCCTCGAAAACATTTTTTTTCATATGCTACATTTGATATAAATGATTTATGTTAAAAAATTATTTTAAATGTTTGGGGCGGCGTTTGACGCGGCCGTCATCGCCCCAACGCAAGATTTAATAAAACACGCCCCGGCAACGCCAATCCGGCGCGGTTTGGGGGACGGTTTGGGGGACGCGGCTGGAGATGCTCTAAACACAACAACTAGACACCTTTTCTGATAAGGTGCGAATTTCGTGTCATGAGACTACGAGAGTAGGCACGGCAACTTGTGCTCCTCTCTAATCTTGGGATCGAGACTTATCTTGTGTGCCATCTGTACAAATCCAGCTTGATGATGTACCTAGGAGAAGCTCACTTTATAGTTTGGGCTAGCAGATAAATTATGGTCTAGCTAGACCAATCTACTGAAACGCGACCAGGACCTGACCACCAACCAAGCCTGAGCTAGACCTGAATTCAAAGCACCGTTGGGGCGTTGGTCCGTAGCCGCGGCTAGGTACAACGAATGTGCCACATCACATCCGTCACCCTCCGTTTTTGAATATAAACCTACAGTTTTCGCGTCAGAGAGCTTATCGCACGCTTCCGTCTGTTTCCGACTCCCTCTCGTCGCTATCTGTGTTCCGCTCACGGGGGCCGGCGATCTATTCTGCGGTGGTGCTCTGCAAGGTACCTCGTTTTTGGGGCGGCGGCACTGAGGGCATCCAACCGGCGATCCATTTCGGGCGCCCGCGTTCGGATGGCCCAAACGGACAAAACCCGCTCAGCCGCGCGGACCATCCCTAAAACGGATGCGCGGCGTTGAATGGACGCAAACCCGGCCCAAATCTTGGCCGGGTTTATGCATCATGGACGCGAAAGGCTGGTCGCTCGTCCGCCCATGTCCGCCCTGCCCGTGTCATATGCATAAATAATATTTTTCATTAAAGAGAACTCATTACATTTTTTTAGCTCTATTCTATCCTAAATACGATGGGCCGGCGGCGTAGCGGCGACCTTCGCTCGCCGTCGGGGCCGTGGATTTCACTCGACGCGGCGCCAGACGCGTGAGGATATCACTCCACTACCGGGCGGCGCGCGGCGCGGGTTACGGCGCGGCGGCGGCATCGGCGGAGGCCTTCATCCTCCTTTCCGCCTCGCGCGCACCTCGGCGCGCGCCCGCCTCCTGCGCGGAACATCCGCTCCGCAGCTCCGCCCGAGGCTGCGCGTTACGGTGCGCGCTCCGCCGGACGCGCGGGGGCTGGGCCTCCTTGTCTGGCGCGGCGCATGCGTTCTTGCCGGCCGCGCTCCGCCGAGCCGTCCTCTGGGCGCGCCGCTCGGCGAGGGCATCTGGATGAGGTGACGGCTGCTCGCATAGCGAGCAACTCGTTCGTGCGGGGAGGTCGCCTGGCGGCGGCCGGCCCGCAAGGTGGCCTTGTTCTCCTTCGTCACGCGCGTGAGGTCGGCGAGGCGTCTCGATGGCGGCGTTGATGTTCGCCGCCGCGAGGTCCTCCTGGACGGCTTCCGCGGAGCCCGCACCCTCTCCGCGCCTCGTACCCGCCCGTCCGCGGTCTCGTGCCGCCTCCGCGGCCGCTCCTCCGGCATTCTCCGCGTCGCCGTCTTCTTGCCGCCGCCGCGCCGACGCGGGAGCGCTCGTCGTCGGCGACCCACCGCGAGTCCACGCGCTCCTCCTCCTCCGTCCGCGGGAACCTGGCCCGGCGGCGAGAGAGCTTGGCCCACGTGGTCTCGGGGTGCGAGGCATGGCGCGAGAAGGTGGAGGGGAGAGGAAGGTGTGCGGTGTGAGACCGCCGCCGTCTTTTTATCCGGCGGTCGGCGGGAAACTTGGCGAGCGCGCGCAATGCATGCGCCGCGCAGGAACCTTGGTGCGCGCGGGAACTTTCCCGCGTTCCACCGCCGCCATGGCTGTCCCGTCGAGGCTCGCCATGGCAGTTGCCGCGCAAGACGAACCACGTGGCGCCTGGGTCGCCGCGTCGCCGCGTGCGACCCAAACGGACACGCGGACGCGGGCCGCTGTCCGCACGTCCGCGCGGCCACGCAAACGGCCCAAAACAGACGGTTCAGCGCGTCCGTTTGGGTCGCTCGGTTGGAGATGCCCTGACCGACCGAGAGCGTGCCGTTCTATCTACCGCACGACGGCGGTGTCACCGTCGGTGAAGTTTGTTGGGATTCACGAGGGTCTGTGAATCTTTCCGAATCTCTTGGGAGCGCTACTGCCACATATAGTACTGTATTCGTTTGTTATGAGAATCTTTTGAAACGCACGTACGAGAATACTATAGATGCTATAGTTTGGCTATAGCACACGGTCGGCCGCGAGACATATGTTAAAGGATGCTGATGACACATACATATCGGACAGAACTGCTCCCCCCGTTTTATGAAACATATTTTAAGTTTGTTTGAATTTAGATGTATTTAAACAATGATAAATTTAAATCTAGATACAATCAATATATATTTTATCAGATAAAGGGAGCAGCATAAAACATGGGTTGTTGGTGGCCGGAAGTAACACAACGAACATGGTATTCACAAACAATTTCCGGCGATGTCCCTGTCCTTTCACCAGATGGGAAGTAGGAGTAGCTATGCCGATTAGGAGAGGGTGGTTTTATTGCCACGGGGAAAGGCACAAAACCTATTATCCATTTGTATCCATGAATGAATGATCCAACAGTTGATAAACCATCAAGTTAAATATTCAGTAAAATCAATTTGTCAATCCTCACATAACGAATGGTATGGTACACACGGCATTAAAGAACAACTGTGTCGCATAAAAGAAAATTGCAATAGCTTGTCAAGACGGCATGTGTTAATTACACGCCGGCATGGGTTCAAATAACTAAGCTATGCACCTGGAATGGCTTAATCTCCTTGTGCGCTCGTTAATGATAGAAATATAAGAAATATTTAAGTCCCACATAATAACAAGATCTTTTTTTTTTCGAGAGTACGTCAAAGGAGTACCATATCTTTATAGAAGGCAGATGTTTGAATACAAGAACGTCACCACTCGCTACAAGCAACGAGGGTAACCCCACACAACACCGGCTACAGACCAAACAACCACAACACAAAGCACCTGTCCTAAGCAAAGAACCAAGCCGCGTCTCGACCGACACCAAGCACCTCCGTAGAAGAACAACTCCGGAAAGGCCTACCTTATCAACGCACCATCCGAAGGAGATCGATGGCGGGACTTGGTCGGACCCAAGAGCTGTCCTCAAGAACATGCCAGCAAAGGCGTGCATAGCGCCCTAGAAAACTGCCGCGGACTGCTGCGCCACCGGAGAAGAGCCTCAAGGAACCTCAGCATCGTGTCTTCCCGCACGAAGCTCTCAACAGAGCCACGACGTCGACGACGCCGCCATCGTGCCGATCCGCGCTGGATCGAGGCTTTCGCCCGAAGACACCCAACTCCAAGGGTAGGGAGATGCCGACACTCCACGGCGACGCCTCCAAGGAGGGGAACGACGTCCACAGGCGCCATCGCCACCGGCCCGACCTTAGCCGGGCAAGACTTCCGTCCGAGTCATCGACCATCTCCGAAGCCCCAAAGCAAGGGCATAGCGCCTTTGAGCCTCTCACCACTGCCGCCACAAGGCCTCAACGATGACGTCGCAAAAATTGCAAGCCACACCAACACACCCCGCAACGCCGAAGATCCGGTCAACCTCCAACTCCACCTCCAGCCCGACCAGGCACCGCAGCCTCCATGCTCCCCTCCAGTCGGAGCAACGCTGCCCGCGGTGGACCTCGCCCACTCTAGGCGCCCACCCACGTCCAGGTCGCCCCGGCCCAGCAGGCCCAGATCGGGCCCATGAAGCTCAGATCTGGCCCGCACTCCATCCTCCTCTCTCCGCCGCCGAGCGACACCGACCTCGCCGGACTCGAGGCGGCGGACCTCTGCTCGCCGAGGCTCTCCCCGGCCAAGCTTCTCCGCGCCGCCACCTCCCGCACCGGCCACGCCCCGCGCCGCACCGCCGCATATCTCGGCGACACAGACCTCACCGGGCTCGAGGCGGCGGACCTCTGCTCACCGAGGCTCTCCCGGCCGAGCTTCTCCGCGCCACCACCTCCCGCACCGGCCACGCCCAGCGCCGCTCCGCTCCGCTCCTCTCCGCTCCGCACCGCTCCTCTCCTGCTGCAGACCTCGCCGGACTCCGCCATGACGCCGTGCCGCCTCCCTCCCCGGACCTCCGCCGCGCGTCGCAGAGCCCGCAGAGCCCCCGCGCCGCCGCCCGCACTAGCCCGCCGTGCCGCCCATGGCGTCCCGCCGCCGCACGGACCCACCGGGGCGCGCCCGCGATCAAGATCACGTGAAACGACTTGGTCCGCCGTATCGTTTGTTTGCATAGGCCGAGTAGTATGATGCGATGAGTGCGGGCAAAATAATTCTATGGGATCTAGTCCATAATTTTATATGTATGTACCAATTCTAGCAATTGATATGTCATATGCGTGTTATTTCATATTTAAAAGTAGAAAACAAAATTTCTTTTGTTTTCCTCCCTGTCTCCTAGCCATGTATTGGTTGTTGAAGTTGGTCCACGCAAGTGTATATGTGGATCAGGTCTCATAAAATTATTTTTCGAAGAGCGAAGTGACACTTCTAATCTCGTCATCGCTAAAGGCAAATAAGCACATCTGAAACATGCGGCCTTAACATGCGAGAATTGAGATTTCTATATAAATAAAAACTATAAAACATGTGGGATTTCTTTGGGCGGCTCATACAGGAATTGGCAATCTCCAGGATCGCCTCCAACCTTGTAGACGACGTATGGCTGTGGCTGTTGCTCGGGACGGCAAGCGTGAACGGCCGCGGTCGGTGTGGAACGGTATCTCTCCCCGGTGAGTGCCTAGGGTAGGTCCTGACGGAGAGTGCTGGTGCTTCGCGATTTCCCTGCACCGCAATGCGCTCAAGCGTTCACCAGCTCTAATGACGGTGCAAAGAGTGAGCCACCATGTAATTAACTTCCGCGCAGAGCTCGGTGCGTCCTCCGAAGGGAGAGACAGGTCTACCCCGTCGAGAACGCCTTCAGTGAGAATCCCTTCCACCCGATGCCATGTGAACGGGTTCTCTCGAAAGAGCCGATGAGATCGGCTTCGAACTGAGATTTGAGCTCATCATAATTCTTTTTGTGATCCTCAGTGAGCTCTTCGTGGATCAGGCCCGCCATCTCAGATGTTGACGCAATTGTTAGAGTGTCCCACCGGCGTGCAGAATGTGTTGCCCCAAACCCACCGGCGAGCCGACGAGCAACACGGAGAGCCGAGGCTCCCGTGACTGCTGGGCCCCGGTCCTCGGCGACGGCCCGCAATGCTCGCACACGTCCCGGTTGGGTGCACCTGACCTATACTGGTCAGAAGGTGTTGGATTGCTTCAATTAGTTTCTGCATGGTAGACACGTAAACATTAAATGAGCCTCGATCGGCTCTCAGGTTACCCTGTGAACCCATGGTTCATAATGGATCTGCAATAACATGGGGGTTCTGCTTTATCAATGCTAAGCTAAATCAATCTACGACAGTTTAGGGTTTTCACCACATAACCGGAACATCCTACACGTAGTTGAGCCTGGCAGATAAAGATAACAGCAAACTAACCCAAACGAGGCCTAAAACCAACACGGATGACCCATCCTTTCTTGGAGCAAACCGTACCTTACGCACTACTGGATCGTTCAACCCGTTTGCAAGGCCTAACCATGCAGATATCAAACTAATCCTGAAGAACAAGGAACAACTATAGCAGATTGAATCTACTAAACAAAGAAAGATGATGCCCTTACACCTAAATAGGTGTAAGGACAGCTAGATATCTAGGGGCAGCACAACTACGTAAATATATCAGAAAAGCATCGATGCAAGACCTAAAACATCTACGATAAACAGCTACTACTCGCAAAAGGCTTCAGTACGAGCAACACCAAACAACGAATAAACAGAATCCTAGATCGCAAGATGCGATCTAGGCAGCATGACGCTACCGGAAGAAACCATCGAAACAAGGGGTGGCGATGCGCGAATGTGTTTGTTGTGAACGTGATCGTCCTCCTTTCTCAATAACCCTTGATACATATTTATAGTGTGGACTTTCTATCTTTAGAAAAGACCTAACTGTGTACGAGCCAAACTCTATCTCTTAATTCTAAACTAACATGTGATCTACCATAATGTACAGATACACGGGCAATTCAGCCCAAATTCACATACGAGGCCGATTCAGAAACACATTATATCCTTCAAGCCCATCTCCATCGCCCATCTCCTGATTTGGCCAAAATCTGTTGATAACACAATTCTAGCAATTGATATGTCATATGCGTGTTATTTCATATTTAAAAGTAGAAAACTAAATTTCTTTTGTTTTCCTCCCCGTCTCCTAGCCAAGTATTGGTTGTTGAAGTTGGTCCACGTAGGTGTAGATGTGAATCAGGTCCCAAAAAATTATTTTTCGAAGAGTGAGGTGACACTTCTAATCTCGTCACCGCTAAAGGTCAAGTAAGCTCATCTGAAACATGTGGCCTCAACATGCAAGAATTGAGAGTTCTATATAAATCAAAACTATAAAACAATTTAAATACCATCTCAATGTCATGCGGAAAAAAATATAGATACTTCATCCGTCCTGCATGGTATGTCGCTTGTACTAACATCTTATATTACGGGACAAAGAGTATTTTGTAAAATAGAGAAGTGTGGGATAAAACACCGTAAGTTTATATCCAACAGAAATATTGTTTTCTAAAGTTAGAGGTCTTTTAAAAGTACTATGTTTGTGTTTATGATATGAGTCTAAAACAAGAGAGACGATGACAAGCAAAACCACGTGTACATAGATAGGGTTTTAGACCTACTACAAACCATCATTGCTGCGTCAGCATCAACTGAATCCACTGATACATAATGCTGGCCAGGTTCTCTTCTCTCTCCTTCCCTATAAATCTTGCCCAACGCCGCACCCAAAACCCAAAATCCCCATCCTCAAATCGCGGACCTAGTACACTGCACTGTAGCAGCACCAGCCGGCGGGGAGCGGCGGAGATGGTGGTGAAGAGCGGAGGAGTCGGCGCCGCGGAGGAGGGGCCCGCGGGCGCGGCCGTCCGGCGGTGGGTGGAGGCCGGCGGCGGGAGGCTGGTGCTGGACGGCGGGCTGGCCACGGAGCTCGAGGCCCACGGCGCCGACCTCAACGACCCGCTCTGGAGCGCCAAGTGCATCCTCTCCTCCCCGCACCTCATCCGCAAGGCAAGCCCCCACGCCACCACCTTGGCCTTTGCCAGTACGGCGACTCCTTTTTTTTTTTACTATTCTTGTTTTTGTCTCTAGCATTATGACGGAAACGGAGGTTTTCTCCTTGATTCTTGGTGAGGCTGGGGTGCTGAAATCTAGCACTATTTTTTTTATGGGGAACAATTTACAATCAGCTCACCTAAATTAGTCAACGATATGAAATCATTTGGTCACTACTCACTAGCTTACAAGGTGGTTGGGAAATGTTCTTTCGTTTCCAGCGATGCTGGAAAAATACCCACAACCCGAACAGGGCAATAGCAGCTGATGCGATGGTAGCATGGGCTTAGGCAAAGGAGGGTTCGTTTATCTTTTCTTTGTCATGCTTTTGGCTAGTGAAGACTGAAGAGAGAGAAAAAAGAGGAAATTTCATCATGATATGTTTGTTTCTAGAATTTTGATATTTTCTCGTGTTCTCAGAAAAGTTTAGAACATTGATATGGGTGCAAATGGCGGTGTCCGCCATTATTATTGGTTAGCGAAAAGTTTAGAACATTGATAGGTAACCTTCTTTTTCTCTCAATGCATCGAAACGCAAGGCTTTTGCGTTTTCGCGAAAATTATTAGTTAGCAAAATTAAGCAGTCTTTTTAATTTTAGATAGGGATCGATTAACAACCAGCTCAGCTGAACAAGTCAAGATTATGAAATACAGAAACAATGAGGTCACTAGCTTACAAGGAGGTTGGAAAATGTTCCTTTCTTATCCCAGGGATGCTGGAAATAACACGTGATGTGATGTAGCATGGGCTTAGGCAAAGGGGGATTAGTTTCTTTCTAAGCCATGCTTTTGGCTGGTGAAGAGAAAAGCAAAAGGAAATTCTAGTTCTGTGTATATATCCACTTATATGCACTGTGATGCTACAATTTTGATGCGCATATGGACAGGACTGGAGGGAAAGCTACTTACCTGCAAAAGATGGTTTGGTGTTGTAGAATAAAGCGTGTGCCAGCTGTCAAATTTGCCTCGAACCTCATACCATTCAGGAATCAGGAACAATGCTTATACCACATGTATTCCAGAAGGAAGCTGGTCATTGCTAAAAACTTTAATTAAGTCTTTGTCATCCAGCTAGGCCTGAAATTTCTAGCATGACATCGACATCTAGGGCCACTCTCTGTCGAGCTTGACACAGTTATAAACTTGCTGGACCACCTCCAACATCATGTGACAGTGCTTCGCTAGTTCCTTCTTACCTAGAAAATGCACTGGTCTGATCTAGACAAATAGTTTTTACTTTGCAATTGAGCAAGCACTAGCCGCTAGGATTAATCCGGAACATTTGAGATTCAGGACCCATGTTTTACCTGTCATGTATATGCTGGATACGGGTGTCTAGGTTATTTCACATTTTACTATATACTGTTCTGTAAATCCGTTGGTGAAATATGCAGTTACAATTAGGTCAACCTGCAAACCAAATTGGAACAGTCTGCATTTATAACAATAATTCACTTTATTGGGTTTCTTCTTTCTTGTGTTTAAACTGCTCTACCCATCTAGTAACTGCAGCTCATCGAAAAATAGTTCTTTCACATGTAAATAGCCATTTACGATGCTAATCTTGGTACGCATATGATGAAACAGGTACATTTGGACTACATAGAAGCAGGTGCGAACATTATAATCACAGCATCATATCAGGTTCCAAGATATGCACTCTTCCTTCTTTATGGTTCTATGACATTTATGAACATACTGACGGTCACATTTGATGTTCCAGGCTACCATTCAGGGGTTTGAATCGAAGGGATTTTCAAAAGAACAAAGTGAAAATTTACTAACCAAGAGTGTTGAGATTGCACATGAAGCACGTGAGATGTTTCTGAAGCAACATTCAGATCAATCCACTCCCATGCACCGTCCTATTCTGGTTGCTGCTTCCATAGGAAGCTATGGGGCTTATCTTGCTGATGGCTCTGAGTACAGGTAATTTACTTCTTAAATTAGCACACACTTCCCCACTTTACTTTTGGTTGGAAACTACTAATTGTTTCCGGCTATCACCAGTGGGGATTATGGTGAAGCTGGGACACTTGAATTCCTGAAAGATTTCCATCGGCGAAGACTTCAGGTTCTTGCAGAGGCACGTCCTGATTTGATCGCTTTTGAAACAATCCCTAACAAATTGGAAGCTCAGGTATGCTGAACTTTACTTCTTCTGTCAGGGATATGCTACCTCAAATTTTACAGTACATTCTTGTGAAATAATATCTGATGGTGTTCTGGTGATGGATCTTTTAGGCATATGTTGAACTTCTGGAGGAATGCAATATAAGTATCCCTTCATGGTTTTCCTTCAACTCGAAAGATGGAGTTCATGTTGTGAGTGGAGATTCACTAATTGAATGTGCTAAAGTTGCTAACTCATGTGCAAAGGTTGGAGCTGTTGGAATAAACTGCACGCCTCCAAGATTTATTCATAGCCTGATACTCACCATTCAGAAGGTATGAGGACATTCCCTTCTTTTTAGTTGTAAACTAAATGCAAGTTAAGATTACAACATTTTTCTGTGTCGCACGAAATGTGCATGCCCTCGTTTTTGAGTGTACAAACAATTTCTACCATTTTAACTGCTGAGCAGCTGCAGTTCTGTTTGTTTGAGTTGACTAACTGTGTTTTCCTCCATAACCGCAGGTCACAGACAAGCCAATTTTGATATATCCCAACAGTGGAGAAAGATATGATGCCGAGAAAAAAGAGTGGGTGGTAAGTATATCTCAATGCACTTATGCACATTTTAAAATAGCAACGGTCTTATTCTTTTGAACACAAAAAGACTTTAATCAAATACCTAAGTCTAGCTTATTTTCTGTTTCTGCTTTTCATTTTTGCACTCCACTTTAGATGGAAAGGTAATGTAAATAAAATGGACGAATGTGTCCACAATGATTTTGGGTCTGCAAAGAAAACAACTTTAGTTTTTGTGGGCAAGTCATAATAGCAAAAAAAACCTGATTTGTTTTCTTCGAGTGCATTTTAAAGGGGCCATTTCTCATATTCCCTTGATAAACATCTAGAACTATACACAGAATCCATCCTCCAGCCTGTCCAACTTAGTACCCCTGAGCCAGAACTCCAGAACACTGAAGATATGCTTCATTTGGTGTGCAGGAATCTACGGGTGTGTCAGATGGTGATTTTGTTTCTTACGTAAGCGAGTGGTGCAAGGATGGGGCTGCGCTTATTGGGGGCTGCTGCAGGACAACTCCAAACACCATCAGGGCCATAACTAGAACCCTTAACCAATTCTGCCCTGCACCATAATTATCTGTGGCATATAGTTGGGCCCTCCTTGAGGGGTGGTTTTCGTGTTGTTGTCCTATGAAGATGTTCTGGAGATTTAGTAAACAGTGCTGTGATGTTCTCCTGGAAATGAGACAGTTTCTTCTTACTTGGAGATGCAACCGGACGATTAACAAGAAGTAATAGTAGAGTAAGTTCTACTGAGGAATGAGCGAAACGATCTGCGGCGATGTTCATGACCCCTTATCAGCTATTAAGAGAGTTGAATACTGTGTTTGTTATACAGAGAGTTCTGGAGATGTTAACCTGGAATAAGCTCTTATGATGTGTACTAGTACTGCCTTGTGTACTCTGTTTACTCCATAACTTCTGTTCGAACTATGTATGGTGTATCTTAGCATGTATCTCCTGATGAAATGAATACATCCTCTGGGGTTACCACTAGCTGTGCTACCAACCAAGTTACCACCCCTCATTTGGTCTCCCTAGATGTTCTTTTCTTCTTCCCAAAAATATATTTACATGACCACCACTGAGATTGATACACAACAGGCACCTCTCTCCTTGTCTCTCAGTTCACGTCAGTCTGCACACTATCTGTAACTGAGAAGACACACAAGGCCTACAGGTGTACTTGTAAACTGGATGACAAAATTGGTGTTTCCACCAGACGAATTGCCGTGGTGAAATGGCTCCGGCTTCAAAATGTGAACCACACTTCAACTGTTCTTCGGGGTTTCCAAATGACAGGGAAGGGACAAGCTGCTATAATCGCTTGCTCAGTGTATGGTCATCTCCCACCTGTTAGCTGAGACGAAGAAATGAAAGAATTGAAAGCAGGTTCGAATGTTGCAACTTTCATCTTTTCCGGGAGACTTGGCAGCGGCGCCTCAAACCGCAACATACTGACTGCATGCTTGATAGATGGCCTCAGGCTACGGTCAGGGTGCGCACACCATAGCCCGACGATCATCACACACTCCATCTCCCGGTCATCGAACTCCTTGTTGAGCCGCACATCAGCCACATCGGTGATCCTTCCATCTCCTAAAGAATTCTGGACCCATTGCACAAGATGGATCACGTCATCATCTTCTTCTCGAGCCACTGCGGGCCGTCTACCACATGCGATCTCCAGAAGAACCACGCCAAAGCTGTAAACATCGTGTTGGAAGGATACCTGACAGTACTGTATTCTGACTCTGTAACGGCATCATTGTAACTGGTAGAGCTAGTCAATAGGTGGGCGCTACTTCCTCGCCACTAACTGATCGTGATCCGATCCGTGCTCCCGCACGATCACCTCTGTTGTATATGTACCCATGTCTCTGATTAATGAAAGTGTGCGAGTGTGTATTCTGTAATTCAGCTTGGTATCAGAGCCTACCCCTCTCCCTCTCCGATGACCACCTCTTCTGCTTCCCAGTCCCAAACCACCGGAGCCGTTGACGATGGCGTCGCGGCCGCTCTCCCCCTGTCCTCTCAGCTCGCCAACCTCCAATTGATCACCTCCCCTCTCTCCACCAACAATATCGACATCCACAAGTACATCAAGTTCAAGCTGGACGCCGCTGTTGGCAATTGGCACAAGTGGCGGAACCTCTTTCTGTGTGTCCTCTCCAAGATCAACGCGCGCGATCATGTCGAGGAGGAGACCTCGCCGCACCTCGCCACCGAGGAGTGGCGTGCGGCGGACGTCGACATCGTGCTATGGATCTACGGCACGATCTCGGACGAGCTCCAGGACGTCATCATGACCGACGACGGCACCGCGTTCTCGGCGTGGCAGGCGCTCCAGCACTTCTTCACGGAGAACGCCGAGGGCCGCGAGATCCACCTCGCCAAGGAGTTCGAGAACATCGTCCAGGGCGACATGACCGTCGTCGCCTACTGCCGGAAACTCAAGTCCGTCGCCGATCAGCTGGGGGACGTCAACGCCCCGGTCACGGACAAGAAGCTCACCATGCGGCTGATCGCCGGCCTCGGGGACGATTACAAGATGCAAGGTGAGCTGTTGGAAACGATGAAGCCGTTCCCCACGTTCATGCAGGCCCGATCTCGGCTCCAGCTCGCCGAAGAGAAACTCAAGGCGAAAGGGAAGGCCACGCCGCAGATCCTCAACGTCCACAACGCCAACGCCGGCCCCCGCTTCAACGACAACTGCTACACCTGCGGGCAACCTGGACACCCAGCCCGGAACTGCCCCACCGGCGGGCGCGGCGGCTACGGCCAGCAGCCAGGGCGCGGCGGCTACGGCCACTACGGCCAGCAGCAAGCGCGCGGCGGGTACCATGGCCAGCAGAACTATGGCCAGCTAGGCGGCGGCTACTACGGCAACCAAGGCGGCGGCTACAACGGCAACCGTGGTGGCTTCACCAACAATCGCGGCGGTCGCGGCCGTGGCCGCGGCGACTACGGCGGGCGCGGCGATTACAACCCTGGGTACGGCAACCAGGGCCATCACCAGGGGCACGGCGGTGCTCCTTATGGCATGCAGCAGCAACAGTCCCGCCCGCCATGGGTGGCACCCAACTCCGCCAGCGTCCTCGGCCCTCGCCCAGGCATGCACACCCAGGCGTATCCCCTGATGCTCTCTTCTGGACCTGCACAGCCTGTGTACACGCCACCAACACCACTGTACGTCCCACCGCAGCAGGCTTCATTCGACTACTCCGCCATGTTCCAGAGCGCGCCCAGCTACACCAACGCACACCCTGCCCCCGAATGGGTCGTCGACTCCGGCGCCACCACGCACGTCACCAACAGCTCAGGTAACCTCACCTCGTTTCATTCCCCTACAAGTATTGATTCTCGAAGTATTGTCGTTGGCAACGGGTCCAAACTCCCCATCTACTCTGTCGGCTCCACTTCTCTACCACCCTCCCCATTCACCCTCCGCGATGTTCTTGTTTCTCCATCAGTTATTAAAAACCTCATCTCTGTCCGCAAGTTCACCGTTGATAACCTTTGTTCAATTGAGTTTGACCCTTATGGCTTTTCTGTGAAGGATTTGGCAACGGGACGTCTTCTTCTGAGGTCCAATAGTCGCGGCGATCTCTACCCCTTCCATGGCGATCCACATCCAGCCGCTGCTTTCTCGGTTTCCACCACCCGTGATCTTTGGCACAAGAGGCTCGGGCATCCTAGTGATAGTTCACTTTCCAAGATTTCTTCAGATTTCCTACCATCATGTAATAACGGCACCAAGTTGTCCCCTCTTTGTGAGGCTTGCCAATTAGGGCGCCAACCTAGATTACCTTTTTCTACTTCATCTAGTTTTACTACTGCACCTCTACAACTCATTCACTGTGATTTATGGACCTCCCCTGTATCAAGCTTTTCCGGATATAATTATTACCTTGTCATTCTGGATGACTACTCCCACTACTCCTGGACCTTCCCTCTCAAACATAAATCAGACACTTCTACCACGTTACAACGCTTCTTTGCATTCATCAAAACCCAATTTAATGTCATCATTCGCTGTATTCAATGTGACAACGGTGGAGAGTTCCTCAATTTTGACTTGCGATCCTTTCTTTCTGCCAATGGAATTGCCTTTCGTCTCACATGCCCTCACACTTCACCCCAAAATGGCAAAGCTGAACGCTTAATTCGAACAACCAATGACGTTATCCGCACCCTCCTAGTCCAAGCCAAACTCCCTCCTCCCTTTTGGGTCGAAGCCCTCCACACCGCCACTCTTCTCTTGAACATCCGCCCATCCAGCGCCATTCAGCACGCCACCCCTCACTATCGTCTCCTCGGCGAACACCCTACATACTCCCACCTCCGCACGTTTGGATGCCTTTGCTACCCCAATCTATATGCCACCTCCCAACACAAACTTGCCCCACGATCCACTCGTTGTGTCTTTCTCGGGTACCCACGTGAACAGAAAGGCTACCGCTGTCTGGATCTCTCTTCCCGCCGCGTCATTATTTCCAGACACGTTACGTTTGATGAATCGTGCTTTCCCTATTTTTCTGTGCACCAGGCCACACCAGGAACCCCGGATCCGCCCGCCACACCTGATCCGCCCGCAATCTCCTTCGGGATCCGCCCGTCTCCGACATTCCCTGGCCCGCCTGGCACCGCATCCTCCTCGGGATCATCGACGCCAGGATCCCCCGCCCCCGTCCCCACGCCTGGCTCCTCCACTCCCTCAAACTCCGCATCGCCTTCCTTTCCCGAGGCAGAAACCGCGTCGCCGACGTTAGCTCCCACTGGTCCCCTCCATGATTCTGCCCCCTCCACTCCCGTCCAGTCACGTCCCACCCTGCCTCCCCATGCTATTCCGATAGAGCCACCCACAAACCTACACCGCATGCACACCCGAGCCAAACGTGGCTATTTGATGCCACGCCGCCTCTACAACCTCTCCGTCTCCGACACCGCCATCTCTCCCATTCCCTCCTCATACAAACAAGCCCTAAAGGACCCAAACTGGCACAACGCAATGCTCGATGAATTTAATGCTTTGTTGCGGAATGACACTTGGTCTTTGGTTCCTTGTCCTGCAGGTGTCAACGTGGTTACCGGCAAATGGATCTTTCAACACAAGACCAATCCGGATGGCTCCCTCTCACGGTACAAGGCTCGGTGGGTGCTGCGTGGTTTTACTCAACAAGCAGGGGTGGATTACGATGAAACCTTTAGCCCGGTCGTCAAGCCCGCTACAATCCGTGTGGTACTCTCTCTTGCAACATCTCATGGGTGGGCCATCAACCAACTTGATGTCAAGAATGCATTCTTGCATGGTCATCTCCAGGAAACCGTCTATTGCTCCCAACCTTCTGGTTTTTCTGATGCCAATTTTCCTAACCATGTTTGTCGCCTCAACAAGTCCTTGTATGGCCTCAAATAAGCCCCACGCACATGGTTTCACCGATTTACCACCTTCCTCCTCACCCTTGGTTTTGCCGCCTCCAAATGTGATTCCTCCCTTTTCATTCTCAAACGTGACTCTCACATTGCATATTTGCTTTTGTATGTCGATGACATCATCTTGACCGCCAACTCTTCCACCTTGCTTCGCTCTATCATCTCCTCGCTGCAATCTGAATTTTCCATGACCGATCTTGGAGCACTCCACCACTTCCTTGGCATCAATGTGCACCGCACCGCCTCTGGCCTTTTTCTCTCTCAACAGCAATATGCTCTTGAGCTCCTCGACCGCGCCAACATGCTACACTGCAATCCTATCTCCACTCCAGTCGACACCCGGGCCAAACTGTCCGCCAATGATGGCACACCCTTCCCTGACGCTGCTTTGTACCGCAGCCTCGCCGGAGCATTACAGTACCTAACACTCACCCGGCCCGACATTGCCTACGCCGTCCAACAGATTTGCCTCTTCATGCACTGTCCCAAAACCTCCCACTATCAGCTGATCAAACGGGTGTTACGGTATCTCCGCGGCACCACTCACCTCGGCCTCCAGTTCTTCCGATCCTCCTCACATGAGCTCACCGCCTACAGCGACGCCGATTGGGCCGGGTGTCCCGACACTCGGAAATCGACCTCAGGATTCTGTGTCTTCCTCGGCAGCAATCTGGTCAGTTGGTCCTCCAAACGCCAACCAACCGTGTCCCGCTCGAGCGCCGAAGCAGAGTACAGGGCGGTGGCCAACTGTATCGCTGAATCCTGCTGGCTCCGTCAACTCCTCCTCGAACTGCACAGGCCACCGGATCGAGCAACAATTGTATACTGCGACAACGTGAGTGCCATGTATCTTTCCTCCAATCCCGTCCAACACCAACGAACGAAGCATTGGAGATCGACTTGCACTTTGTTCGGGATCGCGTGGCGCTCGGCGAGGCCAAAGTTCTTCACGTGCCCACCACATCGCAGTTCGCCGACATTTTCACCAAGGGTCTGCCGTCACCTGTCTTCACGGATTTCAGGTCCAGCCTGAACATCGGCGCCACCGACGTTCAGTCTGCGGGGGGCTGTTGGAAGGATACCTGACAGTACTGTATTCTGACTCTGTAACGGCATCATTGTAACTGGTAGAGCTAGTCAATAGGTGGGCGCTACTTCCTCGCCACTAACTGATCGTGATCCGATCCGTGCTCCCGCACGATCACCTCTGTTGTATATGTACCCATGTCTCTGATTAATGAAAGTGTGCGAGTGTGTATTCTGTAATTCAGCTCATCGGACTCAGCGCATGTCCTCCCAGTGAGCACACACTCAGGGTCCATGTAGCCCATAGTTCCCGCAAGACCTGTCGTGTATGGTCCTCGTCCATGGTTGACGAGCCTCGCAAGACCAAAGTCACCTAGCTTGGGGCTAAAGGACATGTCTAGCATTATATTGCTTGGTTTGATGTCCCGGTGCAGAAGACATTGCTCCCAATCTTGATGCAGGTAAAGAAGTGCAGAGCCCACTCCGAGGATTACCTCGTACCTACATGAAAAAATGGTGTCATGAATGCAGTCGAAACAACTAATATTGGCAAGCACAAAGTATTACACCCTCTGTCCATAAAAGGATGTCTCAACTTTTTTAAAATATGCATATATCTAGACGTGTTTTAGTGTGTAGATACATGCAAATTTAAAATTTAAATAAAGATGAGACATCCTTTTGTGGACGGAAGGAGTATTTGATTCAGATAGAGGGGAGATGAATATTACCTGATTTTCCAGGGCAGGATGTTGTTCACGTCATATAGATGAGTGTCAAGACTTCCATTAGGCATCAGCTCATAGATGAGGAGCAACTCGCCACCTCCATGGCACCAACCGATGAGCTGCACAAGGTTCCGATGCCGAAGCCGACTTATGATCCTCACCTCGGAGACGTACTCCTTCGTCCCTTGTTTGGAGCCCTTGGACACTCTCTTGATGGCCACCTGAAGGTTCATGTGCTTCAGGAATCCTCTATACACAGAGCCAAAGCCTCCTTCCCCAAGCTTCCTCTCGTTGGAGAAGTTATCAGTGGCAATGGACAACTCCTTGTATCGGAATCGCTTCGACCCTGTCCCTTTCTCAAAGTCGTCTTCCAAGACAAGATCATCACCCGAGAGGTCCTCCTCAAATGTTTTACTCTGATTCTGCCATCGACGTACGAAGAGCCAGGTGAAGAAGCCGAGGATGACGAAGGACACCGAACCGGCAAAGATCCCGGTCAGAAGCCCTGGTGTATGATTAGTATCACTGTATCAGTCTTATTTTATGGCATGTGCAAACTTTTGAAACATACTGGTGAATTGACTATAGTAGCGAGTGTACTGTAGATTGCTATAAGGATGCAAATTGGTGACCCTTGGGATCTCAATGTAGTTTTTATCAAATGAACAAAATTTTAAGAAAGCACATCATTTTTGAGAAATTAATTGATTGGATTGAATTGAATTAGCTACTGTAGATAAGGTCGGAGGGTACCTAACGAGGCTTTTTACAGTAGGGATAGACAAATATCAACTGTCCAGTTAGCAAAACTAGTTGAATGCCCGTGCGTTGCTACGGTTCCGTTTTTATCTTGCAAAATAAAATGTTGAAGTAGTAATATCATAGTATTCTTATCATTAAGAATTCACCAGAAAGTGTCTTTGACTCTGAGCTCTAATGATCCCTTCATTAAAAATAATATGCAAAGCTTGTTGGTTTCAAAGGATTTCAAAAGCATTGGAATAGGAACAACGGAGTAATAGTATTTCATGACATGTGAGATCTTACAGGAAGAAAAAAAACAATAATTAGTTGTACAAGTCGTTTGGTTGCACCACAGAAAAAACGTAGGAAATTTCTATAAAGATTGATAACATGACATAGTTGTTATACATACATAGGAAAATTTTCAAGAGGTCTAACCTTTTGCTAAAAATCCTATTAGATTTTAATATAGGAAAGCAAAAACCATGGAAATTTTGGAGGAATCAAATAGCCTCTAGCCTCTATTGAAAAACATTCCTATGGGTAATAATCCAACAAAGTTCCTCTCGGATCCTTTGAATCAAACAAGTCCTGAAAACCATATTTTTAAATTTCTTAAAGAAATCTAAAAAGGATTTTGTACATAGCCAATGATGTATTCTACCATCATGAAAACCTCAATGTTAATTCTTTGTTTCGTGCGATACATAAAAATGACAAAATCTGATCAAATATGTAGAGTTGAAAATATGCATTCTCAGATCAACACTTTTCACTTTTGTTAAGCTCGAGATATAAAGTATTTGAAAATATGATATTTCGCGCTCTATGGGACATTGTTGGCTACAACCGATTTTTTTCAAAAAGTTTGGAACTGGTAATTATTTTTTCATTTTTTAGATAAGAGGATAACTGGAGCCCGAGAGCTAAAATTCTCCATTGAAAATCCACTTCATTTAAAGCTAGTTTTGAGAAAATGTACAACTATATTTATAGAAGGCATAGGTCACACATTTGATTAATTATTTCTACTGGTCTTGGCGGTTGGAAAACGCCAACAGTTTTGTGCAAGGGGAAGTTAACTATGCTCAACACCTTTGTAAAAAAAAACTATGCTCAACACGATGAACACCTATACACCCCAGCTTTCTGTTGGACACAACCACATAATCTCTTCCATAGAAGCTCATAGTGAAGGTTAAAAAGAAGCCTTGTAAAAAGCTCCAAAACATTTCTTTGCACAAGGTCTTCGGCGCCGAACATCGTCCTCTATTAATCATCTCTGGAGCCACAACCACGTGGCTTTGGGATCCTTGCAAGAGAGCCATTTGTTCCAGTTATTTCTAAATGTAGACCAGCATCAATCAAATAGCAGATATATATATCAAAGCCATGGGATCAGTAGAGAATATGCCCTAAAAGAAGTTTATATTCAGAGTCAATGCTAACCAAGTATTACACATCAGACAAGTTTATTAGGAACACAATTCAGACCGAGTACATTGAATCACTCTCTATAAAAATTTTGCAATTGGGCAAGAGACAAATAAATGATCAATCGTCTTAGCATGACAACATAGAAGGCAAATTTGCTAACCCTTCACCCTCATCTGCAACATCTCAACTTGTCCCTTATGTCCTAGAAATGTACACTCAGAGGAGAATATTAACACTATATGTGCAAGAAAATAGATTTTGGGAAATTATTTTTCACCTCCAAGGTGCAACTATAAATTACACACATTATAAGTGCTAACCAGTGACTACAGATTTAGCAACATAATAATATTTACGAAGTTGCAATGAACTCTAGCGACTCGGCTAGAAGAAGAAAATTGCCCGTAAATTGATGCACACTAACGGATGAGGTAGTCCATTTACTTGGAAGCTACACTAAGTTTGTAACCGGAGGGCAGAAGATACATACAAACAACCACTTCACTTTGGAGATGAATATCACAATAAATAACCTCTTTTTGCTGAGACACAGATGCATGTCTGAAGCAGCCGTGTTCTTCTTGCTCCCATGGTAATGGCATGGTGGCTATCAGTTTGTAAAACAAGTACTATGAAGAGAAACAGTTTCGTTGATATGATGGCCAAGAGATCATAACACATATTTAAACCCCAAAGCAAATTGACTGTGTATTGACTATTCTCATGGTATCCGTCATAGACCATGTTAAAAAGCCTACAAAATTTAATCAACATACATTACCCATGAATCCATTTATATTTATTTCATTTCAATTACCAACATGAATTCTGAACATAAAGACCATATTATCATTAAAACTGGTTACTAAGCGAGCCCTCGGTGCTGCATTTAACAGTTTCATTTAAAAAAAAGCTTCCACATATTGTAGAGAAGTTCAATCAGACTCGAAAAAAAGAGAAGTTGATTGTAGAAGCCACCGAATCAACCGTCAATCTAAAATGTCCAAAGTATATGAACAGTAAGGGAGACCAATAATAGTGAGAGGGGGGATGACCCGGTCATGGTACGATTGTGACCGCATCCATCGCCCTTGTCCACCTCTTATTACAGGCTTGTTGTTGGCCTTTCTGTTGCTGCTCGTCCGCATGATTCACCTCCACGGGCTTATCATACTCTGTCCATATCACCAAGAAATTATTACATGGAAATGAATATGGTAAATCAAAATTGACACCAAGGAACCAAAATCAGTTTCAACTTTCAGCAATATGGTTCTTAGTCCATAACTCCATCTAACCACTGTAGAAGCAAGGTATAAATCAAGTTCTGATAATTTAGTATACGCTAAATTTAGCGAAACAAAGGTGGCATTTTTAGGGTGGGAGGGGAGGTAAGCATGTTATAAGAATATAATAGATTTTCCTTAGCAAACTAAACTTTCTTTGCACACAAGCAAACATTCAACTTTCAACACACGAATACATGACCAAGTCCACTTACCTTTTCATCATATATAGGAAAAAGATGTGTCACTCCATTCAATATAGTCACTGTCAACAAAGATACAGTACTGTGTGTCCTGTAACAATAAATAATAAATAGAGAACAATATTACTCCTGAAGTCAAGAACATACTCCAGCTAGAAAAAGTGAAAATGATGGCATATATGTGCTTATACTACTTACAGAGACACCAGTGACGTGAAACAAAATAGAAAATTTTGCACTAAACAGAATGAGGTGAATGTTTTCAGCTAAAAAAGAAGAATGAAGCGAACATTGGTGCTTAAGTGTTTGGATTGGATCAAACAAAATGGTGAAGCTTCACAATACCTGCTTGCTCAACAGCCTGCTTTGACCTGGGTGGCCATGGGCGACATGGCGCCTACCAGAGGGTGGAGGTACTGGCATCAATCCATGTCGAGCTATGCAGATGGGCAATATTGGTGGAGGACAGTCCGGTGGTCAGCTCACATGTGTGCCATCACGCCATCATGGCGCTACCGCAGGTGATCTGTGTTGCTATCATTGATCCAGGCCGATTTGCAGGTGCGGAAAATTAGGGAGCTGGGGATAGAGATGTACCCAATGGAAAAAACAACAATCAATTAATAGGGGATGGTAGCGCCATTGACCTCACCCCGTTCATCTCTCTCACCTGCCCCCCTCCGGCCCTCCCGCCAGCCGCAGCCGTCGCCAAGCGCCACCGTCGCCGCACCTTGGTCGTCTCCGTTGGCCACCAGGGCCATGGCTGGAGCTCCGCTGCCTACCCTGGGCATGGATCTCTCTCCCCTCCCTCAGCTCGCTCTTCCTCTCGGTTGCTGCCTGCTCTCCGTAACGCGGCTGGCCAGGGGAGCGAGCGCAACCATCGCGGCAGGTCGGCATGTGCGTATGTTCCCGCATCCCTCATTTGCGTGATGCTCTGAGTTCACCAGAAGGAGATGCACCTGAGGGTCAAAGGTCCGGCCGGAGGTGGGATAGGGATGGATGTCTTGCTCGGGAGGGGGATTTCCATGAGCACGGGATAGATGGTTGTGAGATAAGGCTTTTGGGAGCAAGGAAAGAAATTTTCATAATTAATATGTATTAATTACTTTGATTGACGTGATTTGATTCGCACTAAAGAGAGACAACCTGCCTTAGAAGTAGAGCGGGTGATTGGAAAAAGTAGGTTGGACGGATGGATTTTGAGCGGAGGCTGTGAGATTAGATTTAATGGTCAGGATCTTTTCAATGACGACCACCAAACGCGTTGAGTGTCAAACGACCAACTCCCATTTAATAGTAAAGATCAGGTGGTCTACATTGATCAATATTTGTTGGCTAAAGGAGTAGTATTTTTCTACAGAAGGGCAAATTTGGTAGATAAAAAAGATCCAGTGGGAGATTGAAATCGGATAGGTTGCACGTCTGTGGTACCAAATCAAATTAGATCGCATGTTGGTTTTCTTACCCATTTTTATCTGCATCCATGATAGGCATGACCACTATTTCTTCTAATGTATTCTTGGCTTGGCTGGGGTGTCACGGGACTACGGGAGGCCGCGAGCTCGCCCTCCTCGGCTCCTCGCAGAGGTGCTGGAGAACAAAAGGTCGCACAGCTACTAGCGTCTCCAGACCTATATCGAGAAACAGATTTCTCTACTGCCCCTACCTGCTAGTTAACGAGCTTGTTTTCTCTATGCTCAAGATATCTTCTGTAGGGAGCCCGGTCTTCACAAACGTGCGACAATAGCTCCCTGAGGATCTTGTAATCCAATACTGCAGCTTCTCTACAAGGTGGCCGAACCCGTGCAGAGTCCCTGCTTCACCGCTGTTGCTCTAACCAAACACGGCCGGCCGCAGAACACCACATGTGTGTTGTGCAAGACTTTTTTTCTCGGCCAGAATCGCTAAAACCTTTTTTTTGGTAATCACTAGTATAAGAAAATACCATGCAGTATTCACCGGTATTTCATAATTTTCTCAAAATTTGAATGATTCCAATAAATTTTAGAGTAATTTTAAAATTTGTTTGAAGGATCCCGGCCGTTTTTTTTTTGGTTGCACACCGTACTTTTTCGGTTGCCCACCGGTAGGACCTATATATATCCGGTTGCCCACTGGTTTTCTTTCGACAACAAGAAAAAACCTTGGTTGCTGTGCAAAAAAAAAGTTTTTTCGAAACTTTATGAGTGAAAACAGAATGTCTGTATGTACCAACGAATATATTTTGGCGAAACTTTATGCGTGAACATAGAATGTTTGGATGTACCACCGAATATTTTTGGAAGTAAAGAATGTACAGAGGGAAATTGTCCAGAATACTTGTAATCAAGGAGTAAATACTTGTGAGCTAGCCTATACTACTAGCTCATAAGACTAGTAAATTCCAACGCAAAAGGGTACCTAGCTAACAGTAACAGTCCAAAAGTTGCATCTCTAAGTAATTATCACCTGGCATAGAAGTCCTGGACGACGGCAGCGCGGATCCAGGCGGCATGGGCGTCGTTGCCGCCGGTACATCAGGTGGCGTGGTGATGTCGAAGGGACCGAGCTGGTACCTCAGGTAGCAGCTGTACCCCTTGATTCCACCTCCGCTTCTGTTGGTGAATAGTTGCGGCACCAGCTTGGTGTAGCTGGAGATACACCTCTGGCACTCGCTCGGCGACAGGTCCCGCGTGCACTGCGCCAGCCCGGCTATGACGGCCGTGTGCAGCTCTGAGTCCGTGTACGGTAGGCTGTAGCTCATTATCCTCAGGGCCAAGTCGCCGTCGCCGTCTCCGTCGCCGGCCCTGCCGGCGAGCTCGTCCATGAGCTGCGACCGCGCGATGGCCATGCTGGTCATGTTCTGGGCGTAGTGGGTGAACGGGGGGAAGAACTCCTGGTCCTGGACCGCCAATGCGATATCGGGATCCGAATCGTAGGTGATGTCGGCGGACTCAAAGAAGGGCGTGTCGGAGTACCGGAGCAGGCAGGCTCCGTAGTTGGCGTTCACGGTCCGGCTGCCCCGGCACACCTGCGTGATCCCGGCGGGCGCCCGGGTGAGGCAGTCGACGCACTGCGCCTCGTCGCGGTCGGCATAGCACATGATGAGGCCGAACACCTGGTCCTCGGCCAATCCCGGGGCCCCAACCGTGCCGTTATAGAACCAGCGGTTGCCGCCGGCCCAAGCCGGGAGGGCAGCCAGGAGTTGGTCCAGATTCTTCTTGTACTGGCTGCCATCGGTGTAGTTGCCGGTGTTCGAGCACCGAGGCTGGTAAGGATGCAACAGGCTGCTTTGGGTGCTTTGTAGGTCAACTGCGAGCGTGGCCACAAGGAGGAGGAGAAGGTGGGAAGCCATGGTCGACGACGGGCCGCGCGCCTGTTTGCAAAGGTCACTGCTAGCTAGCTAGCTCCTTGTTACCGGCCTGTTCTCCGCCGTGTCTTGGTGTTCACTTGAAAGTGATGGGCAGGTCTAGTTCAACAAACATTTCTTAGTGAATGGATATCTCTTCACAATTTGAACTTCTCTTTTAAATCAATCACTCCCTCGATCGGGGTTTTTCTAATTACTTAGTGCTTAGCTAAATCTAAAACATATAGATGTGCATCGTGATTCGCGTGCCCCGCAAGTTGCAACTGAGATCTTCAGTTGTAACTGTAATATTTTTTCAGTTGTACTATATGGGTTGCAACTAGAATTTTTAAGCTCAGTTGCAAAAAATCGCAAGTGAATCTTAGGAAAATAAATAAATGTTTCACACAGTACATAATTAATTATGATGATAATATGACTTGAATGAGAATTAACCTAATTATAGGCATGAAAGATGCACGCTTCATCATTTGTCTGCTACAGTTTGTCTAGTATGGAGTATGGACACGCGCGCCATATGTCATCCATTGGACGTTGCATTTTTGCCGGCCGGCCTATTTTCATCTTGGACCAAGTCGACTAATCCATTTGTATCAGCTTAGTGCATGGCTCCTTGGTCCCTGACGGGGAGCTTAAATAACAACTGAATGGAATCTGTCGAGAAAAAACACGTCCTCCAAACCGAACATTGGTCGGATATATTTAATTTACAAGTGTGGTTGTATTTCTAGTTTGACAGTCTAAGCTCCAAACTAATTTAAAATCTTCCCCACTCTGGCCTTGGGCAGCCAATGTATGTGACGAACCTCATATAATGTCCCTGTCATATTTCTGTACTACACCAACGATGATTGCACATCTTCACCGTCACTTAGTTTTTCTGCTTGCCAAATCGTTCCCCGAAGCAACTACCAACGACGTATAATTATTTTACGCACACTACTAGAAAAAAATCTTATTAATGGCGCATTGATTTTCCTTAGCAATGGCACATCATGGTGCGCCAATACTAGCACGCCACTGCTAAGGGTTAGCGGTGGCGCACCATGTGATACGTCACTAGTAATTGAAGTACTAGTGGCGCACCATGTTATGCCCCCATGATGCGCCACTGGTATTAGAATTGGTGCGCCACTGCTATTTTTGAAATCTGGATATAGATCTAGATCTACCACGACTTTTTTTTCTCGTTTTTGTTTTTCGATTATTTTATTTGTCCCGTTCATCTAGCCCATTTTTTGCTCGTTTTATTCACCAAATTAGTTGACCAGTGGGAGATGTTGGAGGAGAGAGGAGAGAGGATGGAGGATGGAGGAGAGAAGAGGATGGAGGATGGAGGAGAAGAGTGGAAGGAGGAAGTAGAGGTCGGTGGCCGGGTGGCCGGAGATGAGAAAGAAAGGAGGAGGAGGAGGCCGGGCGCCATAGAAGTTGGAGTAGAGGAGGCGGAGAGGAGGAGGAGGAGGAGGAGGAGAGGGGGAGGAGAGGAAGGAGTAGATGAGGAGTAGAGGAGGAGAGGATGGATGAGAGGAGAGGAGGAGAGAAAGAGGAGAGGATGGTGGAGAACATGAAGGAAATGTGTGGAGGAGGTTGGTGGGGATAAGGGTAGTGGGGCGCCAGCCATTTTGAATTTTGAAGGAGGAAACACTAGTAGTGGCGCACCAGATGGTGCGCCATTGCATTTTTTTTAAATTTTTTTAATTTTTCATCGAAATGTAAAAGCTGAAAAAAATCCTGTCTCCTTTTGGATTTTGGGGAGTCTAAAAAATCGCTAAACGGCCGATGGTGGTTGAAATATGATGTAGAATTTTTCGTAGATACATTTTTATTTAAAAATCTTTTTTATCGGAAGTCGTATGCAACCAAAAAAGCAGTTTTACCGATACATGTCGTCATTTTGCAAGAAGAGTCAAAATTCATGTTTGTCAATTTCCCTTGCAACTAGATGACATAACACATGTACATCTCGAAGGATATTTTTTGAATTTTTTGAAATCTAGAAGTTGATGGGGGTGGTCCAAACCCCCGTTACCAATAGTGCACCATGGGGTTCCAAATTTTGCCCATTTTCAAACCATGCTCAAACTTACCAGTGGCGCACCATGGCATGGTGCACTACTGCTATCTCAAATAGAAGTGGCGCACCATTCCATGGTCCACCACTTGTAAGCCGGGGGTTGGGGGTGATCAGGAAAAAATAGCTATGGCGCATGGTTTTCATGGTGTGCCACTAGTATCTTTCCTAGCAGTGCAGCAGACGTGTCGCGGAGACCACCCGACGACATACCGGTGACGGAATTTTCTTGCCCGTCGCTGGTTCAGGTTACCAATGCGGAATTTTGGTTTTGCGTCACATGTTCTATTATGGCTATAATTTTTTTCCCAATAGACCGTCCAGCTCCAATCTCCGCTGCTCCTATGGAGGTTTTTTATGCCCGTAGGAGGCCAGGTGAACACAAATAACAATACAACAAGAATCTTTGTACCTAGATCAGATGAATAATTAGTGATTCCTAAGTCGAGTGAAATTTAACTAATTATCAACTAAAAGGCAAAGCCATTGGTTTTCTTATGCGATCAGTGTTTGTAATAGTTGGGCAGCAGTTCAACAAGTAAGTGGTAAGTGAACTATGGTGTCGCAATGTACAATATACTTTGTTTGGTTTCTCAGGAACCGTTACACCTACATTCTTTCGTGTCAAAGACATTTTTTAACGAAAGCAAAAGCTTTGCCTTACACATTAATTAAGAAGAAAAACTGTACAGTAATTAGCAGAACATTGCGCTAAAACCATACAACAAGGCAAAAACCTAACACCGTAGCACCACGCCCACTCCAGACTTGAGAACAACATGATCACGACAAACTCCCATCGACGACGAGGAAAATGCATCCAAAGGCATTGACGAGGGTTAACCTTGGCAATGTCCATGGATATGGACTTAGGGTTTCAGGAAAATAGGTGCGCTGGTGATTTCATCGACTGGTCAGACAAACAAGGTAGTTCAATGATGTATTGATTATGAGGCTAAGTCGCAGTAATACTAGAACATAACTTGGGTTACAGCAATTAATTTGTTATTCCCTCCCACTGGCTCCTCCAAACCTTTATATAGGAGGCTATGTCTTAGAGTCCAGTTCGGGTCGGTTTACAAGTAATCATTCAAGGTTATGTTTATGTTAGCTCCTGGATGGGCCTTTCCTTATCCGACACGCTTAGTTCTCGGGCTCTAGATGCTTCTAGTCTTCTATCTTCATGGGTTTCTTCCCGAATATGTACGAGGGATACTAAAGTCATAGGGCCTAATAAGGTATAACCATGTCAGTAGCTCCCGAGATTCTGTTCGAGTCGCAGACTCGGTCGAATCTCCAAATCATGACTCATTTATTTGCAAGGTGAACGTGAAGTTTTGGGTGACCAATTAATTAGTTTCGATATATGTTTTGTCATGAGGATATTGGTAACCGAGCCTGGTGCTTCTGACAGAACATGAACTAGTTAATTTTTCTTGGGAAAAAAACATCGTGAACCTACTTGAAACTCGAGTCTCCAGACTCGAATCCGGCATATGCTGGTGTAATTCAGTTCCGGCCACGGAGGTCTTATTGAGTTCTGAATACCAGTTCTTTCTTTTGGGTACCCAACGCATCCGACGGGATTTTGCATCATATCGTGGATATGGAAATTATCTAGCAGAACGCATCTTGTGCAAGTGCCAGGCCACATAGAACGGATCTTGTGGTTTTATCTTCATGCTTTTGAACATGGCATTCAGATATTTTATCGCAACGGACATGGTCTGAGAATACAAATTTTATATTGAATGCCTTATTTGGCAAATGCAATGTCTGAAAGTTGTCGGGTTCTTGTTTACTTGAAATTTGACATTTTCTTCGGATGAGTAATCAGCGCTCCCGATGGGAGTGATTGACAAGTCTATGTTTTGGGTGTTTTCCACCGATAATGAACTCAATGATTTACTCGCTTCTATTTTTGTCGAAGGCTTCTCCGAATTTTCTTTCCGTCGGGTGCACGAACCGCGCTCCCGATAGGAGTAGCCCCCGAAGCTATGTTTGGGTACTTGTAGCCGAACGTAGGCTCAAAACACTTTATGCATCTGAATTTTTATTCCACTCAGGTGCCATTGATATAAACTAATTACCTATTTGTACTTACCTTTGGATGAAATTTACTTCTCTATCGGGCGCGCGAACAGTGCTCTCGATGGGAGTAGCCCCGAGGCTATGTTTGTAGGTATTCGTAGCATAGAAAACAAAAATTTCCTACCGCAAGAACGAATAACAAGCCAAGATCTAATCTAGTAGTTGGTAGCAACGAGGTAAAGATCAACATACCCTTGAAGACCGCTAAGCGTTAACGAGATAGATCTCGTGGTTGATGTAGTCGATCACTTGCCGCTTGCAAAAGCGCAGTAGAAGATCTTGACGGTGCTATAGTCGGGCACCTCCGCACTCGGTCACACGCACGGTGTTGATGAAGACGTCCTTCTCCCTGTTCCAGCAGAAGTAGTAGATCCTCTTCGGAATCCCGCTAGCACGACGGCGTGGTGACGGTGGTGGTGGAGATCTCAGCGCTTTCGTAAGCACCGCGGGAGAAGATGGAGGAGGGAGTGACTAGGGTTTGGGAGAGGGGGGCACTTGGGGTGTCGGTCTTGGGTGCCCTTGGGTGGGTGCGCCCTCCCTCTTTATATAGGTGGAACCCCTAGGGTTTGCCCCAAAACCAATTTGAAGTCCAACTCCAAAACTGCCATAATAGGGAAACCTAGAAGGAGTGGGATTGCTCCCTTTCCTTGTGGTTTGGCCGGCCAAGGTGGTGGAGTCCACCTTGGACTCAATCCTCCCTTGGTTGGCCCAGGGTTGGTGGAGTCTAACCGGGACTCCACCTTCCATGGTGATTTATTCGGATGCTTCTAGAACCTTCTAGTACTTCCATAAATGCACCGATCATTTCCAAACTTGGAATATGACTTCCTATATATGAATCTTATCTCGGACCATTCCGGAACTCGTGATGTCCTGGATCCTATCCGAGACTCGAACAACATTCGAACTCCATACCATATTCATATCTACTTAATAACATCAAAACCTTAAGTGTGTCCCCTACGGTTCGCGAATTATGTGGACATGATAGAGACACTTCTCGATCAATAACTAATAGTGGGACCTGAGATCCATAATAGCTCTCACATATTCAACGATAACTTCGTGATTGAAAGAACCATTCACATAAAATAACGATTCCCTTTGTTGCACGATACTTTACTTATCCGAGGTTTTGATCGTCGGTATCTCTATACCTAGTTCAACCTCGTCTCCGATAAGTACTCTTTACTGTACCGTGATATGACATCCCTTGTGACCTAGTCACATGCTTGCATGCTAATTGGATGTCATTCCACCGAGAGGGTCCAGAGTATATCTATCCGTAATTTGGATGAACAAATCCCACTATTGATCCATGCTTCAACTATACTTTCTGAATACTTAATGTCACTTTTATAACTACCCATTTACGAAGTAGTGTTTGATGTCATCAAAGTATTCATCCGGTGTAGGTGATTAACATGATCTCATGGTCTAAGGAATAAGTTACTATGTATCTAAAAGCTTGTAGCAGAACGAACTAAATGACTTGATCATATGCTATGTTTACTATGTGTGTATGCCCATCATATCATTCACTTAATGATATGACCTTGTTATTAATAACATCTAATGTTCATGATCATGAAACTAAGATCATCTATTAATCAATAAGCTAGTTTAACAAGAGTCTTACTAGGGACTCTATTAAGTTTACAAAACACACAAGTATTACTGTTTCCGGATAATACTATTATAGCATGACTGTAAACATTTATCATAAACACAAAGATATAAATAATAACTATTTTATTATTGCCTCTTGGGCATATCTCCAACAATGTTCGGGTACTTGCAGTCGATCATAGGCTCAAATATCTTTATCTCACGATTTTCTCGAATTAGAATTCCTTTTGTCGACTTGACTCTCAGTGAACCCGAAGATTGTTCGTTCCGTGCATGACGATCATTGTTGACGATGATTGCATGCCAGAATTTGTGTGAAAAGACTTTGATTTGACGCATCATGTGGGCCCTTGACGCAGCCTGACGAACTCATGGCGACACCCACGATAGTGGATTGGACCACACGACCGCACGAAAAATGAGGCATCCGGCAGAGTGGCGTGCGATTACTTCCTTGATTCCGGAGATGGTGGGGTAAATGACCAGGCGATTCATTTTCCTTTCGCCACGTGGTTGCCGATGCATGTTGCGGGAACCGTCCCTTAGATCGAATGGTGCTCCTTTGCGGACCCGTAGGATAAGAGGGGTACATTTTACTGTACTTTTCTGTTCCTTCCTTGCGCCTCTCACCCTCATCTTCTTCCTCGCGCCGCTGCCTTTGCCTTACAGATCTTGGTGAGGCTTGGAGAGGCTGGGTTACTGAAATCTAGCACTAAATTTTCAGATGGGGAACAATTTACAATCAGCTCCCCTAAACTAGTCAACGATATGAAATCATTTGATCACTACTCACTAGCTTACAAGGTGGTTGGGAAATGTTTTTTTTTTTCCTTACCAGGGGATGCTGGAAAAATACCCTACAACCCGAACAGGGCAATTGCACCTTATGCGATGGTAGCATGGGCTTAGGCAAAGAAGGATTCGTTTATCATTTCTTCGTCATGCTTTTGGCTAGAGAAGAGAGAGAAAAAATAGGAAATTTCATCATGATATGTTTGTTTCTAGATTTTTGATATTTTCTCGTGTTCTTAGAGAAGTTTAGAACATTGATAGGAGTGCAAATGGCGGTGTCCGCCATTATTACTGGTTAGCGAAAAATTATTGGTTAGTGAAAAGGTTAGAACATTGATAGGTTAGAAAAATTAAGCAGTCTTTTTAATTTTAGATAGGGATCGATTAACAACCAGCTCAGCTGAACAAGTCAAGATTATGAAATACAGAAACAATGAGGTCACTAGCTTACAAGGAGGTTGGAAAATGTTCCTTTCTAATCCCAGGGATGTTGGAAATAGCACGTGATGTGATGTAGCATGGGCTTAGGCAAAGGGGGATTAGTTTCTTTCTAAGCCATGCTTTTGGCTGGTGAAGAGAGAAAAGCAAAAGGAAATTCTAGTTCTGTGTATATATCCACTTATATGCACTGTGATGCTACAATTTTGATGCGCATATGAAGGACATGACTGGAGGGAAAGCTACTTACCTGCAAAAGATGGTTTAGTGTTGTAAAATAAAGCGTGTGCCAGCTGTCAAATTTTCCTCGAACCTCATACCATTCAGGAATCAGGAACAAAGCTTATACCACATGCCAAATTAAAAACTTTAATTAAGTCTTTGTCATCCAGCTAGGCCTGAAATTTCTAGCATGACATCGACTTCTAGGGCCACTCTTTGTCGAGCTTGAGAATATTATGAACTTGTTGGACCACCTCGAACATCATGTGACAGTGGTTCGCTAGTTCCTTCTTACCTGGCAAATGCACTGGTCTGATCTAGACAAATATCACTTCGTTACACAATATAAGCCATTTTAGCAAGCTAAAATAGTTTGCTAAAATGGCTTATATTGTGGAACGGAGGTAGTAGTTTTTACTTTGCAATTGAGCAAACAATAGCTGCTAGGATTAATCCTGAACATTTGAGATTGAAGAAAGTTCACTTTTGGTCCTTGAATTCTATTGAAAGTTTAGTTTTAGTCCTAGAACTTTCGTTTGGTTCAAGATGAACCTTGAACTCTCAGAATCATTCACTTTTAGTCCTTATCCCGGTTGAGCCAGGCAAATATCTTCCACGGGTGGCCAAAAACTCAACGCAATGGTGCAAAGGTAGAGAATTAGGACGGCGCTGATAGGCAAATCAAGCGGTCCTTCATGGCGCAACGCTTCAAGTGAATTGGGAGAGGGAGAAACCGACTGAGAGACTGGTTCTGGGACACAAGGGTTTCATTTTTTTGCACTAATATGTTGGGTTCCACATCTCAGCTAGCTTGTGATTGGTTTGGTTCAAAACCCATTCGGTTGGGTGAGTGCTTCTTCTTTCCACGTCATCGATTTCCTCCACTCAACCGAAAAGGGGTGAAATGTGAACCATTTTGAGAGTTCAGGGTTTGTTTTAAACTAAAAATAATTTGTGGGACGAAAAGTGAACTTTCCAAAAAATTCAATGATGAGAAGTGGACTTTCTTCTTTGAGATTCAGGACCCATGTTTTACCTGTCATGTAGATGCTGGATACAGGTGTCCAGGTTATTTCAGATTTAACTATATACTGGTCTGTAAATCCATTGGTAACATGCAGTTACTATCAGGTCAACCTGCAAACCAAATCGGAACAGTCTGCATTTATAACAGCAATTCACTTTATTGGGTTTCTACTTTCTCATGTTTAAACTGTTTATTATGTGTTATTAATATTCATTTTTGCTCTACTCATAGTAACTGCAGCTCATCGAAAAATTGTTCTTTCACATGTAAATAGCCATTTACGATGCTTGTCTTGGTATGCATATGATGAAACAGGTACATTTGGACTACATAGAAGCAGGTGCGAACATTATAATCACAGCATCATATCAGGTTCCAACATATGCACTCTTCCTTCTTAATTTATGTTTCTGTGACATTTATGAACATACTGAGAGTCACATTTGATGTTCCAGGCAACCATTCAAGGGTTTGAGTCCAAGGGATTTTCAAAAGAACAAAGTGAAAATTTACTAACCAAGAGTGTTGAGATTGCACATGAAGCACGTGAGATGTTTCTGAAGCAACAGTCAGATCAATCCACTCCCATGCACCGTTCTATTCTGGTTGCTGCTTCCATAGGAAGTTATGGCGCTTATCTTGCCGATGGCTCTGAGTACAGGTAATTTACTTCTGAAATTAGCACACACTTCCCCACTTCACTTTTGGAAACTACTAATTGTTTCTGGCTATCACCAGTGGGGATTATAGTTTAAACTTAAGGCCTTAGCCCTGCTTTAAATTAATAAAGCACCAACGCAACCATACATAGTCGAGGTACATAACAAGCAACCGCTCTCACACAACACAGCGCCATCACACAGGTCCCCAGACCTAACACAAGCTAAGTTTCAAGGTTCAACAGCAAATGACAAATAGGTTCAGCTCAACAGCTCACACCATAACCCGGATACATGGCTAAGTCAGGGCACCGTCGACACCGCAAGCTCCGCATGAAGTCGCCGAAGGGTGTCCATCGCCGCGTCCACGAGGCCTCTATCCTTCCACTTCACCATCATCCTCCATTGCTGCATGTAAATGATCATTTTAAACAAGGCATCAGCCGGTTTGCCAATAAGGACACCTTCCATAGTTAGCTTATTACGAATATTCCATAAAGCCCAAGCTAACGCCGCGAAGGAGAACCAAACTACTCTCCTATACGCCCCGATCAAGCCATGAGAGATAGCGAGGAAATCGCCTGCCCCAGGCCCCCAGCAGGGTTCCAAGAGCAATGCAGGAGCTCCCTAACTCCCGCCCATAAGAAACGTGCCAAGGAGCATTTAAAGAAGATATGGTCGCAGTCCTCAGGCTCACCACAAAGGGAGCATAGCCCATTAGACGGACCTCTCCGTTTGGCCACCTGCATCGAGCACGGAAGTTTTCCCCAAAGGAGTTGCCACAGGAACACCCTTATCCTAGGTGGCACCCTCGTCCGCTAGACCTCCCTAAAATGCGTGACCGCCGCTCCCTGCGACAGCCAACAATAGAGAGACTTGGCAGTGAAGTCGCCAAAAGCCTCCAGGCGCCAAGATACTAAGTCGTCCTCGACACTTGCCTGGGTGAAGTCTAGCTCCCTAGTGAGATTATCCCATTCAACCGTCTCAGCTAGGCAAAAAGGTCGTCGAAACCGCAATCGCCAACCCGGGCCATCCCTAGCCCCTAACACCGTAATAAACGGTGAGTCGCAATAGCTGAAAAGCACCGGATACCTGTCCCTGAGTGGAGAGGTGCCCAGCCACCAGTCAAGCCAAAAGAAAGTCCGTTTCCCATTACGGACACTATGCTTCGCGCCAAGCTTAAAGTACCATTTGACTCTCTGGATCGAATTCCAGAATTGCGACCCCTTGGTAGGCACCAACGGAGAGAAGAGGTCATGCTCCCCTAGGTACTTAGCCCTTATCAGATCAGCCCAGAGCCCGTCTGCGTTGTGATAGAGCTTCCAAACCCATTTTAGCATGAGAGCAATGTTCATATGCCTAGTGTTGAGGATACCCAAACCCCCAAACGCCTTAGGCCGGCACACCGTTGCCCAGTCAACCATGTGGTACTTGCGCTTATCTCCCACCCCTTCCCAAAAGAAGCGGGAGCGGACCTTGTCGAATACCGCATGCGTCGCGTCAAAGAGCATGAACAAGCTCATAGCAAACATCGGTAGGCTCGACATGCAGGAATTAGTCAGCTCCAAGCGCCCAGCTGAAGCCAAAAAAGTTCCCTGCCACGGGTCAACCCGTTTGGCCACTTTGGTTGTAAGAAACTCCCAGTCCGAGGCCCATAGCGTTTTATTGCTAAGCGGCAGACCTAGGTACTTAATGGGGAATTTCCCCAACCGGCAGTTGAGGAGCCGAGCCACCCGCTCCTGCTCCAACAGCGTGGTCCCAACCACCACAACCTCACTTTTAGCGAGGTTGATCTTCAGGCCGGACATCAACTCAAAGCTAATCAAAACGAGCTTCAAGTTGGCAATACCATCGTCCGTCGGCTCGATCATCACCATAGTGTCATCCGCATACTGCAGGTGAGTGACTCCCCCAGGAATCAGGTGTCTCACCAACCCCAAAATGTGGCCAGCCTCCTTAGCTCTAGCCAACATGGCCGCCAAGGCGTCTACCATGAAGTCAAAGAGTATGGGGGACAGCGGATCTCCCTGTCTGACCCCCCTCGCATTACGGAAGAAGGGGCCAATCTCCCCGTTGACGTTCACCGCCGTTTGGCCACCCGAGACCAGCTGCATGAGGCGATGAACCATTGTTGCGGAGAACCCTTTCCGGAGAAGGACTTCGCGCAGAAATTCCCAATCTACCTGGTCATAAGCCTTCTCAAAATCTAACTTCAGGAAAAGGCCCCCTAGCCTTTTTGTCCGAAGCTCGTGTGCAATTTCGTGTAGGGCCAACACTCCCTCGTGAAGGGCCCTACCTTTGATAAAAGCTGTTTGGGAGCGATCGATCGTTCTATGTGCTAACGGAGCGAGACGAGAAGCGTAAGCCTTGGAAACAAACTTAAAAATCACATTGATAAGAGCGATCGGACGGAACTGCTTGATAGTATCTGCCCCTTTTACTTTAGGAATCAAGGACAAGATCCCGAAATTCAACCGTGAGATATCCACCCTCCCTAGGGAAAAGTCGTTAAGAATCTGAAATACAAGAGGTCTCAAGGTTCCCCAGAACCTCAGAAAAAAGGCCACCGGCAGGCCATCCGGGCCTGGTGCCGAGTCCACTTTCATATCATGAAGGACAGCATCTAACTCCTCTAAAGTAAACGACCTTTCCAGCTCTACATTTTCTGAATCGGAGATACGTTTAGAGGACGGCCACAAGTCTTGTGAGAGGGTGAAGGCCCGAGCCTCGCCTACTGAGCCCATCAGCTGGCGGTAAAAGTCGTAAACATGTCCCATGATAGCCGCTTGATCCGTAAGCTCGCCCTGTTCCGAAATCAGACGGGGAATCCCGCACTTCCGACGACGCCCATTGGCAATCGCGTGAAAGTACGCCGTATAGGTGTCCCCTTTGAGCAGCCATTGTACGCGACTCCGCTGGCGCCAATACTCCTCCTCTAAAGAGTCTAGCAAAACAACTTGGTCTTCCAGATGGTAGCGAAAGGCCCATCCTTCCTCGTCTAACCCTAACGAGTCCGCCACCGCATCGAGCGCCTCGACCTGAGCCAGAAGCCCAGCGTTGGGGGGCTAACCTTGGGAAGGAGAAGTGGGGATTATAGTGAAGCTGGGACACTTGAATTCCTGAAAGATTTCCATCGGCGAAGACTTCAGGTTCTTGCAGAGGCACGTCCTGATTTGATCGCTTTTGAAACAATCCCTAACTAACTGGAAGATCAGGTATGCTGAACTTTACTGCTTCTGCCGGGGATATGCTACGTCAAATTTTACAGTAGATTCTTGTGAAATAATATCTGATAGTTTTCTCGTGATGGATCTTTTAGGCATATGTTGAACTTCTTGAGGAATGCAATATAAGTATCCCTTCATTGTTTTCCTTCAACTCGAAAGATGGAGTTCATGTTGTGAGTGGAGATTCACTAATTGAATGTGCTACCATTGCTAACTCATGTGCAAAGGTTGGAGCTGTTGGAATAAACTGCACGCCTTCAAGATTTATTCATAGCCTGATACTCACGATGCGGAAGGTATAAGGATATTTCCTTCTTTTTAGTTGTAAACAAATGCAAGTTAAGCTGCAGTTCTGTTTGTTTGACTAACTGTGTTTTGTTCCATGACCGCAGGTCACAGACAAGCCAATTTTAATATATCCCAACAGTGGAGAAAGATATGATGCTGAGAAAAAAGAGTGGGTGGTAAGTATATCTCAATGCACTTATGCACATTTTCGGTCTTATTCTTTTGAACACCAAAAGTCTTCAATCAAATACCTAAGTCTAGCTTATTTTCTGTTTACTTGTTTTTCATTTTCGCCCCCCACTTTAGATGGAAAGGTAATGTAAATAAGGTGGATGAATATGTCCACAATGATTTTGGATCTGTGCAAAAAGAGAACTTTGGTTTTTCTGTGCAAGAGGTAATAGCAAAAAAAACCTTATTTGTTTTCTTCGAGTGCATTTTAAAGGGGCCATTTCTCATATTCCCTTGATAAACAGCTAGAACTATACACATAATTCATCCTCTAGCCTGTCCAACTTAGTACCCCTGAGCTAGAACTCCAGAACACTGAAGATATACCTCATTTGGTGTGCAGGAATCTACGGGTGTGTCAGATGGTGATTTTGTTTCTTATGTAAGCGAGTGGTGCAAAGATGGAGCTGCGTTTATTGGGGGCTGCTGCCGGACAACTCCAAACACCATCAGGGCCATAACTAGAACCCTTAGCCAATTCTGCCCTGCAACATAATTATCTGTGGCATATAGTTGGGCCCTCCTTGAGGGGTGGTTTTCGTGTTGTTGTCCTATGAAGATGTTATGGAGATTTAGTAACAGTGCTGTCATGTTCTCCTGGAAATGAGACAGTTTCTTGTTACTTGGAGATGCAACCGGTCAACGATTAACAAGAAGTAATAGCGGAGTAAGTTGTACTGAGTGAGCGAAACGATCTGCGGCGAAGTTCATGACCCCTTATTATCTATTAAGAGAGTTCAAGACTATGCATGTTATACAGAGAGTTCTGGAGATGTTAACCTGCAATAAGCTCTTATGATGTGTACTAGTACTGCCTTGTGTAACTCTGTTTAATCCTAAACCTCTGTTTGAACAATGTATGGTGTATTTTAGCATGTATCTCCTGCTGAATGAATACTTTCATTGGGGTTACCACTACCGGTGCTACCAAGTTTACCACCCCTCATTTGGTCTTCGTAGATGTTCTTTTCTTCTTCCCCAAAATATTGATACAAAACAGACATCTCTTTCCTTGGCTCTCAGTCCATGCCAATCCGTATACTATCTGCAACTGAGAAGACACAGAAGGCCTACAGGTGTACTTGTAAACTGGTTGGCAAAATTGCGTGTTTCCCTCCACTAGATGAAATCGCCGCGGTGAAATGGCCCTGGCTTCAAAATGTTTTTTTTGGAGGTTCATTACAGCATAGACCAAAGGAAAAACAGAGAGACAGGGGTTTTTTAGGGAGAGATTAACAGACGGAACTTTGCGTTTGTGGCAGCTGCACAATCTTGGTGGCATAAACAAAATTTTCCGAGATACTCCTCCCCACCATGAAACAAGATTGGTTTTCATAAATCAAACCGCTGATTTGTTGCTGCAGCCTGGAGGTGAGGGCTTTGCACACTCACTGGAGGTAGAAACGAGTGTGACCTTTTAGAGCTCGAGCTGCAATGAGCTCGATATTTTGAAAATGTAGAAAATAAATTTTTTTAAGTTAAAAAACCTCAAAAATATAATCCTAGAGGTAGTCATTAATGTGTACTACAAAATGCAAAATTGTAATTGGAAATGCTTAATATTCCATGCTACCCAAAAAAGAGAAAAGTTCGAATCTCGGTATTGTTCTTTTTGTCAGAGGATCTGAGTATTGTGAACAAGATTTTCAAAACCCTAATACTCCGTATTTGTCAGAGATTATTATTTTTGTGCAAATTTTACAGCTTTTCTCCATTTCTTCCCCGTTTATTCAGTACAGAAGGGAAAACTGACTGGTAGTGATCCTACCTTTTGTGGCACGATCTGGGAGACTCGAGCCATCCCACGAACCGTGATCGTGCCTAAGCCACGGTGCAAACTAATAGGGAAATGATCTGATGTGAGCGAGCACATCTAAGGACCATGCTCAATCAACTACGGCTCGCACATGTTGCGGCTCGTTCAAAGCAAAGGAAATAAGTAATAGTTACACAAAGAATGTGACACATGCCGACTATATGGATTACAATTGTAACAAGATCATTATTCAGTACTACGAAACCTCTTCACGATATCACGAAGACGCTCTTCTATATCTGTCATATATGGTCTCTCATTGACATCGAGAGATAGACATTCATTTATTATCCCTGCCAAGATGTACAGAAGCTGCGGATCCACCTCCACAAGTTCCTTGTCCACGAGCTCAATCATAGACTTGTCTTTTTTATAGGCCTCACTGAAGTTACTGAGTAATCCATTCTGGTTAGAACGCGAGGCCTTCTTCCTCGTAATGAGCTCCAAGAGTACAACTCCAAAACTGTAAACATCACTTTTATTGGTCAGCATTCCGGTCTGCACAAATACCGGATCCATATAGTTCACGTCACCAATCACAGTTCCAGTATGTTCCATATCGGTGGCTATTAACCTTGATATACCAAAGTCTGATATCTTCGGTGCATAGTCATTATTGATAAGTATATTAGCTGGTTTAACGTCACCATGCAGGATTTTGGCCGTGGTTTTTGAATGCATAAAAGCTAGGCCTTCTGCTGATTCTGCTGCAATTTGTAGACGTTGACCCAAGCTGAGAGGAATGCTCTTGTCACCATGGAGAATAACATCGAGGTTACCTTTAGGCACAAATTCATATACCAATATCGGAACTTCAACTTCTATGCAACAACCTAAGAGCCTGACAATGTTCTTGTGACTAACTCGAGACTGAATGATGATCTCGTTTGTAAAGGTGTCATTGAGTTTTGACTTTTGATTGATGGGCACCTTCACGGCCACTAGCTGAGGATCGTTCCCAATGCACCCCTTGTAAACATTACCAAAGAAACCATGTCCAACAAAATTGCTTTTTTTCTTTATTTTCTTGATATCCTTGTTCTTATATAGCTTTATATTAGCAAGGTTTTGCAATATAGTTCCACCATTGTTTTGAATATAGACCTCCCTCTTTCGTTTCTCTCTTATAATACACACGCCGAATACAATACATATGACGATGAGAAGAACCACTAATGCACCTACATAAACAAAGAGAGCAAAGAAACGTATAGACTACCATTAGAAAATTAATACCTCATGTATTAATTCTTAAAGAAAGGAATAGATTTCCCAAAATATCACTTTAGATAATTATCTCTTATTTCTGATTGATTATAAACTGTACCATGTTTATCAAAAAAGGTACCATGTTTTTAATACTAAATAAATAATTATATATAAGTTCCTTAAAACAAATTGCAGTATCTCCTGGCAGAAAAATTGCCAGACGGCTGCATGTAGTCAAAATTTAGGGGGCTATATAATTGGGTAGAAAATATTATTGGGCGGAGTAACTAAAAGTTGTGACCTCGGAGTACAGTTCCACCAAGGAAAAGCTATTAATGTGCAGTAACAAATCAAAAAATGCTATTAGCTCCCGAGCTCCATGGAACCCTTTTTAAAAAAAATGGAAAACAACACTTTCGAATCTAAAAAAAAACTGAAAATTTTCATATGAGTACATCTAAATATCTACTATGTACGACAATAGTTTTTTTAGAGCCATAATTTTGTAATTCTTGTGTATCCCAAAATTCTCAATAGTTTGACGTGAAATATTGTAGACCTGAAGATTATATAAATATGTATCCACATACCTAAAACCATAATTATTTGAAAGTCCTAAATACCTTTTTTTCTCATTTTACCAAAGTACCGGGCTCCATGGAGCCCGGGCTTCAAAATGATGCATTCGGTAACAAATTTCACTGTAGAAAAGAACAATAAGTTCAAAAGATGGTGAAAGTTATGGAAGTGCATATAGGACCCCTTTGTGGGATTTGATGATCAATAGAAAGCATATTCATGGACTTATGATTACGTGAATTGTTGACATGTATTTATATTGGTCCTATATGCTAGTTAGGAGAGTGATTGCAGACAGAAAAAAAAATATTGGTAATGAAGAAGACTTTGGTGATTCTTCGGTGGCCATAATTGGTAATATGGATGCCATACTATGAATGGAAATTTTACATCTGGTAGGAAGGAGATACTACCTCTTAACTCAATTCCCAGTGAGAATTCTGTTGGGAAACTACTGAAAATTCCCTCTACGGAAAGTTATCTATCTGGTATTGGACCAGTCAGTCATCAGAGTGTTGGTTTTGAGTACATGGAACTGACGACAAATATGGTACTCATAGTCATTATTGAACATCATTCGTGCAGACTTAACTTTGTCGTCTTCCTAGTGCCACCGTTCATTCAGACTTTGCACTTCCTAGAGGTGGAGCGGTTGGTAGTTTTGTTGAGATCTGTGGGGCTTGACTTTGGATTTCCATTGACAACAGAAATAAGGGATCGCCTCCAAGTGAAGACCATGTTCTTGTTACTCTAAAACGGAAACGTATCCTAGATGGTTAGACGTCGATTGAGATTCATTGAAATTTGTTAACCAATAAGTTTATGAGTGTTGGTTAGGACAAGGTCTTTGTTAACGAAAGTTCTATAGGAGGATGGCATTCCAGAGCCGGGTTGGTCTAGCTTTGTTGCTGGATCCTTGTGACTACACACTTATCAATAATGACGCAGATCACGCTAACATGTAAACTCCATGAACAAGTGACATTTCCTTTCTGCTTACTTTGTGGAAATTTATTACCTTGTTTCGCTGCTTCCTTACAATTCTAGACTAACCTAGTTTATGTATGCGATTTAATCACTATAATTAATTTTTAAGAATATCCTATTCACCTCCATGTCTAGTCAATAACTTCGGTTGAGTAAGTAGTATCAATATATTATTTGAAGGCATAGAGAGCGAATAGTGAATTAAAGACAGTGCAAGTAAATATCGCAGGATAACTACCATTCAAACAATATATTTTACTGCGTCTTGGTGAACAAATAACACAAACATACCTAAGCTGATCTTCGCGTTAAGCGAAAAACTTGGGATGCAGGGTTTTTTGAATGGATTAGCACTGTGTGAGCGCTTGCGGCATGTGCATTCATAGGAACCTTGTATGTTCTTGCAGACTCCCTCACAAGGGTAGTGATCACGATGCTCACACTCATTAATATCTGCATTATTTATCAATGGCAGCAATCAGAACAGAGTATTGAACTGATCATGCATACATTATATAGTACTGATCAGAAAAGAGTAAGAAATATCTATCTTCTCATCCAAATTAGTGACTGAGTTCAGTCTAGCGCAGACGATATACACTTTGAAACCAGCCATTATCTTAACACTAGTACAACTAGAGGATCAGGCATGGTCCGCCGCACCGGCTACAACTTGTTTTGGCCGTTTTGTGCCATCCATGCTATCCGTGGGTTGAGCAGGTGTAACAACTTGCTAAGAACTAACTTCGTGCTTAGTTAAATCTTACATCATTTGATTTATATCGTGATTCGTGCTAGTTATAAGTGTTGCAACTAAAATTTAATGATACCACCTAACTGAGAACGAAATTAATTTTCAGTCGACTTAGAAATAGTCACATCTTTCTCCATCTCTACAGCTATTCCTCTTTTTGGTTCACTTCGGTTTATGGTCCACAAGAGGAGCTGGACAGACTAGAGCTACATGCACCGGCCGGCCCATGGGCAATAATGGGTGATTTCAACCTCATTCTTCATGCCAATGATAAAAACAATCGTAATTTAAATCTTTGCATGATGAGGAAGTTTCGTCGAGTGGTGGATGACCTGATGCTTAATGATATCCTCCTTAATGGTTGGGCTTTTACGTGGACGAACGACAAACAGAATAGCGCGCTCACACAAGGATAATCAAGTTCTTGGCTCGGTGTACCTAAAAAAAGAAGTTCTTGGCTCGGTGGAGTGGCCATTTCTTCTCGAGATTCTCCAGCAGAAGGGTATATTTGGTCATAGATGGAGTACCTAGATAGTTATGCTGCTCGCTTCAGCTTCATCAAGCATTTTCCTGAATGGATCCCCAGGTCCTAAAATTTGGCACGCGAGAAGTTTAAGGCAATGAGATGCGTGACATGTGAGGATTAGCGAGCGTGCCACGGTTTGGTTGGAGCCTCTAATGAGTATTCCTCCGTTCCGTATTAACTCTCGCCGATTTGTTTAGATTCACACACATATACACATATATACAGGCGTGTTGCTAGATAAATTTGCGATAGTTAATACGAAACAGAGGTAGTTACTTCTCAGGAACAACATTATTATCTAAATCTTGATCCAGCGAATCGTGCACTGAGGAAGAACATTTGAGTAGGCTTCGCTTGCTCGCTTTCGCCCCCTGTGCGAGCGAGAAGGAGCCAACCCCAACCGCCGCCGCCCGCCCCCTTTTCTCCCCCTCCCCTCCGCCGCCACCGGCGTGTGCCGCCGAGCGTTGCTCGCGCGGTGCTAGAGGGGGCGGCCAGCCTTTCCCCGCGGCGATGTGCCTAGGCTAGGTGCTGGTCTGGTGTAGCCAGGCGGTTCCCGTGGTGGCGGTGCCGCTCTTTGGCGGCGGGACAACACGATGGCTTGGCGGCGGATGGTCGGTCGCCGGCGCGTGATAGGTTGCGCTCTCCTGGCCCAGATCTGGGTCCTCTGGGCCCCATCTAGGTTTGGGTGGGCCGTCTCAGGCCCGGTTGCTGTTCCCTGGAGGTGGATGTGGGGCTTCGGTGGGCTTGGGTGGTGGCGGCGCTGCACGCCACCTGTTGCAGCGTGGCGGCAGAAACTTTATGGGCCAGGTTGGGCCTGGCCGGGCCAGTAGGGGCTCGGTGTGTTTCTGCTGGCACGTTCGATCTGCTACCGCGATGGTGATGGAGGAAGTTCCCGCCGGCGTGGCTGCGGTGATGCTGCCCTTGACCTTGTTATGCCCTTTATTCCCTTGAGGCCTCGTGTATGGGACCACTGTGAGACGGCGAGGATGGCTTCAAGATCGTGGTGGCAGTTGGGTGGAGCACTCTGATTCATCTAGGGTGGTGGTGGTTTAGGGGATCGGGAGAAATCCTTGTCGGCTTGTTCGACGCCGAAGCGGTGACGCATGTCGGGGTCGTCTTTCCTCCCTGAAGGGCGTTAGGGGTACCCCTACCCAATCCTCTCCGTGGTACCGGGGGAAACTATAGGACTTGTTGTCGCTTCCTTGTTGAAGGTGTTGTCTGGTATGCTACATCTTGATGCGCTAGGTAGCGGTGGGACTTCTTCGAAGGGCGCATCTTCGTTTTTGTCGATCTGCGGTTTCGGTATTAGTTTCTGGGAGTGGTTGCGTCTCCAGCGACTGATTTTTGGTTATGTCTCAGTCGATCAGTTTGTGTCCACCGTGTAGCATCTAGCCACTAGCCTGATTATGTTGTTTGTCATTTTTTTATTTCCCTTCCTACCGATTTGATGTAGCACAGTGCTCGGCTGACGTGGCCCTTGAAGAGTCCACACAGTCAATCATTACAAAAGTGAAATGAAGCTCTATTTACTTGTTTCTCTCCAAAAAAAATTATGTTTAGCTTGTACGTGTGACTTTGGAAAAGAGAAGATTTCTTTAAAATCGGTTGCGTTTCGTAGGAAAAACTTGGTCGGACTTGCACAATATTTGAGAAATGTGCAACTTGTTTAGTAAATGTTTACTAATTATTTTTAAAAGTGTAACTTGTATCGCAAACTATTTAAAGTTGTGCATGTCTTGATAAATAAGTGTAACCGGTATCAAAACCCTATTGCCGCTTGCATATTTCTTGATAAAAGTTCAAGTAGTTTAAAACCAGTTGCACGTTTTCCGAGAAAAGTGTAACTCATAACGGAAATCGATTGGAGTTGCACATATGTTGACAAAAAGTGTAACTCGTATCAAAACCATGTTGCTACTTGCATTTTTTATTGATGAAAGTGGAACTAGTTCAAGATGGGTTGCACGTTTCTCGAGAAAAGTACAACTCATAGCGGAAACTGGTTGTAGTTGCACATATCTTGATGAAAAGCGCAACTCGTATCAAAACACTATTGCTACTTGCATATTTCTTGATAAAGGTGGAATTAATTCAAGACCGGTGGCATGTTTCTCGAGAAAATATGCAATATGCATTTAGAAAAGTGTAACTCATAGCGGAAACTGGTTGTAGTTGCACATATCTTGATAAAAAGTGTAAGTATGAAACATTCTTTGCTGCTTTCATATTTCTTGATAAAAGTGCAACTAGTTCAAGACCGGTTGCACCTTTCTCAAGAAAAGTGCAACTCATAGCGGAAACCAATTGGAGTTGCATATTTCTTATAAAAATTGCAACTCGTATCAAAAGCCAATACAATTGCAACTTAGATGTACTTGTATCGGGAACTATTTGGAGTTGCACATTTCTTAAAAATAGTGCAACTCGTATCGAAAACCAATAGAGTTGCACATATCTTGAGAAAAGTGCAACCCGTATCAAAACCTTCTTGCTACTTGAAACCTTTTTGATAAAAGTACAACTTGTTTTGGAGAACATTTGTTAATTGCATATTTCTTGAGAAAAAGTCCAACTTGTGTCGAAAATAATGGGGAGGATACAATATACAATTTGAACTAAACTCAAATGTATCAAAAAGTTTATTGTTACAAAACAATAACAATATTCTACATATAATAGACTGAAAAATAAATAAAGAATACATAAAAAATAAAAAATAAAGTGGAAATGGCTATAGATAAACTGTTTTATTGAACGCACTCGAAAATCAAACAAGAAGCATTAGCTATCATGGTGGTTGTGCATGGTGAGCTGAGCCCTGCGTCGGTCAGAAGGCCTTGTTCCTTTTAAGTCCCGCTCAGCCAAGCTCAATCTTGGAAGTAATCGAACGGTCCGCCAGGTCGACTGAGACTTCACAAATTTTCAGTCGCCTGAGGATTAGCAAGTCCGTTAGTTTCTTTTATATTTCTCTTTTCTTTCTTTTGGGTTTGATGTGGTCTTTACCTCAGCGGTGGGTTTCTATCTTGTATTGGTCGGTTGCCATATATTAATATAGCGGGACGAAAACCTATTTCAAGCAATCAAACAAATCTGCACATGTATTTTACTTTTGGGAATTACAGGCATGTGGGAGCCTAGAAGGAGGAGCTTACCGATACAACCATCCAAAATGTAGGGATTGCCCTCGTAGCCGTCGCTGCATGTGCAGACGTATCCAGGTCCGTTGGTAGAGTTGAGGCAGCGGCTGTTGTTGCTTCTGCAGGCGTAAGCCTTCTCCTCCATGGCCTGCTGGCACGTGAGGTTGTCGCGGATGGCCCAGTCGAGCGTCACCGGCATCAACAAGGGTTTCCGATGTAGGTCCATGTTAAGGTCGGAGGTGTGGAAGGTGTAATAATCCTTCTCTGCTAGAAACGCATAGTCGCAGGGGCTGAAGCTGATCGACTGTATACCGTTGTCGATGCTGCCGCTGCGGAATTCGACGGTGTTGTCTACGAGGTCCGGCGGGATGTCGGCGCGACAGCAGCCAACACCTGAGCAGCCACCGCTCACCGCGCTCTTGGAGTCCTCGCAGTAGCAGGCGCAGCCGGCGAGCTGGGTGTAGAAGGTGCTGTTGCTTTCGCCGGCGACCGGGCGTGGCTTGCTTCGGAGGAAGCCCAAGGTGGCGCAACCAAGGACGAAGAAGTAGTTCCTGGCGTGGGAGATGCGGTACACGCCGTCGTTGTTGAACTGTATGTCCGTGTAGTCTTGTGACCCGTTGAAGCCGCCCGAGGAGTTGTAGCACTGCCACCCTACGGGCAGCCACACGCGGGCCTCCGCCCTCTCGATGGAGAAGTTGCCGATCGGAATGGGCTTTTCGTCGCCGCCGGTGGTGGGGAGCACCGGCTTGCCGGCGTCACAAACGACTCCGAACCCCTCGTGGAAGTCACCGTTGCCGTTGCCGTCGTCGATGCCGAACGGGTAGGGGATATCAACGCCACCGCAGCTGTGCGGGCCGTCGGTGACGATCTTGTAAGCATCCTCAACCGCCCTAACTATTCCTGCTAGCGAAAGAAGCAGCAGGAATTGGAATGTCCTCGACATCACTATCTAGCTAGAGTACTTTTCTCGATGGATTTGTGATTTGCAGTGATCCCATAGCAAACATGCATGTGTTTAAATAGCTAAGATGTTGGCCGCGTGCATGAATGCATGGATTAAAAAAGTGTTGCTACCACTCCAAAAACGACGACGGCATGCTTGGGACAAAAGATGAGTCTTCTAATGGAGCTAGCTAGTGTGCCTAGTTGTGTCAGGGGTTGGACTTGCTAGGCTCAATACGACTTGACTCGTTAAACTCGTGATCAGTAAAGTTTGGATCGTTAAAGATAACGAGCTAAAATTATTAATGTGTGGGCTTTGTTCATTATGTGCTCTGGCACGTTCACGAGCTGCTCGTTAAGATCGCTATTTTTTTTTAGCTAAGGTTAAGTAATACGTACATGTTTCATTGGTGTTTGCATATGCACCAATATGCATGGTACATGCTGATATATATTAGCCAAACATATTAGCGGAGCATTAGGATTTAGCTAGCAAAGCAAGCTATGCATAAGCAATCCAAATAAGTAATAGATAAGGTCGTAACTTACGAGCTGCTGCGTGGCTCGATCGCTTGCGCGTTTAGCCCTATCTACCTACCACAACGACAAGTTGAGTCACTTGTGTAGCCAGTTGCACCAAAGGAAGGCATGTGCCTAACTTCGTAGTTTTGTCCTTTTTTGGGCATAAGTTTCGAGGTTGTGGCCTTATTGTAAGGGAGATTAATATTTCCTTAATATTTTTTTATATATATCTGTCTCATTTTCTTTAGTTTGCTTTGGGTATCCGCCGATGGTTCATTCTTCAGTTTGTTTAGATAGCCCCGTGGTTTTTTCCAACTTTTTTCTCCCCTAGACACGGGTTGGTCAAATGGATCAGCTCGTCAAGTGTCTTGCAATACAGCTGTACTAGTCTACTCTCCTGTTGGGTGACGGCTACATGCACCGCTACATCATCCATATGTTATCATCGTCATGTCATATATTTACTCCTAGAAACATGTCTGGGCAACTCGGCCTCCCAGGGCCTCTGAAGGGGGGATTTAATCTGGACTGTCAATTTCCGAAGCTACAGTAGATTTTCACCACCGCTTTTCACCTGGGCCGTCAGATGTAGTAATTTCGCTTGTCACTTGCTCAGTCTCTTGTAGAGTCCATGACGCGCGGGACCATGAATATGCGGGGCCGCCGGTGGGAGGCAGCGATGGCCGCTTGTCTGCGTCGCCTTCGTTGGTGGGAGGCGCGAGATATCTGTGGGCAATGAAAACCTAGATCGAAAGCACCCAATCCCCGCATCTCCTCCTCTCCCCAATTCCCACTTCTCCTCTTCCCCAATTGGCTGCCTCGACGTGCAAAGGGGTCGAATCCGTGGGGGAAGCTGCGGTGGCGGGCGGGAGCAGGCGCCGGAGGAGCTCATCCTCGAGGAGGGTGGAGGCACGACGATGAGGGAGGAACCGGCGTCGGCCGCGGGTGGGAGGTCGGCGGCCAGCTTTTCCAGATGCTCGGATGACCTCCTCGTCTCTACGGGACGGCGACGCGCGAGTGCGTCGCGGACGATGAGTTGGACGGAGCGCCGGCCGGAACGGGCGAGGCTATCGGCACCGACGATGGAGATTGACGAGGAGCAGACAGAGCCGGAATGGACAGCGCGTCGCGTCAAACCTTTTGTGTCTTATTTCCTTTTGTGTTTTGTACTCAGATAAAATATAGTTTTTTGTGAATTAACCAGTAATTGGGTGATTAGGAGGGTGGTATACCTAATGGCCTACCCCGTGAGGGACCCTAGCATAGGTATGACCTCGTCAATCTTGAAACTTTGTAACTCTGGTATTTTATAAACGCTATATGAGTGTGTATGTCCCCCTTAGTGGTACCTCGTCATTTATTATTTCTGATTTTACCACTCATCACTTTAAAATATTACATACATAGACACCGCCAATAAAAGGCCGTGTGCATCATCATGATGCAGAAGCCGGGGTTAAACTCCCCATTTCGAAAAAAAGACACTGCCACTACTAAAGAATATGCCTTTCGTCCAAAGCCCCTGCGAGCTTTAGTCTCGGTTTTAAAACGAACCGAGACCAGTGGGTGGCATTAGTCCCGGTTCGTTTGGCATGGGGCAACGTCACCCTCTAGTCTCGGTTCGTTTGGGGCCTTTGGTAATACAAACTGGGACAAAAGGGGGTGCAGCAGTGCGCGTCAGGGTGTGTCAGGCCCCGACACCTTTTAGTCCCGGTTGGTATCACCAACCGGGACCAAAGGTCTATCCTTTAGTCCTGGCTTGTATTACCAACAAGGACTAATACCCATCTCTATATATACCCCTTTCCTCTCCAAGTGTGAACTACACTTAGCATTTTTCACTTCTTAGCACAAGAGAGGTGTATGTTGCTTTGCTCTCTTCTTATGCACAAGAGGTGTTCGATGAAATGTCTAAGAGCTTTTGCCACTTGAGTTCACACAAAACAAGCCACACTTAAAGCTTGCTCTTTTTTCCTTCTCCATCGTGGTTAACAACTTTATCCTTTCGTCTGTCATTGATAAAATGCATGTGTATATATACATCGCTTCACCAATTTATATATGTTTTGTTTACTCTTCGTTGCACTCTTATACATTTTCCGGCACTAACATATTGACAAGATGGCATAGTACCAGTTCCCTGTTTTCTGGATGTCCTAAGTTGAGATTTATCAAAAATGAGAAATCAAATGCGATCTATCTCCTTGGACCTTTGTACATGCGACATAGAGGTACCCCTTTGTGACACTTGGTTGAAACATATGTTATGCAATGATAATCCATGTAAATCCAAGCTAATTAGGACAAGGTGCGAGCACTATTGGTATTCTATGCATGAGGCTTGCAACTTATAGGATGTATTATGCATAACACATATTGATTATTACTACCGTTGACAAAATTGTTTCTATGTTTTCAAAATAAAAGCTCTAGCACAAAAATAGTAATCCATGCTTCCCTCTGCGAAGGGCCTTTCTTTTACTTTATGTTGAGTCAGTTTAACTACTTCTTTCTATCTTAGAAGCAAACACTTGTGTCAACTGTGTGCATTGATTCTTACATGTTTACCTATTGCACTTGTTATATTGCTTTATGATGATAACTATCCATGAGATATACATGTTACAAGTTGAAAGGAATTGCTGAAACTTAATCATCCTTTGTGTTGCTTCAAAACTTTCTACTAAGAATTTATTGCTTTATGAGTTAACTCCTATGCAAGACTTATTGATGCTTGTCTTGAAAGTACTATTCATGAAAAGTCTTTGCTATATGATTCAGTTGTTTAGTCATTGTCTTTACCATTGCTTTGAATCACTTCATTCATCTCATATGTTTTACAATAGTATTGATCAAGATCATGTTGGTAGCATATCACTTAAGAAATTATCCTTGTTATCGTTTACCTACTCGAGGGCGAGTAGGAACTAAGCAGGGATGCTTGATACGTCTCCAACGTATCTATAATTTCTTATGTTCCATGCTAGTTTTATGACAATACCTACATGTTTTATTCATACTTTATGTCGTTTTGATGCATTTTCCGGCACTAACCTATTAACGAGATGCCGAAACGCCAGTTCCTGTTTTCTGCTGTTTTTGGTTTCAGAAATCCTACAAAGGAAATATTCTCGGAATTGGACGAAATCAACGCCCGGATTCTATTTTCCCGGAAGCTTCCAGAGCACCGAAGAGGGGCCAGAGGGGAGCCAGGGGGCCCCACCCCACAAGGCGGCGCGGCCAAGGGGGGGCCCTATGGTGTGGCTCCACCAGGACTCCTCCGAGGCTGCCCTTCCGCCTATATAAAGCCTCCGTTGCGAAAACCCTAAAGGAATAAGTCACGATACGAGAAAAGTTCCGAGCCGCCGCCATCGCGCCAAGATTCGGGGACAAGTCTTTGTTCCGGCATGCCGCCGGGACGGGGAAGTGCCCCCGGAAGGCATCTCCATCGACACCACCGCCATCTTCATCAACACTGCTGTCTCCTATGATGAGGAGGGAGTAGTTCTCCCCCGAGGCTAAGGGCTGTACCGTAGCTATGTGGTTCATCTCTCTCTCATGTGATCTTTATGTGATCATGAGCTTTGTGATCTAGTTGAATATCATCTATGTGCTACTCTAGTGATGTTATTAAAGTAGTTTATTCCTCCTCCATGATGTAATGTTGACAGTGTGTGCATCATGTAGTACTTGGTATAAGCTATGATTGTGATCTCTTGTAGATTATGAAGTTAACTATTACAATGATAGTATTGATGCGATCTATTCCCCCTTTCATAGCCTGACAGTGACAGTGTGCATGCTATGTTAGTACTCGGTATAATTGCAATGGTCTATTATGCACTCTAAGGTTACTTAAATATGAACACCGAATGTTGTGGAGCTTGTTAACTCCGGTTTGAGGGAGCTCTTGTAGCCCTACGCAATGAATGGTGTTTGTCATCCAACAAGAGAGTGTAGAGAAAGTAGTATTTGTTTATTCAGTTATGTGATCAATGTTGAGAGTGTCCACTAGTGAAAGTATGATCCCTAGGCCTTGTTTCCGAATATCGAATCACCGTTTATTTACTGTTCTACTGCATGTTTACTCGCTGCCATCTTTATTTCAGATTGCTATTGCCACTCATATTCATCCATATCACTTGCATCTTACTATCTCTTCGCCGAACTAGTGCACCTATACATCTGACAAGTGTATTAGGTGTGTTGGGACACAAGAGACTTCTTGTATCGTAATTGCAGGGTTGCTTGAGAGGGATATCTTTGACCTCTACCTCCCTGAGTTCGATAAACCTTGGGTGATTCACTTAAGGGCTGCTGTTCTACATAGCAAAACATAAATGCTAGGACATCTTTAAAGTTTAAAGGGTGACTAGATACAAGTAATTCAAGAACAAGCAATAGCATAATCATGAATCAATCAATAAGTCTTAGGACTATACACATTATACTCAGAATGACAACTATGCTCTCTTAATTGGTGCATAAAGCAAGAAGATGAAGACTCAACATAAAAGTAAAAGAAAGGTCCTTCGAAGAAGGAAGTAAGAATCAACAATTTTTATAGAGCTTTCAAAAAGGTATGGTACTTATTAGCTTTGAGCTCTCATTGCCCCTATAATAAGCATATTGAATGGTTAAAGTTAATGTGAGGGCAAAAATGAGTCATATGCTTGATAAATCATAAGTTGAAAATCTCATGCCCCTTGAATACAAGTTTGCTATGTTTTCTCTATGCTCATAAACAAACAGTTGCTTTCATTGCATAATTATTCATGATCCTTTGTTTGAGTTAATTTTCATGTTATAACATAGTTGCTAAGTTCTATTGTTAGAATTCAATCTATCATGCCTATGTTTAGAGTACTTTGATTCCAGCTTACAATGCTTTACAAAAGATTCATCAGGATTGTGATAGCTGCATGTCACCTCAAAAATTATTTTTGTTATCTCTTACCTATTCGAGGACGAGCAGGAGTTAAGCTTGGGGATGCTTGATACGTCTCAAACGTATCTATAATTTTTGATGCTCCATGCTTGTTTTGCACCAATTTATATATGTTTTGTTTACTCTTCGTTGCACTCTTATACATTTTCCGGCACTAACATATTGACAAGATGGCATAGTACCAGTTCCCTGTTTTCTGTTGTTTTGTATTTCAGAAAGTAGTACTGGAAATATTCTCGGAATTGGACGAAACAAAAGCCGAAGATCTTATTTTTCAGGGAGAAGCGATGTATATAACATTTTAAGTTCTTGTCATTGTAAGTATACAATCATGATGTTCTGTCATAGTTTTTTGATAAGCTTAATTATATCATGCAGATGAATCGGCAATGGATGTACAGTGACCGACACCTTGACGAGTTCACTTCGGGCCTGCAAAATTTTATCAATGTGGCCGAGGAAAACAAATGTGGTGGTTTTATGTATTGTCCATGTGTTAACAGTCAGAATATCATAAATTACTCTTCCTCGAGGACCATTCACACCCACCTGCTGCGGTCCGGTTTCATGCCCCACTAAAATTGTTGGACCAAGCTCGAAGAAAAGGGAGTTATCATGGAAGACAATGAAGAAGAAGAGGATGATGACAACTATCCCATGTCGCTGAATACAGTGATACAGCAAAGGGGGATTGTTCTCCATCAGAAACCAATGAAGAAAATGAAGCAGAAGATCAAGAGGCATCAGATGAGGCTGCTGATTATCTTGGTCGGGCCATTGCTGATGCAAGGAGAGATTGTGAAACTGAAAAGGAAAGGTTGAACTTCGACCAGATGTTAGAGGATTCCAACAAATTATTGTACCCAACTTGCAAAGATGACCAGAAAAAGCTAGGTAGCACACTAGAATTGTTGCAATGGAAGGCAGAGAACGGTGTGACTGAATCGGGGTTTGAAAAGTTGCTGAAAATAATTAAGAAGCAGCTTCCAAGGGGTAACGAATTGCCCGCCAGTACGTATAAAGCGTAGAAGGTTGCCTGTCCTCTAGGATTAGATGTGCAGAAGATACATGCATGCATTAATGACTGCATCCTATACCGAGGCGAGTACGCGAATTTAGATGCATGCCCAGTGTGGACTGCATTGCTGTATAAGATCAAAGGATATGACCCGTGTGACGTTGAGGGCGAGCTCCCCAGGAAGAGGGTTCCTGCCAAGATTATGTGGTATGCTCCTATAATGTCACGGCTGAAACGTTTGTGCAGAAATAAAGAGCACGCTGGGATGTTGCGATGGTACAAAAAAGACCGAAAGAAAGACGCGATGTTGAAACACCCTGTTGATGGGTCGCAGTGGAGAAAAATCGATAGAAAGTACCCGTACTTTGCAGTGGATGCAAGGAACTTAAGGTTTGGTCTAAGTACAGATGGCATGAATCCTTTTGGAGAGCAGAGCTGCAATCATAGCACCTGGCCGGTGACTCTATCTATCTACAACCTTCCTCCTTGGTTCTGCATGAAGCGGAAGTTAATTATGATGTCAGTGCTCATCCAAGGCCCAAAGCAACCCGGCAACGACATTGATGTGTACCTGAAGCCATTAGCAGCAGCTGTGGGCCATAACAGGTGTACGTGTATGGGATGAGCACAAACAAGAGGAATTTGACCTACGAGCGCTGCTTTTCGTAATCATCAGCGATTGGCCTGCTCTTGGTAACCTTTCAGGATAGTTAAACAAGGGATACAATACCTGCACGCACTGTTTAGATGAGACGGACAATGTATATTTGGATAAATCTAAGAAGATCGTGTACCTGGGGCATCGTTGATTTCTTACGCGTACCCATCCCGTAGGAAAGAAAGGCAAGCGTTACAACGATGAGGTAGATCACCGGAAGAAGCTTGCACATCGTCATGGTGATGATATATTTGGTATGGTCAAGGATCTAGAAGTAATATTTGGAAAGGGTACTGGCGGACAGCCTATTCCGAATGACGCTGGAGGACACAATGGCCATGTGGAAGAAGAAATCTATATTTTGGGAGCTACCCTATTGGAAAGTCCTAGAGGTCCGCTCTTCAATCGATGTGATGCACGTGACGAAAAATCTTTGCGTGAACCTGCTAGGCTTTCTGGGCGTGTACGGGAAGACAAAAGATACACAAGAAGCACAGGAGGACCAGCAATGCATGAAAGGCCTAAAAAACTGCACGAGACAAATAAAGGACGTCATTACTCCAGCTACATTCTTACAAAAGCAGAGAAGGAAATCTTTTTTGAATGCCTGAACAGTATCAAGATCCCGTCTGGATTCTCCTCCAATATAAAGGGAATAGTAAATATGGCAGAGAAAAATTCCAGAACCCGAAGTCTCATGATTGCCACGTGATAATGACGCAGTTGCTTCCGATTGTATTGAGGGGTCTTCTATCAGAAAATGTTCGATTGCCCATTGTGAAGCTATGTGCATTCCTCAATGCAATTTCTTAGAAGGTAATCAATCTAGAAAGACTACAGGGGTTGTAGAAATATGTGGTCCAATGTCTTATTAGTTTTTGAGCTGGTGTTCTCACCATCCTTCTTCAATATTATGACGCATCTCCTCGTTCACCTGGTCGATGAGATTTCCATTCTCGGTCCTGTGTTTCTACACAATATGTTCCTCTTTGAAAGGTTCATGAGAGTCTTAAAGAAATATGTTCATAACCGAGCTAGGCCAGAAGGAAGCATCTCCAAGGGCTATGGAACAGAGGAGGTCATTGAGTTCTGTGTTGACTTTATTCCTGACCTTAAGCCGATGGGTGTTCCTGAATCGCGGCACGAGGGGAGACTGAGTGGAAAAGGCACGCTAGGAAAGAAAGCAATGCTATGTAGGGATGGGCATTATTTCACTCAAGCACACTACACAGTTCTACAAAATTACACCTTGGTGGCTCCGTATATCAATGTACACAAGAATTTTGTACGCTCCTAGAACCCAGGGTAGTCGGAGAACTAGATTATACGTGAACACATTTAAACTTTCGGCGGTTGGTTGCAAAACATCTCATGAATGACACTACTGTTGAAAATATACTGTACTTGTTGGCACAGACACCACCTTTGACTGTATTGACTTTCCAAGGGTACGAGATAAATGGAAATGCATTTTACACGATCGCCCAAGATAAAAAGAGCACCAACCAAAATAGTGGATCCGCTTTGATGCAACAAACAACAAAGGCCAAAAGGACACATATTATGATATGGAGCCCCTAGCCTCCATTGACCTCACCCTTCCGCTCTAAATGCCTCCCGACACAAAAACCCTAAAGACACCAGCCTTCGTCCACGAAAAGTTCCGTAACTCCGCATCCGCCGATGACAAGATCTAGGGGACAGAAGTATCTGTTTCGGCACCCTTCCAGGACGGGGAATTGCCCCCGGAGCCATCTCCGTCGACTCCACCGTCATCTCGATCGCTGTTACTGACTCCCATGATGAGGAGTGTGTAGTTCTCCCCCGAGGTTGAGGGCTTTACTGGTAGTTATGTGGTCTAGTTATCTCTCCATGGTATGATCTTTATGTTATCATGAGCTTTGTAATCTAGTTGAATACGTAGATGTTATTCTTCAACTATTATGCTACTCAAGTGGTTTTATTATGTGATCTCCAGGACACCTTGTCCAACGGTATGAAGGTGATAGTGTGCACACCGTGTTTATTTCTTTAGCTTAATTTACAGAAATACTTATGAATTGTGGTATCTAGTTAGTACCATCTTTGTATGCTCAAGGTGATAGTTTGGGGCATCCATAGATTGGGGATACGTACTTTAAGGAATGCTTATACAACCCTACGCAATGAATTTGTGTCTGTTATCAAATCGTAGAGTGGTTCAGAGTAGCGTAATGAAGTGATAATATCTATGTATTCAATTATGGCATCATTGTTGAGAGTGTCCACTAGTGAAAGTAAGAAGCCACATGCCTTGTTTCTAAGCATTGAAACACCGTTTACAACCAGTTTTACTACATGTTTGCTTGCTGCTATTTTTATTTCAGATTACAATTACTACTCATAATCATCCATATTACTTGTATTTCACTATCTCTTCACCGAACTAGTGCACATATACACCTGACAAGTGTATTGGGTGCATTGGGGACACAAGAGACTTCTTGCATCGTAATTGCAGGGTTGCTTGAGAGGGATATATTTGACCTCTGCCTCCCTGAGTTCGATAAACCTTGGGTGATCCATTTAAGGGAAACTTGTTGCTATTCTACAAACCTCTGCACTTGGAGGCCCAATATTATCTACAAGAATTGAAGCGTGTGTAGACATCAAGCTCTTTTTTGGCGCCGTTGCCGTGAGGTAAGGTAAAATGTACTCACATCCTATGGTTACTAAGTCTTTTAGTTGTTGGTGAGTGCTCGAAGTTATTTCCTTTAGATTCTGCAATTATATCTTTTTGTTTCTTATTTTTATTTTCAGTAGTTAGGCTTAATGGAAAACAACAAAAAAATTAGAGAGCTTTATAGTTTATCTTGAGTTAGGACATGAGGTGTTTGAAGAGAAAATTAAAAAACCTATGAAACTTTATTTGCATGCTAATAGCAATATTATTTGTATGAATTCTTTGAACACCATTATTTCTAATGCTATGGAAAAGTCTAACCTTGGGGAAGCTGGTTTTGATGAGCATGATATTGTTAGTTCCCCAAGCACGGAGGAGGAAATTTACTTTATGATACTATGCTTCCAATATATGATGATTACGATGATTATGTTATTTTAAGTCCACCTACTGTTGAGGAGAAAAGTAATTATGATTACAACATGCCTCCTATATTTGATGATTATGGTGATGAGAATAGTAATGATATCTATTTTGTTGAATTTGCTCCCACTACAATTAATAAGAATGACTATGCTTATATGGGGAGTAATAATTATTTTATGCATGTGGCTCATGATAATGTTTTATGTGATAGTTATATTGTTGAGTTTATTCATGATACTACTGAAAGTTATTATGAGAGAGAGGAAAATATGGTTGTAGAAGTTTTCATGTTACTAAAACACCTCACTATATGCTGAAAGTTTTGAAGTTGCTCTTGTTTTATCTTCCTATGCTTGTCACTTTGTTCTTTGTGAATCTATTTGTGTACAAGATTCCTATCCATAGGAAGTGGGTTAGACTTAATTTTTTTTATATTTGCTTCTTGATTCTCTCTTTTTCTTCAATTCATATTTATTATGTGAGCATCTTCTCAAACTACTACGCCAAGCTGAAAGGCGTTAAAGAAAAACACTCTTGGGAGATAACCCATGTTTATTTTCTGTAATTCTTCTTTTCTTGAGTCTTGGAAGTTTTTGCCTCTGTAACAACCTCTTCTTATCATTTTTTGTTTCGTTTTTGTGCCAAGAGTAGCCTCTAATAGAAAGAAAGTAAGATTTGGGGAAATTGCCGTTCAGAAACAGATTCTGTGTTGTTACCACAAAAATTCGTACTCCCAGCCAGTATGTAATTTTGACCTGCCAATTTTTGAGCATATGACCCGGGTTATTATCTAACTTTAATTAGTTTTTTTCACTTTTCAATATGAGCAACAGATGATTTTCTAAAAAATCGATCTTTACCTGTTATTCTGTTTTCACAGGTTTCTGTCACTATTTGCATTTACCTCTTATTCTCTTTCTTTTTGAGTTCTTTGAGAGAAAAAGCTTTTCAAAAAAGTTTTACAGTAGCTAATGTTTTAATATATGTTTGATATATGTTAGAACTGAATCCAAGTGGATTTTTTTATTTTGATTGCACTAACGTTGCTAATAAAGAATTGTGTGAAATTTTGTATGAACGAAGTTTTCAGGCGTAGGGAGAGAAGAATGATGCAATGAGATGAAAAATGGAAAAAATCTCAAGATTGGGGATGCCCCTGCCACCCCAATAAATATTAAAGAGATACAAACATTAAAACTTGGGGGTGCCCAAGGCATCCACATCTTCATCAACAAAGTATCATGTCATCTTTCAAGACACTATATTTTTATTGCTTCATATGCTATGTGTGGGAGAGAGACATGCTCCGTTTTTGTTGCATAGAACATTTTAGTTTTCACTCTTATTGTTCCACGAGAGTTCTAGTTTGCTAGTACTTCGTTTAGCTCTGGTTTCTTCATTTTTTATTTTGTTCAGAGTTTGTTAATTTTCTTTAGTTAGGTATGATTAGCTCTCTGGTCCGTATTTATTATCATCCATGAGAGTTGTTTCAAATAAATTGATTGGTGTTGGAGACGAGTAAAAAGTTTCATGCTTATAGTGATGCAAAAGGAAGCTTGTTGTAACATCCCAATTTTTCAAATAAATAAAAGAAGGAGTTTCCATTATTCAAAAATGATAATCAACAAAAACTTTTATTTGCATATAGTGCTATGCATAGTAATTGTGCATTATTGTGTGACTTTGCCATGAGGATTGTTTGTGTGCTTATGCATAATACCAACACCCTAACTTTGATCCTTGGAAGATCACAAAGAAGAACAAAGAAGAAGAAAAGAAATAAATTAGAAAATCACAAAAACCCTCACATATGGTTTATGACCATTTTTGAAAATCTTTACCCTAGGCAAATTTGGCTTGTGCCATTGGTTGAAGAATGTTACTAAACACTTAAGAACACCTTTTGAATCAAAGAAACTCAAATCAAATCAAATTTGAATTCAAATTGAGCTCACATGAGATAATGGTCAAATCTGCTATTTATATCATGATGCCCACTTTGAGCCTCTGTTTTAAGAGATTCTTAAACCAAAAAATTCCAACTCTTTGCACCTCATCCAAGACGTCCTCAAGGTGAACAACTTTGGTCAAGATCATCCCTGCAAATTCTTGCCAGATTCAAAGTTATGCTCAAGAAAAGTTGGAACTTCAAAGCAGATTCAAGATTATGCCCATTTTGAATTTTTGCAAACCAACTCCTTTTTGCACCCCACCACCACCATTATGCTCCAATATTTATTCAAATCAACGCCACCAAAATTCATTTCAAAATTTGAAAATTTCCTTCTTGCGGCCATTTGACCGAACACCTAGTGTGCACTTTGCTGCCAACTCTGGACACCCTATTAACCAACAGACCATGGCCTAAACCATCAAGCTTTGATCATCAAATGTACTCCCATGTACCTCTTGCACCCTGCCAAGCACCATAGACAAGGTTTGGAGCAGGACATCGTCACCATTTTGACCAAACCCAACCATGCCGTGGCATGCCACCACCTCACCATGCTATTCCTCTCTCTGGTCCAATCCACCGTGCCCAACCATGTCAAACCACTTCCCCTCACCCTCATGGACACGCCAGTGCAGCCCATCGACGAAAAGGAGCAGGAGACGCGCCAGAACAAGGACGCCCAGTGACGTCCACGACGCGCCAGAGCGCGCCGCGACACGCACTGGACGCGCCAGAGCGTCACCGCCGCATGTTAGCCTCGTCCTGCCTCGCTCTCTCCGCTCACCAGCAGCAGCGCCACGCCACCAGGAGACGCCAGGACACGCTCACCTGCTCGTGGGAACGTTGTAGACGACGCCACCATCGCCGACGTCCGCCGCGGTACTGCAAGCATCCGTCACCCTCCCGCGCTCGTCACTGCTTGGTTTTCCCCGCCGTCAAGCGCTACGTGACCGCACTGACCTTGCCTGCTCTCCTGCGTCATCGCCAGCCACTCCGCGCCCCTGTAGACGTGTCGCCATGGACGACTTCCTCCGCCGCGCCTCAGACCCTCGCGCCGCTATAAAAGGGGCACTCCCCTCTCTCAATTCTTCACACCGCCAGCCTCCCCTCCTCTCACTCGACCTCCTCCACCCTCTCCACCTCGACATTGTCCACCGGAGCCACCCAATTGCAACGTCGGAGCCCGTGGCGCCGCCGCAGAAGGAGGAGCCTCCAGCGACGCCACTTGTACCTGGAGCCTCGCCGTCGACCACAACATCGCCGCGCACCTCGCCGACGACCGCCGGAGCGCCGGTGAGCTCCCCTACCCCCTACCTGCGCCGCCAGTACAGTCGCCTCTCGCCAGAGATGACGACGGCCATGCGCCGTTCGATCCAAGTCTAATCCTACGGCTCACACAGAAACATACCGCTTCGCGGTTTATTAGTCACTAACGGGTGGAGCCCACCTCGTCAGGCAGCCCACGCGTGCGAGACGTGTGATGGGCTGGCTTTCGCGTTTTAAACCGTTTCAGCCCGTTAAAATTTCCCGCCAGGCCCAAACAGTTCAAATTTGATTTTCAGTTTAATTCAAATCCTTTTTAGATGCCAACTTTAAATTTAAATCTAGGAAAATCTACCGGGCCAAATTCTATGAATTTGGTATTGTTGGAAAACTTGTGAAAAGCTCTACCCAACTGATGTCTACGCATGCTTCTATTCCTGTAGACAGTGTTGGGCCTCCAAGAGCAGAGGTTTGTAACAAAGACGAACTCCATAGGAGAGATGAGGAGGCGCCACATGGCGGCCAGACCAGGCCTAGGCGTGGCCAAGGCCCTGGCCGCGCCTAGGGGTGGTCTAGAGCCCCCTGGCCTCCAACGCCCTCGCCCTTCCGCCTATAAATGCCTCCCGACGCGAAAACCCTAAAGACACCAGTCTCCATCCACGAAAATTTTCGTAGCTCTGCCGCCGTCGAAGACAAGAACTAGGGGACAAAAGTCTCTGTTCCGGCACCCTGCCGGACGGGGAATTGCCACCAGAGCCATCTCCATCGACTCCATCGCCATCTCCATCGCCGTTGCTGACTCCCATGATGAGGAGTGGGTTGTTCTCCCCCAAGGCCGAGGGCTTTACCGATAGCTATGTGGTCTATCTATCTCTCCATGGTATGATCTTTATGTGATCATGAGCTTTGTAATCTAGTTGAATAGGTAGATGTTATTCTTCAACTATTATGCTCCTCAAGTTGTTTTATTATGTGATCTCCGGGGACACCTTGTCCAACGGTGTGAAGGTGATAGTGTGCACACCGTTTTTGTTTCTTAACCTTAATTTACATAAATACTTATGAATTTTAGTGTCTAGTTAGTACCATCTTTGTATGCTCAAGGTGATAGTGTGGGGCGTCCATAGATTGGGAATGCGAACTTTACGGAATGCTTATGCAGCCCTACGCAGTGAATTTGTGTTTGTTATCGAGTGATTCAGAGTAGTGTAGGGAAGTGATAATATCTATGTATTCAATTATGGCATCATTGTTGATAGTGTCCACTAGTGAAAGTAAGAAGCCCCAGGAAATATCGTTTACAACCATTTCTGCTACATGTTTGCTTGCTGCCATTTTTATTTCAGATTGCAATTACTACTCATAATCATTCATATTACTTGTATTTCACTATCTCTTTGCCAAACTAGCGCACCTATACACCTGACAAGTGTATTGGGTGTGTTGTGGACACGAGAGACTTTTTGTATCGTAATTGCAGGGTTGCTTGAGAGGGATATCTTTGACCTCTCCCTGAGTTCGATAAACCTTTGGTGATCCAATTAAGGAAAACTTGCTGCTGTTCTACAAACCTCTGAACATGGAGACCTAACACTGTCTACAAGAATAGAAGCGTGCATTGACATCAGAAGGACATGTCTACCAAATCAAGAAAATGGAAGAATAAGGAAACGAATACATCATACGATGAGCCAAAGCGCCACATAGTTCTTTCTGGAAAAAGAATCATCATGGGAGTGGAGTACAAGATAGACATGTCAGAAGATTATAATAATTTTGATGAAATTACACCCTTCATAGTGAACATTGACCCAAGCATCAAGTTAGATGGTGAAGATGCTCCATTATTACGGCCGAAGAATGTTCAACGATGAAGATGCTCCATGATCAAGTTAAATGAAGAAAGATCATGGCACAAATGAGTATCTCAACATGGCAATCAATGAGATTGTTGGGTTTTTGTACCATATATATATAGGGAGATTCCCCAATACTATTAGAGGAGACGGAGTCTTTCACTGGATTGCAGGAAAAAAATTCCGAGACGGAGCTTCCAAAGATGTCCTAGGGCGTGTGCACCAACGACATCTTCGAGAAGCTCCACCACGGGAGATTTCCCAACCCTTTCCCCAACGCTGTTAGAGGAGATGGAGTCTTTCACGAGCTTGCAGAATTTTTTGTTTCCGAGGGGGAGCTTCCGAAGATGTCCTACTACGTGTGCACCAACGACATCTTCGAGAAGCTCCGCCACGGGATATTTTCCAACCCTTTCCTCCATCCATGTGGATGAAGCTGTCCCTACTTTCTAGGTTGGCTTGTTGAGATGCTTGACATGGCGTATCGATGCTCCTTTTATAAGCACGACGCTGCTTCTACTTCGTCTTATTCATCCGGCAGGGCGTCGTGCGCTACATGCTTTATCTCATCGAGCAGTGCGTCCACCCACGCATCCACCGGGACTAAAGGTTATCCACACGTCCTTATCCTACCGACAATTTTATTAGATGACACAAAAACCACCTTTAGTCCCGGTTGTACCCACCAGCCAGGACTAATGGTTGCCCGCACGTCCTTATCTCGCCGACAGTTTGGTACATGGCTTCTAAAACCACCTTAGTCCCGGTTGCACCCACCAACTGGGACTAAATTAGGTTAGATGGTCAGCTCTGGCTTCCTCTTCTTTCTCCATATGCTCACCACCAGCTCTAGCTTTCTCTTCTTCCTCCTCATCATCATCGGCTTCAGCCACGATGAAGCCACCAGCTTAGGCTTCCTCTTCTTCCTCCATATGCTCACCATCATCTATGGGTTCCTCTTCTTGCTCCTCCTCATCATAATCGTAATAAAAATTATGCAAAAGATATAAAATAATGCATTTTAAATTAAAAATGGTAAAATGGTTAGTAGTTTGTATAGTTAGAATAATTATTAAGAAAATATAATAAGATTTTAGATTAATTATCTAAATTAAAACACTTTTTATGTTGAAAGTTTTGTCACATTCAAAATTATACATAAGTTATTCAAATTCATATTCATAATTTATTCAAATTCATATTCATAAATTATTCAACTTCATATTCAAATTCATATTCATAAGTTATTCAAATTCATATTCATAAATTATTCAACTTCATATTCAAATTCATATTCATACGTTATTCAAATTCATATTCATAAGTTATTCAAATTTATATTCATAAGGAATTTAAATAGTTAAATATTCATAATGAATAAATTATACTTTTATTACATAGAGATTTCTTTTCTGAACACTTTAATATATCATATATTATTTTTGATTTGAAATAAGGCGGGAAACAAAATTATTTGAAAAGGCACATAGAAATATGCTTTTGGTTCCGGTTCGTGCCACGAACCGGGGCCAAAGGTTGTTTTGCGCGCGTAGGGAACATGACAACAAAAAAAGCATTAGGTCCCGGTTTGTGGCACGAACCGGCACCAAAGGGGGGCCTTTGGTCCCGGTTCGTGGCATGAACTGGGACCAAAGGGTCCTCCATCTATAACCGCAGCACTTCTTCTCCGCGCAGATCATTCGCGCGGAGGGAAGCACATCGATACCGCCATGGTGCCAAAATTCTCGGTCGCCGCCGCTTACCGTTGCCGCCGCGCACGCCACCCCCTCCATCGTGCGCCACCGCCGCCGCCCCCTCCTGTCGCGCGTCCGACGCCGTCGTGCCACCTCGAGCTGCGTCCGCTCCAACTCCCGTCGTGCATCCGCCACCACCGCTGCCGACCTCCCGCCATGCGCACGTCCCTCCTGCCGCGCGTCCGCCGCCGCCGCCGGCCTCCTCCATTTTTGGTAAGGTTGTTTTTTTTATTTATTTAGCACTATTTTATTTATTAGTAATGTAGTGTTGTAGTAATAATAATATTTGTTAGGGTGCCAAATTTTTGGTAAGGTTGTTTTTTTTATTTAGCACTATTTTATTTGATTTTGCTTACTCAATGTGAAGTCTAATTAATCCTGTGAGTTATGCGTGTCTAGCTTTCACTATATTCTCCAAATCAATCAGCTTAACAAAGGAGTAGTATTTGTTATGGACTCGAAATGTAAAGACCATAGGCAATAGGCGAACCTAGGTGCCATGCTCCAGAGATAATTTGTATCAATATCGCATCGACATCTTCTGTTCTCATTTGATGATATCAACTAATTAATAACTCATTTACTCATTTTTTTCCTTGCCGGGGAGGGCTTGGACACGGTTCATCATGACTGATAGGGGTGAATGAAAACCGGAGCTTATATCATCCAATAAGTAGTAATATAGCTATGCCCGCAAATCTCTTTGATTTTTTGTTTCATTGCCTCTTATCATGCTTGATTATTAGTTTGATTGAACTATTTTTTCGTAAAGTGTTTGAAGTAGGAATCCTTTAATTCCGAAGGCGCAGTCCGATTGCAAAATCGGGACTAAAACCCCAAATACACCAAGACTGTAGGCCTGTTTTCTAGTAGTGCACCAAGAGAAATGGTTCCATCTCATCGAAAAGAAAAAAACCATGCCCGGTCGTAGGCTCCCATCAACTCGAGCTCCATGTATCACATCGACTCGAGCTCCCTGTTGAAACCTACCAGTGTTACACTTCTGTTTTCAATGTTTCTGGAATTCTCCGAATACCAAGGGATGCGAAAATTCCCCAAATTATAATTTTAACTATTTTTTAATAAAATTAACATATACGTTTATATTATTGGGATATCTGGAGAACATAACTTTTTTACTTGTACTATGCTCTAGAATTGTGTTGTGAATTTGCAGCACTCACATTATTGTTATTCAAAGGAAACACATGTTTACGCCAAGCTTATTTTCATAAAACATAATCACATTTAATAACTTTTTTATGCAATCTTGTCATTGCTAGAACATGAGGAGTCCAATTTTATTTCCACAATAGTTCAGTATTTACCTCTTCATAATTATTTTTCCATGCCTTGCGTATTTGGAAGAATTGTCTGAATTTTACATGGCATAGTTGTATACTTATCTGAATTTTACCTTTGCATACTTATCTGAATTTTACATCGTACATTTGTATAATTTTCACATGGTATATTTAATCACAATTTGATGATGTTTTGTTTTGTCAAAAATCGCAGCCACAACACTTTAGACCTGTAGCAACGCAGGAGTATATAGGTGATTTCATTGACACTATGTGATTTCATTGTAATCTAAAGACATTTTGTGAGTATATAGGTGAGTGTAGTGCTAGTAAAATCATGTTGTCATATTTAAAAGGCACAATGGCAGGTGTCGGTGGTGTGGGCGATGGAAGGGACAATGCCGGTCGCCTTTTAAAAGGTCGGGCACGTATGGGACACGATGCCATTGATAGCGGCGCAGAAGTCCAGGTCCAGCCGCCGCTCGCCAGGCCTGGTGCTTGTGCAGAAGACGAGGAGGCACCATTGATGGCGAAGGCTGCAGCACAGACACGGAAGCAAAGATCGTAGAAGCGGAAGCGACGACCGCCAAAGTGATGCGCTCGAAACAGGCCTCTAGGTCGCCGCCACACAGGCCCATGGGAAAAGCGAGCGGTCACGCGGCGTGACCGTGCAGCGTCCGCCAAGACGCATTCAAGGTGCAAAAATGCGCCGCGTTTGCGTTTCTGCAGATCGCCCAGTCACTATGCATCGAGCCGCTAGATCTAGGTGCAGACGCATTTTTTGACCGCGTGGTCGCATGCGACCGTTTGTGTCGGGTCGTTAGAGATGCCCTAACTAAAGTTGTGGGCAGCATGCTGCTAGCTAGTTGGTTCTTCTCGTGTCTGATGCATGCTTGCTAGCTACTTACCAAGTTGGTCCTTCTTCTGTCAATCGATGTAGGCCAGGTAAAAGATAATCAAAACATCAGGAAAAAAGGCATGTAAAATTCTACTGCCAATCCACGACCACTCTTGCTGCTAAATGCAAGAAAAAGTTAGAATACAAGTGTATTACCCGTCAACTATTATTAATAAATTTAAGAATAAAAATAAACTCACTACTGACTACTATTGCAGTTAGAATAGTGCATTTTGAGGATCACATCCCGTCTACTCGAGGAAGAAGAAATTTTGCGTCCGAGAAACACGTCTCGTCTACTTGGGGATTAAGAATACTGTATCCAGCGAACACATCTCTTTTACATACAGAACAAGAATATTTCGTCCGGGGAACAATTCGGGTCTACTAGGAAAACAAGAATCTTGCGTCCGATGAACACATTGGAACAAATCACATATACACGACGAATAAGATTTTACATTAAATGTAACAAATTGGATCTACACGAGGAACATAATTTTAGACCGGTGGAACAACCCACATATATACACCGAACAACTTTATGCACTAAACGGAACAAATCACAACTACACGAGGAACACCATTTTAGACCAGTGGAATAAATCACATCTTCATGGGAACAATATTTTAGGCATGTGGAACAAATCACATATGCATGAGGAATAACGTTTTAGTCTCGTGGAACAAATCGCATCTACACGAGGAAAACCATTTTAGACTCGTGGAACAAGTTGCATCTTCCGAGGAACGATATGTTATACATGTGGAAAAAACACATGTACACGAGAACAATATTTTAGATCGGTGGAACAAATCACATATGCACGAGGAACAACATTCAGTGTCGTGGAACAAATCGCATCTACACGAGGAACACCATTATAAACCCGTGGAACAAAATCGCATATACCCGAGGAACAATATTCTAGACACGTAGAACAAATCGAATGTATATGAGGAACAACATTTTGACATATGGAACAAATCACATCTGCACGAGGAACAACATTTCAGTGTCGTGGAACAAATCGTATCTAGACAAGGAACAATATTTAAGACCTGGGAACAAAAATCACAACTACACGAGGAAAAACATTTTAGAACCATGGAACAAATCACATATGCACGCGGAACAACATTTCTATCTCGTGGAGTAAATCACATATGTTGTCATGATTGAATGCGCAAAGTCAGATAACCAAATTGAATGAGTTATTCCACATCCTGTCGTTGTGGGATTATCCATCCTTTAATATGCCGATGGTACTATTATATTTATAGAACATGACCTTGAAAAAGCAAGAAACATGAAGTTAACTCTATCAGCATTCATCAACTATCTCGTCTGAAGATAAATTTCCATAAGAGTGAGTTGTATTGTTTTGGCGAGGCCCAAGACCATGTTCATTTCTATGCTGAAGTATTCGGTTGCGGACAAGGTAAGTTTGCTTTTAGGTATTTGGGAATTTCGATTCATTATCACAGACTTACCAATGTCGAATCAAAAATAGTTGAGGAGATATTGCAAATTACATTCATTAGTTGGAAAGAAAAATTACTATCCTTGGGAGGAAGATGTGTTCTGATCAACTCAGTACTTAGCAATATGGTACTGTCTATGATATCTTTCTTCCAACTTCCTAGAGGAGTCTCAAAAATATTTGATTATTTTGATTATTTCCTATCAAGATTATTCTAGCAAGGGGATGGGTGAGAAGCGAAAATATCAATGGGCTAAATGGATTGTACTTTGCCACCCAAAGATCAAGGAGGTCTTGGTATTCAAGACCTTGATATCAAAAATATATCCCTCCTTGGTAAATGGATGTTCATGTTACTTACCGAGGATGGAACTTGGCAAACTGTCCTAAGGAGAAACTACATCAGCTCAAATGCATTGTCTCGGGTTTTCTGGAAACTGGGGGACTCTCATTTCTGGGCGGGCCTTATGGCAATGAAGACGTTCTTCTTCCCATATGGATCTTTCGCTATCAGGGATGGTTCGAAGATTTGTTTCTGGGAGGATAAATGGCTAGGTAATGACACTCTCCGAGAACAATACCCGACACTATACATTATTGTCAAGCACAAGCAGGTTGATTCTCTAGCTAATGTGTTGGAAACTACCCAACCAAATGTGTCTTTCAGAAGAAGTCTCATTAGGCCTTGAGAAGAATCATGGGATGACTTGTTACAACGCTTAGAATTCAGTACATCTAACGCATGGGTACATTCTCGGTGGCTTCCATGTACAGTACCTTGAAACAACCTGATTTACCTATCAATATGTAGGATAACGTAGTATAGAAAACAAAAATTTTCCTACGGCGAACACGCAATCCAAGCCAAGATGCAATCTAGAAGACGGTAGCAACGAGGGGATTGTCGAGACTCACCCTTGAAGAGATTCCAAAGCCTACAAGAGGAGACTCTTGTTGCTGCGGTAGACGTTCACTTGCCGCTTGCAAAAGCGCGTAGAAGATCTTGATCACGATCGGTTCCGGCGCCACGAACGGGCAGCACCTCCGTACTCGGTCACACGTTCGGTTGTTGATGAAGACGACGTCCACCTCCCGTTCAGCGGGCAGCGGAAGTAGTAGCTCCTCTTGAATCCGACAGCACGACGGCGTGGTGTCGGTGGCGGTGGAGAAATCCGGCGGAGCTTCGCTAAGCGTGCGGGATATGGTGGAGGAGCGGGGCGCTAGGGTTTGGGGAGAGGGGTGGCCGGCCACTATGGGGCGGCCAAGCTTGTGGCTTTGGTGTGGCCGGCCTCCCCTCCCCCCCTATATATAGGTGGATCCCAAGTGTTGGTGTCCAAGTCTTCGAATAAGACCGAAACCAAAACCTTCCATAGGAGGGAAACCTAGCCCAACTAGGACTCCCACCCAAAGGTGGGATTCCCACCTCCCATGGGGGGTGGCCGGCCCCTATGGTGGAGTCCACTGGGACTCCACCCCACTAGGGCTGGCCGGCCATGGAGGTGGAGTCCCTTGTGGACTCCACCTTCCTTGGTGGTTTCTTCCGGACTTTTCTAGAACCTTCTAGAACCTTCCATAGAACCTTCCGCATCATTTTATTCACATAAAATGACATCCTATATATGAATCTTATTCTCCGGACCATTCCGGAACTCCTCGTGATGTCCGGGATCACATCCGGGACTCCGAACAAATATTCGAACTCCATTCCATATTCAAGTTCTACCATTTCAACATCCAACTTTAAGTGTGTCACCCTACGGTTCGCGAACTATGCGGACATGGTTGAGTACTCACTCCGACCAATAACCAATAGCGGGATCGGAGATCCATAATGGCTCCCACATATTCAACGATGACTTTAGTGATCGAATGAACCATTCACATACGATACCAATTCCCTTTGTCACGCGATATTTTACTTGTCCGAGGTTTGATCATCGGTATCACACTATACCTTGTTCAACCTCGTCTCCTGACAAGTACTCTTTACTTGTACCGTGGTATGTGGTCTCTTATGAACTTATTCATATGCTTGCAAGACATTAGACGACATTCCACCGAGAGGGCCCAGAGTATATCTATCCGTCATCGGGATGGACAAATCCCACTGTTGATCCATATGCCTCAACTCATACTTTCGGATACTTAATCCCACCTTTATAACCACCCATTTACGCAGTGGCGTTTGATGTAATCAAAGTACCTTTCCGGTATAAGTGATTTACATGATCTCATGGTCATAAGGACTAGGTAACTATGTATTGAAAGCTTATAGCAAATAACTTAATGACGTGATCTTATGCTACGCTTAATTGGGTGTGTCCATTACATCATTCATACAATGATATAACCTTGTTATTAATAACATCCAATGTTCATGATTATGAAACTAATCATCTATTAATCAACAAGCTAGTTAAGAGGCTTACTAGGGACTCTTTGTTGTTTATATATCACACATGTATCAATGTTTCAGTTAATACAATTATAGCATGGTATATAAACATTTATCATAAACATAAAGATATATAATAACCACTTTTATTATTGCCTCTTGGGCATATCTCCAACAGTCTCCCACTTGCACTAGAGTCAATAATCTAGATTACATTGTAATATACCTAACACCCATGGCATTCTGGTGTTGGTCATGCTTTGCCCTAGGGAGAGCTTTAGTCAACGGATCTGCTACATTCAGATCAGTGTGTACTTTGCAAATCTTTACTTCTCCATCTTCGATGTATTCGCGAATCGAGTGGTAACGCTTGATATGCTTCAGCCTCTTGTGTGACCTTGGCTCTTGTGCATTGGCGATGGCACCCATATTATCACAGTAGATGACAAATGGGTCCAATGCACTAGGAACCACACCGAGCTCTACAATGAACCTCTTCATCCATACCGCTTCGATGAAGCCTCTGAAGCCGATTCTGTTGAGGATTTCGCCACCGTGCACTGCTTCGAGCCAGCTTACGCAGCACCATTCAATATAAACACGTACCCAGATTGTGACTTAGAGTCATCGGGATCAGTGTTCCAACTTGCATCGGTGTAACTTGTTACAACGAGCTCTTGGTCACCTCCATAACAAAGAAACATATCCTTAGTTCTTTTCAAGTACTTCAGGATATTCTTGACCGCTGTCCAGTGTTCCATTCCTGGATCACTTTGATATCTGCTAGTCAAACTAACAGTGCTATATCCGGTCTTGTACATAGCATGGCATACATGATAGAGCCTACTGCCGAAGCATAGGGGATCGACTCATCCTTTCTCTTTCTTCTGCCGTAGCCGGTCCTTGAGTCTTACTCAAGACCTTGCCTGGTAACATAGGTAAGAATCCTTTCTTACTTTCGTCCATTCTAAACTTCTTCAGAATCTTGTCCAGGTATGTACTCTGTGATAGCCCTATTAGACGTCTTGATCTATCTCTATAAATCTTGATGCCTAATATGTATGATGCTTCACCAAGGTCTTTCATTGAAAAACTATTATTCAAATAACCCTTTACACTGCTTAATAGTTCTATATCATTCCCAATCAATAATATGTCATCTACATATAATATCGGGAATGCTACAGAGCTCCCACTCACTTTCTTGTAAATACAGGCCTCTCCATGACACTGTATAAACCCGAAGTCTTTGATCACCTTATCAAAACGTCGGTTCCAACTTCTCGATGCTTGCTTCAGTCCATAGATTGAACGCTGAAGTTTGCATACTTTGTCAGCATTTTTAGGATCGACAAAACCTTTGGGTTGTACCATATACAACTCTTCCTCAATGTCTCCATTAAGGAACGCCGTTTTGACATCCATCTGCCAAATCTCATAATCGAAAAATGCAGCTATTGCTAACAAAATCCTCACAGATTTTAGCTTCGCTACAGGTGAGAAAGTCTCATCGTAGTCAACACCTTGAATTTGTCGGAAACCCTTTGCGACAAGTCGAGCTTTATAGACAGTAATATTACCATCAGCATCTGTTTTTCTTTTGAAGATCCATTTATTCTCGACAGCCTTGCGGCTATCAGGTAAGTCTACCAAAGTCCATACTTTGTTATCATACATGGATCCCATTTCGGATTTCATGGCTTCTTGCCATTTGTTGGAATCTGGGCTCATCATCGCTTCTTCATACGTCGCAGGGTCTTCATCATTGTTATCCACAATCATGACATTTAGACAAGGATCATACCAATCTGGAGTGGCACGATCCCTTGTCGATCTGCGAGGTTCAGTAGCTGTCTCATATGAAGTTTCATGATCATTATCATTAGCTTCCTCTGTTGTCGGTGTAGGTGGTACAGGAACATTTTCCGGTACTGCGCTACTCTGATCAACGAGTAGAGATTCTTCAATCTCATCGAGTTCTACTTTTCTTCCAGTCACTTCTTTAGTGAGAAATTCTTTCTCAAGAAAGGTTCCGTTCTTAGCAACAAAGATCTTGCCTTCGGATCTGTGATAGAAAGTGTACCCTATAGTTTCCTTAGGGTATCCTATGAAGACGCATTTCTCCGCTTTGGGTTCTAGCTTGTCCGGTTGTAACTTTTTTACATAGGCTTCGCAAGGAACGACAGCTTAGGTTTCTTATTAAACCATAATTCATACGGCGTCGTTTCAACGGATTTTGATGGTGCTCTATTTAAAGTGAATGCGGCTGTCTCTAATGCATAACTCCAAAATGATAACGGCAAATCAGTAAGAGACATCATAGAACGAACCATATCTAAGAGAGTTCGATTACGACGTTCGGACACCGTTTCGTTGTGGTGTTCCCGGCGGTGTCAATTGTGAAAGTATTCCGCATTTCTTTAAATGCATGCCAAACTCATAACTCAGATATTCACCTCCGCGATCAGATCGTAGAAATTTAATCTTCTTGTTACGTTGATTTTCTACTTCACTTTGGAATTCCTTAAACTTCTCGAAAGTTTCGGATTTATGTTTCATTAAATAGATATACCCATATCTACTCAAATCATCTGTGAAGGTTAGAACATAACGATAACCACCGCGCGATGCTACACTCATTGGTCCGCACACATCTGTATGTATGATTTCCAATAAGTCGTAGCTCGCTCCATCATACCCGAGAATGGAGTCTTAGTCATTTTTCCCATCAGACATGCTTCGCATCTATCAAGTGACTCAAAGTCAAGTGATTCAAGTAATCCATCGGTATGGAGTTTCTTCATGCGTTTCACTCCAATATGACCAAGACGACAGTGCCACATATAAGTAGAATTATCATTCAATTTAATTCGCTTAGCATCAATGTTATGTATATGCGTATTACTACTATCGAGATCTAACAGAAATAAGCCATTCTTTTGTGGTGCTCGACCATAAAAGATATTATTCATAAAAATAGAACAACCATTATTCTCAGACTTGAATGAATAACCGTCTTGCATTAAACAAGATCCTGATATAATGTTCATGCTCAACGCGGGTACATAATAACAATTATTTAGGCTTAAAACTAATCCCGAAGGTAGATGTAGAGGAAGTGTTCCGACTGCGATCACATTGACCTTGGATCCGTTTCCAACGCGCATCGTCACTTCATCTTTCAGCAGTTGTCGTTTATTCTTTAGTTCCTTTCGAGTTACAAATATGAGCAAAACCAGTATCAAATACCGTACTAGAACGAGAACTAGTGAGATAAACATCTATAACATGTATATCAGATATACCTTCTTTCTTTTTCTTGATAAGGCCGCTCTTCAGATCCGCCAAATACTTGGAGCAATTACGCTTCCAGTGTCCCTTCTCTTTGCAGTAATAGCAATCAGCATCGGGCTTAGGGCCGTTCTTAGGTTTCATAGGAGGTGTGGCAGCTTTCTTGCCACCCTTCTTGAATTTTCCCTTAGACTTGCCCTGTTTCTTGAAACTGGTCTTGTTGACCATCAACACTTGGTGCTCTTTCTTAATCTCAATCTCAGCAGCTTTTAACATGCCAAAGAGTTCAGGAAACTCCTTGTTCATATTGTAATTCATCACAAAGTTCTTGTAACTTGGTGGCAGTGATTGAAGGACACGATTAATCCCAGTCTGTTAGGAATCACTATTCCCAAGTCATGAGTTTCTTCGCATGCCCGGTCATAACGAGCATGTGCTCACTAATGGAGCTGCCTTCTTCCATCATACAGGTGAAAAAGTGTTTCGATGCTTCATAGCATTCCACGGCCGCATGAGTTTCAAAAATAGTCTTCAACTCTTTCATCAACTCATGAGGATCGTGGTGCTCAAAACGTTTTTGAAGATCGGATTCCAGACTGCATAAGATGGCACACTGAACTTGAGAGTACCGAGTTTTCCGAGTTGCGTAAACATTCTTTACTTCATCGGTTTCAGTTTCTGCTGGAGGGTCACCTAGCGGTGCATCAAGCACATATTGCAGATTTCCGCCATTGAGGAAGATCCTCACATGACGGAACCAGTCGGTGAAGTTGCTACCGTTGCTCTTAAGTTTTTCTTTCTCTAGGAACTGGTTAAAATTGATTGGGGACGCCATATCTACAACATATTTGCAATAGTTTAGACTAAGTTTATGACAAATTGAGTTCAAATTTTAATTCTACATAATTAAAATCTAGGTGAACTCCCACTCAAAACAATATCCCTCGCATTGTCTTAGTGATCACACGAACCAAATCCATCACACCTATGCCCGATCATCACGAGACAAGATGTAATTTCAATGGCGAACACTCAAAGTGTTCATCATATCAATCATATGATTCATGCTCTACCTTTCGGTATCACGTGTTCCGAGACCATGTCTTTACATGCTAGGCTCGTCAAGGCCACCTTAGTATCCGCATGTGCAAACTGTCTTGCACCCGTCATATGTTCTTATCGAATCTATCACACCCGATCATCACGAGATGCTTCGAAACGATAAGACTTGATAACGGTGCTACTAAGGATGAACACTTTATTATCTTGAGATTTTAGTGAGAGGGATCATCTTATAATGCTACCGTCGCGATCTAAGCAAAATAAGATGCATAAAAGGATTAACATCACATGCAGTTCATATGTGATATGATATGGCCCTTTTGTCTTTGCGCCTTTGATCTTCATCTCCAAAGCACGGACATGATCTCCATCATCAACGGGCATGATCTCCATCATCGTCGGCGAAGCACCAAGGTCAATGGCGCCGTCTTCATGATCGTCCTCCATGTAGCAACTATTACAACTACTTTGAAATACTACTCAACATGAAAATTAAAGACAACCATAAGGCTCCTGCCGGTTGCCACAATACAATAATGATCATCTCATACATATTCATCATCACATTATGGCCATATCACATCACCAAACCCTGCAAAAACAAGTTAGACGTTCTCTAATTTGGTTTGCATATTTTACGTGGTTTAGGGTTTCGAGCAAGATCCAATCTACCTACGAACATGAACCACAACGGTGATACTAGTGTTGTCAATAGAAGAGTAAATTGAATCTTCACTATAGTAGGAGAGACAGACACCCGCAAAGCCACTTATGCAATACAAGTTGCATGTCAAGCGTGGAGCAAATCTCATGAACGCGGTCATGTAAAGTTAGCCCGAGCCGCTTCCCACTATGCCACAAAGATGCAAAGTACTCAACTAAAGATAACAAGAGCATCAACGCCCACAAACCATTGTGTTCTACTCGTGCAACCATCTATGCATAGACACGGCTCTGATACCACTGTAGGATAACGTAGTATAGAAAACAAAAATTTTCCTACGGCGAACACGCAATCCAAGCCAAGATGCAATCTAGAAGACGGTAGCAACGAGGGATTGTCGAGACTCACCCTTGAAGAGATTCCAAAGCCTACAAGAGGAGACTCTTGTTGCTGCGGTAGACGTTCACTTGCCGCTTGCAAAAGCGCGTAGAAGATCTTGATCACGATCGGTTCGGCGCCACGAACGGGCAGCACCTCCGTACTCGGTCACACGTTCGGTTGTTGATGAAGACGACGTCCACCTCCCGTTCCAGCGGGCAGCGGAAGTAGTAGCTCCTCTTGAATCCGACGCACGACGGCGTGGTGTCGGTGGCGGTGGAGAAATCCGGCGGAGCTTCGCTAAGCGTGCGGGATATGGTGGAGGAGCGGGCGCTAGGGTTTGGGGAGAGGGTGGCCGGCCACTATGGGGGCGGCCAAGCTTGTGGCTTTGGCCCCCTCCCCTTGGCCCTCTATATAGGTGGATCCCAAGTGTTGGTGTCCAAGTCTTCGAATAAGACCGAAACCAAAACCTTCCATGGGGGGAAACCTAGCCCAACTAGGACTCCCACCCAAAGGTGGGATTCCCACCTCCCATGGGGGGTGGCCGGCCCCCTATGGTGGAGTCCACTTGGGACTCCACCCCCACTAGGGCTGGCCGGCCATGGAGGTGGAGTCCCTTGTGGACTCCACCTTCCTTGGTGGTTTCTTCCGGACTTTTCTAGAACCTTCTAGAACCTTCCATAGAACCTTCCGCATCATTTTATTCACATAAAATGACATCCTATATATGAATCTTATTCTCCGGACCATTCCGGAACTCCTCGTGATGTCCGGGATCACATCCGGGACTCGAACAAATATTCGAACTCCATTCCATATTCAAGTTCTACCATTTCAACATCCAACTTTAAGTGTGTCACCCTACGGTTCGCGAACTATGCGGACATGGTTGAGTACTCACTCCAATAACCAATAGCGGGATCTGGAGATCCATAATGGCTCCCACATATTCAACGATGACTTTAGTGATCGAATGAACCATTCACATACGATACCAATTCCCTTTGTCACGCGATATTTTACTTGTCCGAGGTTTGATCATCGGTATCACACTATACCTTGTTCAACCTCGTCTCTGACAAGTACTCTTTACTCGTACCGTGGTATGTGGTCTCTTATGAACTTATTCATATGCTTGCAAGACATTAGACGACATTCCACCGAGAGGGCCCAGAGTATATCTATCCGTCATCGGGATGGACAAATCCCACTGTTGATCCATATGCCTCAACTCATACTTTCCGGATACTTAATCCCACCTTTATAACCACCCATTTACGCAGTGGCGTTTGATGTAATCAAAGTACCTTTCCGGTATAAGTGATTTACATGATCTCATGGTCATAAGGACTAGGTAACTATGTATTGAAAGCTTATAGCAAATAACTTAATGACGTGATCTTATGCTACGCTTAATTGGGTGTGTCCATTACATCATTCATACAATGATATAACCTTGTTATTAATAACATCCAATGTTCATGATTATGAAACTAATCATCTATTAATCAACAAGCTAGTTAAGAGGCTTACTAGGGACTCTTTGTTGTTTATATATCACACATGTATCAATGTTTCAGTTAATACAATTATAGCATGGTATATAAACATTTATCATAAACATAAAGATATATAATAACCACTTTTATTATTGCCTCTTGGGCATATCTCCAACACAATAATAATTTGAAAATTTGGAAGATGAAGATACCACTAAAAGAAAATGTGTTCGCATGGTATCTTCATCGTGGGGTGGTTCTCATGAAGGATAACCTTGCAAAACACAATTGGCATGAAAGTAAAAAAAAGTGTATCTTTTGTCATTGTGAAGAGACTATTAAGCATTTATTCTTCATGTGTAATTTTGCAACATCTATATGGACAACCATCCAGATAGGTTCTACCTTATATCCACCACGTAGTGTTGCGAGCATATTTATTAGCTAGCTCAATGGTGTTTATAAAAGGTTTAAACTACTTACTAGGGTGAGAGCGGTTGCCTTTATTTGGTCTTTATGGCTATGTAGAAATGACAATGTTTTTTTTAATAATAAGTCTTCTTGTCTTATAGATGTCATAAACTGGTGCAGAGGTACGGTTCGTTTGTGGTTACCTCTACAGCGTGTGGAGCATCACGACCTCTTTACGGAGGTGTCTACACGGTTAGAGGATATCATGAGTGATACTTTTTCCAACATGGGTGACAGCGTGATCTATGGATTGGCTCTCCTTGGCAAAGATATGTTTTAATTTACTTTATTTTAGTAATGGTTGAGAACTTCAGTCTTTTGGTGTTTATGCCATTTTGTGCGGCTATGTGCATCTTAGCTATGTAGAGGCTAGGTGTAATACTTTCAGAGTAATAAAGTCACCTATTAAAAAAACATAGTTACATTTGGATAATTGTCAGCTTAAGATGAAGTGAATTTTGCTCCATCATGTTTTCGTAGGATAGCCACTTAGTCTCCAATAACTGAACAATCTCAGGGCTCACCAAGGCATGTCATCTGCCGCCTGTTAGCTGAGACGAGGAAATGAAAGAATCAAATGCCGGCTTGAAAGTTGCGACCGGCATTTTTGGTGGAAGTTTTGGCAATGGTGCCTCGAACCGCAACACGTCGAGAGCCTGCTTCATGGAGGACCTCATGTTGCGGTCAGGGTGGGCACACCAGAGACCGACCACCATCACGCACTCCAACCCCTGTTCATCGAACTCCATGTTTAGACGCACATCGGCCGTGCCAATAAAACTCCCACATTCCCTCGAATCCCATACCCATTGCACAAGATGTATCATGCCCTCTTCTTCTCCTTCCCGAGCTACTGCAGGCCGCCTACCACATGCAATCTCGAGAAGCACAACACCAAAGCTATATATATCGGACTCAACACTGGTCCTCCCAGTGACCACACACTCAGGGTCCATATAGCCCATAGTTCTTGCAAGACCTGTCGTGTACGGCCCTCGTCCATGGTTGACGAGCCTAGCAAGCCCAAAGTCACCGAGTTTTGTGCTGAAGGACGCATCTAGCATTATATTGCTTGGTTTGATGTCTCGGTGCAGAACACATTGCTCCCATTCCTGATGCAGGTACAAAAGGGCAGAGCCTAGTCCAAGTATGACTTCATATCTGCATGAGAAAACAGTTCCACGAAATTAATAGCGAGCACTTGTGAAGACACTATAATCGCCAACACACCACCAAGCATATAAAGTAGTATGAATGTGTAGGATTGAGGGTGATGATACTAACCTGACCGACCATGGTAGGATGTTGTCTGCGTCGTGTAGATGAGTGTCAAGGCTGCCATTGGACATGAGCTCGTAAACTAGGAGCAGCTCACCTCCAGCATGACACCAACCGATGAGCTGCACAAGGTTCCGGTGCCGAAGCCGACTGATGATCCTCACCTCCGAGATGTACTCTTTCTTCCCCTGCTTAGACCCCTTGGACACCCTTTTGATTGCAACCTCAAGGTTTTGTTCAGTTAGGAATCCTCTGTACACCGAGCCGAAGCCGCCTTCACCGAGCTTCCGCTCATCAGAGAAGTTGTCTGTTGCACAAGTCAGGTCCCGATATCGAAATCGCTTTGGTCCGGTACCTTTCTCGAAGTCATCTTCCATTGCCAGCTCCTTGTCGGACACATGACCATCTTCAAAGATTTTATTCCGATTACGCCGTCGCCATACAGAGAGGCAGATGAAGATGCCTAGCCCTAGAATGACCAAGAAGGATGCCGAACCAACGGAGAGACCAACCACAAGCCCTGGTTCAGGATTATCGTCGACCTATTATTATGTCGCCGCAACAAGCCTACATATTTTTATACAACTGGATAGAGCGTGGACGACGACGAAAACTTACTTGGTGGCATTGGAGGCGTTGGCGGCGGCAGCTCGGAGTCAGTTATACGCGGCATGGTGGTTGGTGTCCTTTGAGGCGGCGGCATGGTAATGTTCAACTCACCGAGCGTGTACCTTAGGTAGCAGTTGTACCCCTTGATGGCACCTCCGCTGTTGTTCGGGAACAGTTTCAACACCCATTCGGTGTAGAATGAAATACACCTGTTGCACTCGCTTGGCGCCAGGTCCCTTGTGCACTGCGCCAGCCCGGATATCACGTTCGTGCCGAGCAGCGAGTCCTTGTACGGTAGGGTGAGGTAGTACAGCCGCGATGACAGGTCACCGGCCTTTTTCATGAGCTCTTCCATCAGCCGGGAACGCGATTGGACCATCGTATCCATGTCCGTGACGTACGGATAGGACTGGGAGATGATACCGTGCTCGATGTCGTAGGTCACCTCATCACCGAAGAAGTTGTAGTACGAGTAGCGGAGCATGCACGCGCCGTACCAGGCGCTAACGTCCCGGCTGCCAGGGCACACGGCCGTGATCCCTGCCGGCGCCAAGGCGAGGCAGTCCAGGCACTGGGTGGCGTTGCAGTCGGCGTAACACATGATGAGGCCGAAGGCCTTGTCGGCCCCTGTACCCACCGTGCTGGTTTGGAACCAGCCGTTGATGGCAGCAGCGCGGGAAAGGGTGGAAAGGAGCTGGTCGAGGTTCATCTTGAACTGGCTGCCGTCGGTGTAGTTACCGGTTGTTGAGCAGTCAGGCAAAAAGGGATCTCTGGGGTCGCCTCCCTCAGCAACTGCCGCACCGCAGAGCGACGCAACGACAGCAATAAGAATGAGGGGGACACGGCGGGAAGCCATGATTGATGTTCGTCAGGCTCGGACACTCCTAGATAGACAACGGTATGCTTCAATCTTATTGATGAGTAAGCTCCTTGTAGTATAACCGAGTGAATTCACTTCATTCCTCTCACCAGCCCACTTGATGGCGACATACACTTCTTTTTTCTGAAGTACTACCGCGTCATTATTTGCCGGCTACAATTCATTTAGTAGTATAAGCTAATTCAGAGCATGCCAAGTGTCATTCATTTGGATGATATATACCGATGCATGCCTGCCGGCGAAGCACTGAATTCTACTTTCTTTTTATGCTTTGTGGACCGTGGAGCAGATGGGAATTGAAAGTGTTGGACGCCTGAATCTTGATGACTGCGTATAACTGATTGACTAGAAAAATGATCAAGTACATTTCACTACTCATGGTCGTTCAGAAAACAACTTTTCATTTTTTTTAACCGGAACCGCAGGAGCCCTGCTTAATTTCATTGCCTAGGAAGGCTGAGAGAACATCATTAGAGGGAAAAAGAATGGCAGGCTAAAGCACCTATAGCTCAATTACATCAAGAAAGCTCTAGAAGCCATAGCAACCTCATCTTTGACCAGCCCAGCAAGGGCATTTGCCCTTAACTCTTTGCCTTCAAAAACCCTTCTTTCCCGTTCTTTCCAAATGTGCCACACCGTATAGCAAGCTAGTGTGATTGTCTCCTTTCTCTGATCTTTGGGGACGCAAGACTGAATTTTCCCCCACCAAGCCTTGACTGTCAAAGCACGAGAGCATTTTTTTTTTTTGAAATGACGAGAGCATATTATTGGCAAAGAAGCATTAGTTCCCTAAAAAGCTGCCCAAACCTCCTTGACGAAATTAAGAGCACCCAACCGTAAGGTACACATTGGGTTGCAAGGCAGACCTCTCTTTGATAGTCTGTTTGCAGTCCAGTTTCTGTTACGCAACAAGAGCCAAAGAAATAACTTGATTTTCACCTTAATTTTTGCTTTCCATATTTTTTCCAAGTGAGGTTGCTAAATAGTGCCGGCAAACTGAAATTCATAAGCAGACTTGGCGGAATCAATTCCATTTGCCTCTGGGAGCCAAAGGATCGCTTGAAAGTTGCACTTCATCGAGATTTTTCCAAATTTTCAAAAATTGATGAAGCTCCTCATCATTTGAGATCCGAGAGAGGCCGCGCATCCAGCATCCATTTTGGATGGCCTTGACAACCGTCAAAGATTTGCCTCTAGCCAAGCGAAAAACAAGGGGAGCCAATTCAGCAGTAGCATTTCCTTTTAACCATCTATCTTTCCAAAAGTTAATTGGTATCGTCACGCATGCGTGGAGTAACCCAACCCACGTACGGTCTCAAGGCGCGCTGACTGACGATGACACAGCTGTTGGCATAAACCGTGTTATAAAGTTAGCTGTTTTCAGTTCGGTTTTGACAGTTTGTCTGTTTCGCAACTAGTTTTAGTCGTTTCTGTCTAGCCCTTTGCAACGACCAGAGCGAATCTGATGCCTTCACTAGAAACTGAAATTAAGTAACAGTAAAATGGATCCACCTAGGAGCAACCATAGCGATTTGATGTTCAGAGCCATCCGATCTCGTTGCTGAACGCTCTGGATCTGTCGCTCGTCTCACAGAGGTCAGCTGCAGCAGTTTTACCGTTCCGCTCCGCGACTACTGTTCGGCCCAAACGTAAACGGGCTGCTACTCCGAAAATTAATTTAGGTGGCCTGTGGTTCACCGAGCCTTATTCGGTAGCATTCGGCTTGTACGGCCCATGTTTGCTTCTTGGCTTATCAGCCCACGAGGGTTCGCTCCTCCTGCAGCAGATAATCGGCGAATCCTATACACCGACCAGGTCGGTGCTTACCCAGCACCGCACACCCTGGTCGGGTATAGGGCCCGGCCCATTTGCGTTTTTTCATTTTATTTTCGTTTTCTGTTTATTCGTTTTCTTTTCTTTTTTGTTTGTTTTTCTGTTTTCTTTTCTTTTCTGTTTCTGTTTCTTTTTATTTTCTTTCTTTTTAAAAATTCCGAAAAAATAAATTAATTTTCTTAAATTTTTTAAAAATGTACAAATTTATAATTTGTTCAAATTTGAAAATTGTTAAAAAATAAAAAATGTTCATATTAGAAAATTTGTTCAAACTTAAAATTGTTCAAACTTAAAATTGTTCAAATTTAAAATTGTTCAAAATTAAAATTGTTCAAACTTAAAATTTGTTCAAACTTAAAATTGTTCAAACTTAAAATTGTTCAAAATTAAATTTTGTTCAAATTTAAAAAAACAAAAATTTAATAAAATTGTCAAATCAGAAATTCTCGATTTTAAATTTTAAAGTTCAGATTTTAAAATTTTCATTTTTTAAAAAATGAACAGAAAGAAAAGAAACGAAAAAAGAAAACGTTTACCTGATGCTGTTGGACCGGCCCAGCAAGCCACATCGGACCACCTGAAATGAAAACAGCCAGCCGAGTTCGTGGGCCGGGCCCAACAACGGCCGGGGGGTGTGCGGCTCCTCGCTTTGCCACCGACCAGGTCGGTGTAAAGCAACACCCCAGATAATCACCCGTCCGCACAGGATTTGATCGGCAGACGCCTTGCCTCCCCTGCATCGTCTCATCCATCCTCCGCCTTTACGCCGCCGAGAGAAGCAGCGCTTTCCTCCATGACGATGGCCACTCCTGAACTGGGATGGAGATCTTCGCTTGCGATTCGGACACCAAATGGCCCTTTCTCAGGCGCCCAGCATGTTTTGCAGACTCAGCCCCTGATTCAGGTTTCTATCTCTCTCTGCCACCATCCGAATACGCCACATGTGGGTTCGTATGCACGTTATTGCGAAACCCTGGCGAGAGCAGTCCTGTAGCCAGCGACGAAGCTTCGCTTGCGTGGCAGCCTACTCAAGATGATACAGGTACGGTGGATGAGGAGATGGGGCGATCGGGCTGCTTTTGTTCCGTTCAGATCCAGGTGTCCTACAACTATCATATCCGCTTTAACTTTTATTTCATCTACCTTGCAAGACATAATGAGACGATATTGATATAGAGTGGAAGTACCCAACGAAGTGAAGAACAATGCTGCTAAGACTTTCCGATACAATTATACATTTCGAGCTACAACATGTACAAGACTGGTTGAAGAGGAGTGACCTAAACACACCCCTATGTTGGTGATGTTTCATTGTTTGGTGGCAGCGTTGATGATTTGAGCTTTCCGAAGCATACTCTGATCACAAGAACGTTATCATTGTTGCTAAGCTCGAAGTTAGTGGAGAGAAAATTGCTATTCAGTTATATATATCTGTCAAGTGTAATTGTGTCATGTTTACCCTGAATTTCGAAGCATACTCTGATCACAAGAACGTGATAATTATTTTTCTCATGATGGATCATTTATGCTTCCTTTTGTTTCGAGCGATTGATCCAGCGATAGGCCTGATTGAATGTGTGAACAAAATGTATATAATTCAATATCTTTCTTCTTATACATTGTTTTCTTATGTTTCCTTGCCTATGATTTAGTAGGTACTTTCTAAAGATTACAGAGCATGGTGAGAGGCAGCAACTAATCGACAAACCACACATGTTAACCATGAATCTCATGATGGGTCTTTGACAAGCTATGAACCTATACATATTCAGATTTTAGAAGATCATGGGAGTACTTATCTCTGAACTAAAAGGGTTTGTTTAAATTGCAGTTGATACAATTGTTTTTTATCCTTTGACAACGACCAGTTATTTCTCTCTCACTAATCATCTTGTGAAGGTATTTTCATTTGAATATGGTTCATGTCATTGAAAAGGACCAACTTCATGCGAGCATATGATGGCGTAGTCAAGCTCTGGTCAGGCATACATACATTTTACCGATTCAGATATGACGATTCCTTAATATACTGACTTTGCAGATTGTTGGTAATTTGTGCTTCTGCTGCCATTTGCTAATACATCTTGTGTGTTGCATTGTACAGAATGAGCCTCATCGTGAAGATTTGATCATTGCTTACGAACATAAACATTAGGAAAGATTATTGTTCCGTACATAATAATACTGTGCATGGTAGGTTATATTTCCCTTATGATGTTTTCGTGTCTTGCTGGCAGAGATTATTAGAGATGCAATAGTAATAAGTAGATTCTATACATGATTGAACTTTGAAGTTTCCCTAATTTAATGGTCTGCACATGAATTAGATCACTTATGTAGGTCCTCCATATCGGTAATCATGGTTGTTTTTGTGCATGACTACTGGTGTAGCAACAACTTCAGTTTTAGGCTGAAGCCAGCAACTCGGATGGAAGCAAATGTTCACATGAATCAAACAAGAAGAGTGAAATAATCATTTTTAAGAGTTCGGATGATACAGTAACTCTCAAGTTTGAGATACCTCTATTAAAGTAAGAGGATTATTCACCCTTGCACTACTTGGAAGCCTTTTGTAAAAATTTTGTGGTATTGGAATTTCCTAATCTTTATTACAGTTTTTTTTGACACAAATAGAGTAGGGAAAAAACTCTACTGTGTCATTTTCATTTTATAATTGGTGGAAATATTTACATGTTACATGTTCATAATCTTCATTAGATAATATATCATATTTATTTATGTGCAAACCTTTCAATACAATAGAAATTATTGTATTTGAACTATTATTATCTTATTTATGTATATGAAACTCTGAAGCTTCATACAACAAGACCCTGGATTGGTTTACATTATTGTACATGTTCTGGTCTGACGAATGAGGATCCCAGGGAGGTGTGCCAATATTTGTGGACTAACATCTTTCTTGTTTTCGCATAACAGGAAGGGGTTGTTATAGATAATAGATGCACCAAGTTAGGCTGCCAATATGCATGATGGTCTGGATTTATTTTTCCTAACTAAAAACAGATACTTCCAAGATACAACAACAATCAATAGGCATTGCTGAAAGGGGAGAATACATGGTCTTCACTGTTCTTCCCGATAGCAGGTTATTTTTGAGGAAAAGAATCTTAGGAGTACATTTTGATTTCTCGAATCACATAATTACAGATAATTTTTATCAAATGGTTAGGCTGAAAATGACACTAATCTGAAATATTAGTTCTTGTGATCTCTCAAAAAGCCTATTATTAATGGTGGGTAGCACAATACTGTTTTATCCTTGTCAGAATGCTAGGTATAAATGTTTCAGACATCCTTTCCTTCTCGGGGAACTATGGGTCAATAATATATTTATTTTCCTATTACTTTCTTGACAGATATGTTAAATTTAGCGTGGGAAACTCCTCTTCGTTTGGTTAAGGCAGTTTCTCCACTGAATCTCTTTGCTCCCTCATGTGTGCTATCCTTTTTTCTTCTATGAGTCATTGACAATTTGTAATTTGCATTTTTCTTTATGCTTGCTATACATGCCAATGCCAGGGTCATGTGATTTGAAGGAGAAAAAAATGATTTTCTACACACTGCATGTACAACTCCATGGTTACAGACTGTATGCAGTAACTCCATGGTTAAAACACTGCAAGTAGAACTCGATGGTTAATTCGTTGTCCTGTTTTCGTCTAACCATTTCCCATGAGTTCTATCAATAACTTTGTTTGTGTGTTGATACTATGATGGCTTCCCATTACTCTTTTTTTACCATGCACGACTCCAAGTCTTGTTGGTAAGAAGTGAACACAAGTTGATAAAAAGGAATAATTCTCCCAACTTCACACTGTTGGTCATGATCTAAATAAATCAAGATAAACTTTGGCTTAATTAATGCACTTTAATATAAGTAATTACCATGTTGTTATTGTGTTCTTTATTTGTATTTACTTCTATGTTGTTATTGTGATCATCATCTGTCTTACTTACCCTTCTTAGGAGATCCAAATTTGTAAGAACATGTGTGGGCTATATGTCTATATCTTTGCACAATAATAACATGAATACATATTTATCATATGTTATTATTATAGTTCGAAATATCTAAAATATGTTGGGTGCATCTGCTCTTAAGAGCGGCGGGCGCGGCAACGCGCGCTTTTGTGGTCTAGTGTATCGTATTACTCCGTGGAGATGGAACACATATGTTGTCACCAAGATGCCCGCCGAATCATTGATAGATATTGTAGTTCAAAGGATAACATGGTTTATTTGATGATTATATCGCATTTAAGCCTGCGCCAAATATTCAGTAATAAGTACTATTTGGCATATAACTACTGACATTGACCATTTGATCGGCTTAGCTATCAACCTAAAACATAGCAATTCTTTTATCGTTAGTTGTGATGAGTTTTCTTAGATTAGATTTTTTTTTTCCTATAGCTGGGTTTTCATTGTACCATTGCGTCTTCTTGATGCCTACCAAACAACGATGAATATGGTTGTGTGAATCGATTGAGATAGGGGTTGGGATCATGCTCCTAAAAAAATATACTGCGATGCACTCGGACATGTATTCGTGAAGAATAATGGAGGTGTAACAGTAACTTGAGATAAAAGTTATATTTCTCAGCAATATCAAATCACCGATTTTGTACACCCATGGATAATTATCTTTTTTTTTTTGCGAAACCCATGGATAATTATCATTGAGGCATATGGATCAGATAGACAACATACTTTCGCTACGGAGGCACCCGATGACGGATTAAGTATTCGGAATGTGTGAGTTAAGGCATATGGATCAAGAGTGGGATTTATCCATCCCGATGATGGATAGATATACTCTGGACCCTCTCGGTGGAATGTCGTCTGATTAGTTTGAAAACATGTGACTAGGTCACAAGAGATGACATACCACGGTACGAGTAAAGAGTACTTGTCGGTAACGAGGTTGAACTAGGTATGGAGATACCGATGATCGAACCTCGGACAAGTAAAGTATCGTGTGACAAAGGGAATCGGTATCGTATGTAAATGTTTCCTTCGATCATGAAGTCATCGTTGAATATGTGGGAGCTATTATGGATCTCCAGGTCCCGCTATTAGTTATTGATCGGAGAGGAGTCTCGATCATGTCCACATAGTTCTCGAACCGTAGGGTGACACACTTAAAGTTTGATGTCGTTTTAAGTAGATATGGAATATGTAATGGAGTTCAAATGTTGTTCGGAGTATCGGATGGGATCCAGGACATCACGAGGAGTTCCGAAATGGTCTAGAGAATAAGATTCATATATAGGAAGTCACATTCCAAGTTTGGAAGTGGTCCGGTGAATTTATGGAAGGTTGTAGAAGTTTCTAGAATCATCCGGAATAAATCACTATGGAAGGAGGATTCCCGGAGGGACTCCACTAGCCCTAGCCAACCCACCAAGTGGGAAGGTGGAGTCCATGGTGGACTCCACCAAGGTGGCCGGTGACATGGGTACCCTTCGGGTACCCATTATTAGTATAGCTCGGCTCGGCCCAATATAGAGAAGGCCCAACAAGGCAACCCGAAGAAGTAGTCAACTAGGACTCTTGTAAAACCCTAGGCTGGTTACATATATAAAGCTAGCCAGGGCACCCGATAGATGGGGGGCCAACAGATAGACAACAGATAGACAACATAGTTTCGCTACGACGACACCCTATAAACATACTTATGATCATATTTGGATTGCTAGCAGCACGTAGGGATCCTCCACCGAGGGGACTCGAAGCTGGGTACGTCGTGTGCCTAATCTCTCTCCCGGAATCTCCATCGTCGCTCTCTCCCGAAATCCAAGTCTACAATACGTAGGCATTGGCGAAGTGATCCCTCGTCAAATGGCGCCGACCGTGGGGATCGCGACGACTGGATTTTATCATCCGGGCGGGATCCCTCTACATCATCATCAAAATCGTCATCGGATGTTTCGTTTGCGTCGGTGCTTTCAACTACATCACACCTTTGCGTGTACCCGCGCGGAGGCTTCATCTTCTTCGACTCTATAGATCGCATCTGGCCGATTCAACAAGCTATTGACCCATGGACCGCAAGACAGTTGTTCGCGAGGCATAAGTGGATATGGCTATTTCGGGTGCCGAACAATCGGTGAAGCGGCAAGGTACAGTATCGGCTTAGGCGAGAAGCAACCGAGTCCTGAGGCCAGCGTTTTCATATGCCAATGGACTTGTGCGCATTCGCTCCTAAGTGGCAAGACCGTTTCAGAAAGAACGAGTAGTAGTACTCTCCTCGAAGGCAATAAATCCAATCTTGACTTGCCGCTTCACGTCAAAGCAATCAGATCCTCATCGTGGATTTGTTGCCGACACTTTGGCAAATTTGTTGTCATGGAATCGCTAATCGTGGACTCATACTTTTCGGGAACTCAACGTCACGAATTCGCCATCTGGAACCAGGTGCTATATTTTCAATTATGCAAAATTTATTTCGGCACATATTTTTCGGTTCGTACTATTATTTGCGCACAGTTTTTTACGTCGTAATATATCTGCAGATCGGAACATGCTTCGGCTGCTATACCGCGCACAGTCGCCATACTCAAGGGCTCGCTTGTCGCATCACGGACTCGATATATTCAGGAGCTCACCCGTCGCGGACCCATGACTTCATCGACTACTACTACATGGATCCGACCATCCGATACAAAAATAATATATTTCATTAATTACGCAAAATTTATTTGGCCAAATATTCGAGCTATTATTTCCGAGCTTAACTGCGTCGACCCCGTTCGCCATGGCGCTCACAACGCTTGGCGGATCATCCATCGAGGATCCGCCACATCTACTACGTCCACCGCTTCGACTGCGTCTGCCGGACGACCTACTTCCACGTCGACTCCGTCGCACCCGATAAAAAAGCTAAGTGTTCCTCTTTCGAGAGTTAATTATTATTTACTTTCGCCACACCCGAATGCTCGGGGGCTGCACCGTTACATTATTACAGAAAATTCACCCAAACACTGGGGGCTGCGCCATTACTCCGTTATCACAAATATACTCGGTTACTTGGTGAATTTCTTTTTTTCGGCTCTGGATATATATTTTCCGGCTCAGTGAAATTATTTTCTTCGGCTCAGTGGAATTATTTTCTTCGACTTAGTGGCTTTATCTTTTTGGGCTAGCGGATTCATCTTCTATGGTTATTATTGGATTCTCGGGTCAATGGATTCATCCTCTATGATATCGGCGGATTCATCTTCAATATATGATTCATAGTTTGATGGTGTAATCTTTGATATGGATTCATCTCAAGTACTTCATCTCGGATTCATGTTCAGTATTCATCCTTAATGGCCTTCTTTCGGCATCACGGATAATACTCGGGGGCTCGACAACGAATTTGCAGCGAGACGACGTCTAAGCAACAATCATGTCATCACCCCAGCAGCGCTCGGGGGCTCGGCTATCTCTTCATCAATAATTTAGTGGTATCCACTTTCGCTATTTGGTGGTTTCTACTTCGGCTCGACTTTTTCCCCGCACTTGAAGACTTCATCGCGCATTGACTTCGTCGTGTCCAATAAGCTAAGTGTTCCTTTATTTCACATAAAGTTGATTATCATTTATTTTCGTTGCACCCGACGCTCGGGCGTTTCGCGGCATATATTCACTTTACATATCATCGAATCCGAGCATCTGACACCGCATTCGAAAAAAAGAGTCAAGGAAAAGATAGAAAAAGTTTATTTATTTGTGGAGGAGAAAGCAAATTTGAAAGTATACAAGTTCTCGAGCCTATGCCCGGATGCGCGCACCCGACCATAGCCTCGGGGGCTACTCCCATCGGGAGTGCTAGTCGCGCACCCGACGAAATCTTCTTCAGGGAGGAACCCGATGAAATTGTCTTCAAGGATGAACCCGACGAAATTTTCTTCAGGGACGAACACGATGAAATTGTCTTCAAGGATGAACCCGACGAAATCTTCTTCAGGGAGGAAATCGATGAAATTGTCTTCAATGATGAACCCAACGAAATCTTCTTCAAGGAGGAATTCGACGAAAATCTCTTCAAAGAGGAACCCGACAAACAAAAAAGAGAATGGAAAAATCTTCGAGTCCATATACTCGTCATTTATTCCAGTCGCATATTCGATGAAAAGCATACTTCAAAGAAGTCGATAAAGAAAGTTGAGCCTACACCCAAGTGCAAACACTTGGCTGTAGCCTCGGGGGCTACTCCCATCGGAGCGCTGGTCGCACACCCGAAGAAATAAAATTCAATATAGCAAGTCAATATAGGAGCATCAAGATCCTATTCGACAAAAGATAGCAACATATCAGCCGAACAAAAGGCACTCGACAATATATTCTCGAAGCGCGTCCGCCGCGGTAAAAACTCCGAATGCCGTGACTTGTAAAAGGGTCACGAAGGTAAGACCCCAGGATCCGTCCTGCGTGGCGTGGCATCGCACACAGAATACATTCTACCACTTTATCCACATCAACATATGTGAAGAAATAAACCCAGCGGACGCGCTGTGGATCCGATAATTTTGCTGGAATTCAGTTTCGGTAAGTCCTAAAGCGGCACGTTCTGAATTACGCCAGTATCCCGAATTCGTGTCCGGGGACGCGAGTTTGAAGTAGGTTTATACGGATTGCCACAAGTGCATTAACTGGTACCCGAGCTTTCGGATTAACCAGCCCTATTTACCAATATCCCTGTGCAATATAGAAGTCGAGAAAAATATAGTGTTTCCGTGCACTCGAAATATATGAAAAACAAAGAAATGAAGTCTGGAGATTTCATCCGATTTCATCCTAGTCTGCGACTCAAATAAATATAGCAAAGTTGTTTACCCAAAGCTTCGCTTCATGAAAAAAAATGTATATGAAAATAAGACAAGATAGCAAAATAGTTTACTCGACCCGAGTTTTCGTGTTTTTGTCTTGCAGGTAAATATATAAAGGTTTGTTGACTCAACTCGACTCTGCGACTCGAGTGGAGCCTACTCTCATCAAGTAGTAAAACTTGAGTCTATGCCCAAGTGCAAGCACTTACACATAGACTCGGGGGGTACTCCCATCGGGAACGCTGCCGTGCACCCGATAGAAAAAATAATTTCGAGAATCGTCGACATCATCTAGCTACACATGATCTACGACATGGACCTCGCCTTGTATTTCTTCTACTTTGGAAATGGTTATGCTTGGAGTCTCTACGCAAGTCTTCGACTTCCCTGGACACTCGGGGGCTACTGACATGGGTATACCCTTCGGGTACCCATTATTAGTATACCTGGCTCGGCTCGGCCCAATATGGAGAAGGTCCAACAAGGCAACCCGAAGAAGTAGTCAACTAGGACTCTTGTAAAACCCTAGACTGGTTGCATATATAAAGCTAGCCAGGGCACCCGATAGAAGGGGGCCAACACATAGACAAAAGATAGACAACATAGTTTCGCTACGGCGGCACCATGTAAACATACTTATGATCATATACTGGATTGCTAGCTGCACGTAGGGATCCTCCACCGAGGGGACCCGAAGCTAGGTACGTCGTGTGCCTAATCTCGCTCCCGGAATCTCCATCGTTGCTCTCTCCCGAAACCCAAGTCTACAATACGTAGGCATTGGAGGTAATCCCCGTCGGCCACACCACAAGGAAGGGGAGGAATCCCACCTTGTCTAGGTTTCCCAAATTTGGTAAGTTTTGGAGTTGGACTCCAATGTGGTTTTGGGGTAAACCCTAGGGATTTCCACCTATTTAAAGGGGAGGAGAGGGGAGTGGCTGCCTACTACTTGGACGCACCACCCAAGGGGCACCAAGCCGGCGCCCAAGAGAACCCCCTCTCCCAAACCCTAGCTACTCCCTCCTCCTTCTTCTCCCGCGGTGCTTACGGCGAAGCCCTGCCGGAGATCTCCACCACCACCGTCACCACGCCGTCATGCTGGCGGGATTCCGAGGAGGATCTACTACATCCGCTGCCCGCTGGGAGAAGGACGTCGTCATCAACACCGTACGTGTGACCGAGTGCGGAGGTGCTGCCCGATTGTGGCACCGTCAAGATCTTCTACGTGTTTTTGAAAACGGCAAGTGATCGACTACATCAACCACGAGATCTAATCTCGTAGGCTTTGGAATGTTCGAGGGTTAGTCTCACATACATCTCGTTGCTACCATCTACTAGATTAGATCTTGGCTTGTTATTCATTCTTGTGGTAGTAAATTTTTTGTTTTCTATGCTACGAATCCCATCAGAAGAATCATGGGATGACTTGTTACAATGCTTAGAATTCAATACATCTAACGCATGGGTTTAATGTGTTTCAGTGGAATCTTACTGGGAGTGGTACATTCTCGGTGGCTTCCATGTATAGTGCCTTGAAACAACCTGATTTACCTATCGATAATAATTTGAAAATTTGGAAGATGAAGATACCACTACAAGAAAATGTGTTCGCATGGTATTTTCATCGTGGGGTGGTTCTCACGAAGGATAACCTTGCAAAACACAATTGGCCTAAAAGTAAACAAGTGTATCTTTTGTCATTGTGAAGAGACTATTAAGCATTTATTCTTCATGTGTAATTTTGCAACATCTATATGGACAACCATCCAGATAGGTTCTACCTTGTATCCAGCACGTAGTGTTGCGAGCATATTTATTAGCTAGCTCAGCGGTGTGGATAAAAGGTTTAAACTACTTACTAGGGTGAGAGCGGTTTCCTTTATTTAGTCTCTATGGCTCTGTAGAAATGACAATGATTTTTTAATAATAAGTCTTCTTGTCTTATAGATGTCATCAACTGGTGCAGAGGTACGGTTCGTTCGTGGTTAGCTCTACAGCGTGTGGAGCATCACGACCTCTTTACGGAGGTGTCTACACGGTTGGAGGATATCATGAGTGATATTTTTTCTAACATGGATGACAGCGCGATCTATTGGCCCTCCTTGACAAAGATATGTTTTAATTTACTTTATTTTAGTAATGGTTGAGAACTTCAGTCTTTTGGTGTTTATGCCATTTTGTGCGGCTATGTGCATCTTAGCTATGCAGAGGCTAGGTGTAATACTTTCAGAGCAATAAAGTCACCTATTATAAAAAACACATAGTTACATTTGGATAATTGTCAGCTTAAGATGAAGTGAATTTTGCTCAATCATGTTTTCGTAGGATAGCCACTTAGTCCCCAATAACTGAACAATCACAGGGTTCACCAAGGCATGTCATCTGCCGCCTGTTAGCTGAGACGAGGAAATGAAAGAATCAAATGCCGGCTTGAAAGTTGCAACCGGCATTTTTGGTGGAAGTTTTGGCAGTGGTGCCTCGAACCGCAACACGTCGAGAGCCTGCTTCATGGAGGGCCTCATGTTGCGGTCAGGGTGGGCACACCAGATACCGACCACCATCACGCACTCCAACCCCTGTTCATCAAACTCCATGTTTAGACGCACATCGGCCGTGCCAATAAAACTCCCACATTCCCTCGAATTCCAGACCCATTGCACAAGATGTATCATGCCCTCTTCTTCTTCTCCTTCCCGAGCTACTGCAGGTCGCCTACCACATGCAATCTCGAGAAGCACAACACCAAAGCTATAGATATCGGACTCAACACTGGTCCTCCCAGTGACCATACACTCAGGGTCCATATAGCCCATAGTTCCTGCAAGACCTGTTGTGTGCGGCCCTTGTCCATGGTTGACAAGCCGAGCAAGCCCAAAGTCACCGAGTTTTGTGCTGAAGGACGCATCTAGCATTATATTGCTTGGTTTGATGTCTCGGTGCAGAACACATTGCTCCCATTCCTGATGAAGGTACAAAAGGGCAGAGCCTAGTCCAAGTATGACTTCATATCTGCATGAGAAAACAGTTCCACGAAATTAATAGCGAGCACTTGTGAAGAAACTATAATCGCTAACACACCACCAACTCACCAAGCATATAAAGTAGTATGAATGTGTAGGATTGAGGGTGATGATACTAACCTGACCGACCATGGTAGGATGTTGTCTGCGTCATGTAGATGAGTGTCAAGGCTGCCATTGGACATGAGCTCGTAAACTAGGAGCAGCTCACCTCCAGCATGACACCAACCGATGAGCTGCACAAGGTTCCGGTGCCGAAGCCGACTGATGATCCTCACCTCCGAGATGTACTCTTTCTTCCCCTGCTTAGACCCCTTGGACACCCTTTTGATTGCAACCTCAAGGTTTTGTTCAGTTAGGAATCCTTTGTACACCGAACCGAAGCCGCCTTCACCGAGCTTCCGCTCATCAGAGAAGTTGTCTGTTGCACTAGTCAGGTCCCGATATCGATATCACTTTGGTCCGGTACCTTTCTCGAAGTCATCTTCCATTGCCAGCTCATCGTCGGACACATCACCCTCTTCAAAGATTTTACTCCGATTACGTCGACGCCATACAAAGATGAAGATGAAGATGCCTAGCCCCACAATGACCAAGAAGGATGCCGAATCGACGGAGAGACCGACCACTAGCTCTGGTTTACGATTACCATCGACCTATTATTATGTAGCTTGATGTCTACGGGTGCTTCTATTCTTGTAGACAGTGTTGGGCCTCCAAGAGCAGAGGTTTGTAGAACAGCAGCAAGTTTCCCTTAATTGGATTACCCAAGGTTTATCGAACTCAGGGAGGAAGAGGTCAAAGATATCCCTCTCATGCAACCCTGCAACCACAAAGCAAGAAGTCTCTTGTGTCCCCAACACACCTAATAGGTGCACTAGTTCGGCGAAGAGATAGTGAAATACAAGTGGTATGAATGAATATGAGCAGTAGTACGGCGCCAGAAAATAGCTTGCTGGCGTGCAGTTGATGGTAGTAATATTGCGGGAAGTAAACATGCAGTAGTAACGCAGCAGTAGTAACGCAGTAAAACAGTAACAAGCAGCGATAGCAGTATTTAGGAACAAGGCCTAGGGAATAGACTTTCACTAGTGGACACTCTCAACATTGATCACATAACAGAATAGATAAATGCATACTCTACACTCTTTTGTTGGATGATGGACACCACTAACTGTGTAGGATTACACGAACCCTCAATGCCGGAGTTAACAAGCTCCACAGTATTCGATATTCATGTTTAAGTAACCTTAGAGTGCAAGATAGATCAACACAATTACACCAAGAACTAACATAGCATGCACACTGTCACCTTCACGCCATGTAGGAGGAATAGATCACATCAATACCATCATAGCAATAATTAACTTCATAATCTACAAGAGATCATAATCATAGCCTACGCCAAGTACTCACACGGTGCACACACTGTCACCATTACACACGTGGAGGAGGAATAAAACTACTTTAATAACATCACTAGAGTAGCACATAGATAATAGTGATACAAAACTCATATGAATCTCAATCATGTAAAGCAGCTCATGAGATCATTGTATTGAATTACTTAGGAGAGAGATGAACCACATAGCTACCGGTACAGCCCCGAGCCTCGATGGAGAACTACTCCCTCCTCATGGGAGCAGCAGCGGTGATGAAGATGGCGGTGGAGATGGCAGCGGTGCCGATGGAGAAGCCTTCCGGGGCACTTCCCCGCTCCGGCAGGGTGCCGGAACAGAGACTCCTGTCCCCAGATCTTGGCTTCGCGATGGCGGCGGCTCTGGAAGGTTTCGCGTACCGTGGCTTCCTCTATAAGGGTTTTCGATGCAGGGGCTTTATATAGGCGAAAGGGCAGCCTCGGAGGGGCACCAGGGTGCCCTCACCACCAGGTGGCGCGGCCAGGCCCTGGCCCGCGCCCAAGTGTGGTGTGGGGCCCCCCTGGCCCATCTCTGGCCCCTCTTCGGTGATCTGGAAGCTTCCGGGAAAAATAGGAACCGGCGGTGATTTCGTCCAATTCCGAGAATATTTTGTTACTAGGATTTCTGAAACCAAAAACAACAGGAAGCACTTCGGCATCTTGTTAATAGGTTAGTTCCAGAAAATGCACGAATATGACATAAAGTGTGCATAAAACATGTAGATATCATCAATAATGTAGCATGGAACATAAGAAATTATCGATACGTTGGAGACGTATCAGCATCCCCAAGCTTAGTTCTGCTCGTCCCGAGCAGGTAAAACGATAACAAAGATAATTTCTGAAGTGACATGCCATCATAATCTTGATCATACTATTTGTAAACATATGTAATGAATGCAGCGATCAAAACAAAGGTAATGACATGAGTAAACAAGTGAATCATATAGCAAAGACTTTTCATGAATAGTACTTCAAGACAAGCATCAATAAGTCTTGCATAAGAGTTAACTCATAAAGCAATAAATCAAAGTAAAGGTGTTGAAGCAACACATAGGAAGATTAAGTTTCAGCGGTTGCTTTCAACTTATAACATGTATATCTCATGGATATTGTCAACATAAAGTAATATAACAAGTGCAATATGCAAGTATGTAGGAATCAATGCATAGTTCACACAAGTGTTTGCTTCTTAAGGTGGAAGGAGATAGGTAAACTGACTCAACAATAAAAGTAAAAGAAAGGTCCTTCAAAGAGGAAAGCATCGATTGCTGTATTTGTGCTAGAGCTTTTATTTTGAAAACATGAAACAATTTTGTCAACGGTAGTAATAAAGCATATGAGTTATGTAAATTATATCTTACAAGTTGCAAGCCTCATGCATAGTGTACTAATAGTGCCCGCACCTTGTCCTACTTAGCTTGGACTACCGGATCTTTGCAATGCCATGTTTCAACCAAGTGTCACAAAGGGGTACCTCCATGCCGCCTGTACAAAGGTCTAAGGAGAAAGCTCGCATTTTGGATTTCTCGCTTTTGATTATTCTCAACTTAGACATCCATACCGGGACAACATGGACAACAGATAATGGACTCCTCTTTAATGCATAAGCATGTGGCAACAATTATTATTCTCATATGAGATTGAGGATATATGTCCAAAACTGAAACTTCAACCATGATTCATGGCTTTAGTTAGCGACCCAATGTTCTTCTCTAACAATATGCATGCTCCAATCATTAAGGTGGCAGATCCTTCAGACAAGACGGACATGCATAGCAACTCACATGATATCCAATAAAGAGTAATTGATGGCGTTCCCCAGAAGCATGGTTATCGCACAACAAGCAACTTAATAAGAGATAAAGTGCATAAGTACATATTCAATACTACGATAGTTTTTAAGGCTATTTTGTCCCATGAGCTATATATTGCAAAGGTGAATGATGGAATTTTAAAGGTAGCACTCAAGCAATTTACTTTGGAATGGCGGAGAAATACCATGTAGTAGGTAGGTATGGTGGACACAAATGGCATAGTAGTTGGCTCAAGGATTTTGGATGCATGAGAAGTATTCCCTCTCGATACAAGGTTTAGGCTAGCAAGGTTATTTGAAGCAAACTCAAGGATGAACAGGTGCAGCAAAACTCACATAAAAGACATATTGTAAACATTATAAGACTCTACACCGTCTTCCTTGTTGTTCAAAACTCAATACTAGATATTATCTAGACCTTAGAGAGACCAAATATGCAAATCAGATTTTAGCAAGCTCTATGTATTTCTTCATTAATGGGTACAAAGCATATGATGCAAGAGCTTAAACATGAGCACAACAATTGCCAAGTATCACATTATCCAAGACATTTTACCAATTACTACATGTGGCATTTCCCAATTCCAACCATATAACAATTTAACGAAGAGAAACTTCGCCATGAATATTATGAGCTAAGAACACATGTGTTCATACGAACCAGCGGAGCGTGTCTCTCTCCCACACAAGGATGAACTTATTCAGAGAACTAAGATAACAAAACAAAAATAAAAGCACACACAGATGCTCCAAGTAAAGTACATAAGATGTGACCGAATAAAAATATAGTTTCAAGAGAAGGAACCTGATACTTTGTCGATGAAGAAGGGGATGCCTTGGGCATCCCCAAGCTTAGACGCTTGAGTCTTCTTAAAATATGCAGGGATGAACCACGGGGCATCCCCAAGCTTAGAGCTTTCACTCCTCTTGATCATAGTATATCATACTCCTCTCTTGACCCTTGAAAACTTCCTTCACACCAAACTTCAAGCAAACTCATTAGAGGGTTAGTGCACAATTAATAATTCACACATTCAGAGGTGACACAAACATTCTTTTCACTTCTGGACATTGCATAAAGCTACTGGACATTAATGGATCAAAGAAATGAATCCAACATAGCAAAAGAGGCAATGCGAAATAAAAGGCAGAATCTGTCAAAAACAGAACAGTCCGTAAAGACGAATTTAAAGATGGCACCAGACTTGCTCAAATGGAAAAACTCAAAACTAATGAAAGTTGCGTACATATCTGAGGATCACGCTCGTAAATTGGCAGATTTTTTAGAATTTTCTACAGAGACCTGTGCCCAGATTCGTGACAGACAGCAATGCTGTTTCTGCGCAGCGATCCCAAATATAACATCAACTTTAACATAGAAACTTTACTTGGCACAAAAACATTATAAGGAGAGGTTGCTACAGTAGTAAACAACTTCCAAGACTCAACAAAACAAAAATTGCTGTAGTAAAATAAACACATGGGTTATCTCCCAAGAAGTTCTTTCTTTATAGCCATTAAGATGGGCTCAGTTTTAATGATGCACTCGCAAGAAATAGTATTTGAAGCAAAAGAGAGCATCAAGAGGCAAATTCAAAACACATTTAAGTCTAACATGCTTCCTATGCATAGGAATGTTGTGAATAAACAAGTTCATGAAGAGCAAAGTAACAAGCATAGGAAGATAAAACAAGTGTAGTTTCAAAAATTTCAGCACATAGAGAGGTGTTTTAGTAACATGAAAATTTTTACAACCATATTTTCCTCTCTCATAATAACTTTCAGTAGCATCATGAGCAAACTCAACAATATAACTATCACATAAAGCATTCTTATCATGAGTCTCATGCATAAAATAATTACTACTCCCAACATAAGCATAGTCATTCTTATTAATTGTAGTGGGAGCAAATTCAACAAAGTAGCTATCAAATATAGGAGGTATATTGTAATCATAATCAAATTTATCCTCCATAACAGGTGGTAACAAAAGACTACTATCATTATAATCATCATAAATGGGAGGCAAAGTATCATCAAAGTAAATTTTCTCCTCAATGCTTGGGGGACTAAAAATATCATGCTCATCAAAGCCAGCTTCCCCAAGCTTAGAATTTTCCATAGCATTAGCAACAATAGTGTTCAAAGCATTCATATTAATATGTTCCATGGGTTTTTTAATTTTCGCATCAAACCATCCATGTCTTAAATCAGGAAATAGAATAAGAAGCTCTTTGTTGTCCATTATGCCTAACTAGTGTAAACAAGAAACCAAATGTCGCAATTGCAGAGTCTAAAGGAAATAGCTTCGAGCACACACACAATGGTGCCAGAAAAGTACTGTTACCTGGAACCGGAGTATGAGTGCCTTTTACCTTTCCTCCCCGGCAACGGCGGAAAAGTGCTTGATGTCTACGGGTGCTTCTATTCTTGTAGACAGTGTTGGGCCTCCAAGAGAAGAGGTTTGTAGAACAGCAGCAAGTTTCCCTTAAGTGGATTAACCAAGGTTTATCGAACTCAGGGAGGAAGAGGTCAAAGATATCCCTCTCATGCAACCCTGCAACCACAAAGCAAGAAGTCTCTTGTGTCCCCAACACACCTAATAGGTGCACTAGTTCGGCGAAGAGATAGTGAAATACAAGTGGTATGAATGGATATGAGCAGTAGTACGGCGCCAGAAAAATAGCTTGCTGGCGTGCAGTTGATGGTAGTAATATTGCGGGAAGTAAACATGCAGTAGTAACGCAACAGTAGTAACGCAGTAAAACAGTAACAAGCAGCGATAGCAGTATTTAGGAACAAGGCCTAGGTAATAGACTTTCACTAGTGGACACTCTCAACATTGATCACATAACAGAATAGATAAATGCATACTCTACACTCTTTTGTTGGATGATGGACACCACTAACTGTGTAGGATTACACGAACCCTCAATGCCGGAGTTAACAAGCTCCACAGTATTCGATATTCATGTTTAAGTAACCTTAGAGTGCAAGATAGATCAACACAATTACACCAAGAACTAACATAGCATGCACACTGTCACCTTCACGCCAGGTAGGAGGAATAGATCACATCAATACCATCATAGCAATAATTAACTTCATAATCTACAAGAGATCATAATCATAGCCTACGCCAAGTACTCACACGGTGCACACACTGTCACCATTACACACGTGGAGGAGGAATAAAACTACTTTAATAACATCACTAGAGTAGCACATAGATAATAGTGATACAAAACTCATATGAATCTCAATCATGTAAAGCAGCTCATGAGATCATTGTATTGAATTACTTAGGAGAGATATGAACCACATAGCTACCGGTACAGCCCCGAGCCTCGATGGAGAACTACTCCTCCTCATGGGAGCAGCAGCGGTGATGAAGATGGCGGTGGAGATGGCAGCGGTGCCGATGGAGAAGCCTTCCGGGGGCACTTCCCCGCTCCGGGCGGAACAGAGACTCCTGTCCCCAGATCTTGGCTTCGCGATGGCGGCGGCTCTGGAAGGTTTCGCGTACCGTGGCTTCCTCTATAAGGGTTTTCGATGCAGGGGCTTTATATAGGCGAAAGGGCAGCCTCGGAGGGCACCGGGTGCCCTCACCACCAGGTGGCGCGGCCAGGCCTGGCCCGCGCCCAAGTGTGGTGTGGGGCCCCCCTGGCCCATCTCTGGCCCCTCTTCGGTGATCTGGAAGCTTCCGGGAAAAATAGGAACCTGGGCGGTGATTTCGTCCAATTCCGAGAATATTTTGTTACTAGGATTTCTGAAACCAAAAACAGCAGAAAACAGGAACTGGCACTTCGGCATCTTGTTAATAGGTTAGTTCCAGAAAATGCACGAATATGACATAAAGTGTGCATAAAACATGTAGATATCATCAATAATGTAGCATGGAACATAAGAAATTATCGATACGTTGGAGACGTATCATAGCTACACAAGCCTACAGATTTTTATACATCTAGGATGCAGCGTGGTAGAGGATGAAGACTTACTTGGTGGCATTGCCGGCGTCGACGGCGGCAGCTCGAGTCATTACACTAGACATGGGGGTTGGCGGTGTCCTTTGTGGCGGCATGGGGGTTGGCAGTGGTGTCCTTTGAGGCGGCATTGTAATGTTCAACGCACCGAGCTGGTACCTTAGGTAGCAGTCGTACCCCTTGATGATACCTCCGTGTTGTTTGGGAACATTCGCCACACCCACTACGGGAAAATCAGGCGCTGCCGTGCAACATATCATTGCCGTGAGGCACCGCACGGCAAAGACTTCTTTGCCGTGCGCCGCAAGAGGCACGCACGGCAAAGAATATGTGCACGTCAAAGTTACAGGGTGGCGCACGGCAAAGATACAGAGCACGGCAACCTCACCCGTGCCTCACGGCAACGTCCCCTCGCACGGCAAAGTCCCTCAAACACGCACGGCAAAGAAATCATGACGGCAAAGGCAAAAGAAGGCCGCACGGCAAAGAAACTGTGCTCGGCAAAGGACTGGGACGTTGCCGTGGGCTTCTCTTTGCCGTGAGGCCAGATAAAATGCACGGCAAAGGAGCCTTTGCCGTGCGACTCCTTCTTTGCCGTGCGCCATACTTCATTTTATTTGTTTTTCTTTCTATTTTATTTCATCTCATACTTATATTTTTTTTATTAGTTTCACTTTTTGATGAATATTTATTAGTGTTACTTAAGACAATGTGCAATACAAAATTACTCTCCATGTTCATCCCCCACATATATCAGGGTTTCGGAGCAATTAATACGCGCTTCGGAAAATCTGCTAAGTGTTATCGCCCAAATGTGAGGAAGGTCACACCGGGGAGCTACTTTTGCACAATTACACCTTGCATCACACTTTGACACATAGAATAGGCCCACATGCAAGATTTGGTGGGGTTCCGGTGTTCCGGCGGTCGTTCTCCCCCTCCTCCCCCCAAAACAGCGGAACGTGTGCCCCGGCGGGTCTACCCCCTAGATTTCTCCGCGCGAGGGTGCACCAATGTAACTTTTCATTCTTTTAGGTTTGTTTAGGACATATACACATGGAGAACCAATATTGGGACCCTTTGGCACATATACCCGCAGCTAGAGCCATTATCACACGATCGAGGGTGTGCCTGATCTACTGGTTAGGGTTTGGTGTAGGGTTAGGGCTAGGGTTTAGGGGGTAGGGCTAGGGTTTAGGTTAAAGGTAAGTATTTATGGTTAGGTATAGGTTTAGGGTATAGGGTTAGGGTTAGGGTTTATGATGCATGGTTCTGCAGCTCCGGCGTCGTGGTTTAGGGTTTTAGAGGGGTTTTAGTGCTCGAAGCCTCCCCAGTTTAGGGTTTAGGGTTTAGGGGAGCTACTTTTGCACCATTAGACCTTGCACCACACTTTGACACATATCATAGGTCCACATGCAAGATTTGGTGGGGTTCCGGTGCTCCGGCGGTCGTTCTCCCCCTCCTTCCCCCAAAACAGCGGAACGTGTGCCCCGGCGGGTCTACCCCCTAGATTTCTCCGCGAGGGTGGGATGCGCGTAGATGTACACGTCCGTTGGGAACCCCAAGAGGAAGGTATGATGCGCACAGTGGCAAGTTTTCCCTCAGAAAGAAACCAAGGTTTAATCGAACCAGGAGGAGCCAAGAAGCACGTTGAAGGTTGATGGTGGCGAAATGTGATGCGGCGCAACAACAGGGATTCCGGCGCCAACGTGGAACCTGCACAACACAACCAAAGTACTTTGCCCCAACGAAACAGTGAGGTTGTCAATCTCACCGGCTTGCTGTAACAAAGGATTAAACGTATCGAGTGGAAGATGTTTGCTTGCAAGAAAACAGTAAACAAGTATTGCAGTAAATTGTATGCTATGTAAAGAATAGGACCGGGGTCCACAGTTCACTAGAGGTGTCTCTCCCATAAGATAAAAGCATGTTGGGTGAACAAATTACAGTCGGGCAATTGACAAATAGAGAAAGGCATAACAATGCATGTACATGATATGATAAATATAGTGAGATTTAATTGGGCATTACGACAAAGTACATAGACCGCCATCCAACTGCATCTATGCCTAAAAAGTCCACCTTCAGGTTATCATCCGAACCCCATTCAGTATTAAGTTGCAAAGCAACAGACAATTGCATTAAGTATGGTGCGTAATGTAATCGACAACTACATCCTTAGACATAGAATCAATGTTTTATCCCTAGTGGCAACAACACATCACAACCTTAGAACTTTCTGTCACTGTCCCAGGTGTCAATGAAGGCATGAACCCACTATCGAGCATAAATACTCCCTCTTGGAGTTAAGAGTACAAACTTGGCCAGAGCCTCTACTAATAACGGAGAGCATGCAAGATCATAAACAACACATAAACAATAGATTGATAATCACCATAACATAGTATTCTCTATCCATCGGATCCCGACAAACACAACATATAGTATTACAGATAGATGATCTTGATCATGTTAGGTGATGCGCGTAAATGTACACGTCCGTTGGGAACCCCAAGAGGAAGGTATGATGCGCACAGTGGCAAGTTTTCCCTCAGAAAGAAACCAAGGTTGATCGAACCAGGAGGAGCCAAGAAGCACGTTGAAGGTTGATGGTCGCGAAATGTGATGCGGCGCAACACCAGCGCCAACGCGGAACCTGCACAACACAACCCAAGTACTTTGTCCCAACGAAACAGTGAGGTTGTCAATCTCACCGGCTTGCTGTAACAAAGGAATAAGCGTATCGAGTGGAAGATGATTGTTTGCAAGAAAATAGTAAACACAATTGCAGTAGATTGTATGCTATGTAAAGAATAGGACCGGGGTCCACAGTTCACTAGAGGTGTCTCTCCCATAAGATAAAAGCATGTTGGGTGAACAAATTACAGTCGGGCAATTGACAAATAGAGAAAGGCATAACAATGCATATACATGATATGATAAATATAGTGAGATTTAATCCGGGCATTACGACAAAGTACATAGACCGCCATCCAACTGCATCTATGCCTAAAAAGTCCACCTTCAGGTTATCATCCGAACCCCATTCAGTATTAAGTTGCTAAGCAACAGACAATTGCATTAAGTATGGTGCGTAATGTAATCAACAACTACATCCTTAGACATAGCATCAATGTTTTATCCCTAGTGGCAACAGCACATCACAACCTTAGAACCTTCTGTCACGATCCCAGGTGTCAATGAAGGCATGAACCCACTATCGAGCATAAATACCCCCTCTTGGAGTTAAGAGCAAAAACTTGGCCAGAGCCTCTACTAATAACGGAGAGCATGCAAGATCATAAACAACACATAAACAATAGATTGATAATCACCATAATCATAGTATTCTCTATCCATCGGATCCCGACAAACACAACATATAGTATTACAGATAGATGATCTTGATCATGTTAGGCAGCTCACAAGATCCAACAATGAAGCACAACAAGGAGAAGACGACCATCTAGCTACTGCTATGGACCCATGGTCCAGGGGTGAACTACTCACTCATCACTCCGGAGGCGACCATGGCGGTGTAGAGTCCTCCGGGAGATGAATCCCCTCTCCGGCAGGGTGCCGGAGGCGATCTCCTGAATCCCCGAGATGGGATTCGCGGCGGCGGCGGAAGGTTTTCCGTATCGTGGCTCTCGGCATGGGGGTTTCGCGACGGAGGCTTTAAGTAGGCGGAAGGTCAACGCGGGGGCCACACGAGGGCCCAGGGGGTAGGTCGGCGCGGCCAGGGCTTGGGCCGCGCCGCCCTAGCCTCTGGCTGCCTCGTGGCCCCACTTCGTTATCTCTTCGGTCTTCTGGAAGCTTCGTGCAAAAATAGGACCCTGGGCGAAAGTTTCGTCCAATTCCGAGAATATTTCTTTACTAGGATTTCTGAAACCAAAAACAAGAAAACAAGAACTGGCTCTTCGGCATCTTGTTAATAGGTTAGTTCCGAAAATGCATAAATATGACATATAATGTGCATAAAACATGTAGGTATCATCAATAAAGTAGCATGGAACATAAGAAATTATCGATACGTTGGAGACGTATCATCCCCAAGCTTAGTTCTGCTCGTCCCGAGCAGGTAAAACGATAACAAAGATAATTTCTGAAGTGACATGCCATCATAATCTTGATCATAATATTTGTAAACATATGTAATGAATGCAGCGATCAAAACAAAGGTAATGACATGAGTAAACAAATGAATCATATAGCAAAGACTTTTCATGAATAGTACTTCAAGACAAGCATCAATAAGTCTTGCATAAGAGTTAACTCATAAAGCAATAAATCAAAGTAAAGGTGTTGAAGCAACACATAGGAAGATTAAGTTTCAGCGGTTGCTTTCAACTTATAACATGTATATCTCATGGATATTGTCAACATAAAGTAATATAACAAGTGCAATATGCAAGTATGTAGGAATCAATGCACAGTTCACACAAGTGTTTGCTTCTTAAGGTGGAGGAAGATAGGTAAACTGACTCAACAATAAAAGTAAAAGAATGGTCCTTCAAAGAGGAAAGCATCGATTGCTGTATTTGTGCTAGAGCTTTTATTTTGAAAGCATGAAACAATTTTGTCAACGGTAGTAATAAAGCATATGAGTTATGTAAATTATATCTTACAAGTTGCAAGCCTCATGCATAGTATACTAATAGTGCCCGCACCTCGTCCTACTTAGCTTGGACTACCGGATCTTTGCATTCCATGTTTCAACCAAGTGTCACAAAGGGGTACCTCCATGCCGCCTGTACAAAGGTCTAAGGAGAAAGATCGCATTTTGGATTTCTCGCTTTTGATTATTCTCAACTTAGACATCCATACCGGGACAACATGGACAACAGATAATGGACTCCTCTTAAATGCATAAGCATGTAGCAACAATTATTATTCTCATATGAGATTGAGGATATATGTCCAAAACTGAAACTTCAACCATGATTCATGGCTTTAGTTAGCGGCCCAATGTTCTTCTCTAACAATTTTGCATGCTCCAACCACTAAAATGATAGATCCTTCAGACAAGACGGACATGCATAGCAACTCACATGATATTCAACAATAGTTGATGGCGTTCCCCAGAAGCATGGTTATCGCACAACAAGCAACTTAATAAAAGATAAAGTGCATAAGTACATATTCAATACTACGATAGTTTTTAAGGCTATTTTGTCCCATGAGCTATATATTGTAAAGGTGAATGATGGAATTTTAAAGGTAGCACTCAAGCAATTTACTTTGGAATGGCGGAGAAATACCATGTAGTAGGTAGGTATGGTGGACACAAATGGCATAGTAGTTGGCTCAAGGATTTTGGATGCATGAGAAGTATTCCCTCTCGATACAAGGTTTAGGCTAGCAAGGTTATTTGAAGCAAACTCAAGGATGAACAAGTGCAGCAAAACTCACATAAAAGACATATTGTAAACATTATAAGACTCTACACCGTCTTCCTTGTTGTTCAAAACTCAATACTAGATATTATCTAGACCTTAGAGAGACCAAATATGCAAATCAAATTTTAGCAAGCTCTATGTATTTCTTCATTAATGGGTGCAAAGCATATGATGCAAGAGCTTAAACATGAGCACAACAATTGCCAAGTATCACATTATCCAAGACATTTTAGAATTACTACATGTGGCATTTTCCAATTCCAACCATATAACAATTTAACGAAGAAGAAACTTCGCCTAGAACATTATGAGTAAAGCCTAAGGACACATGTGTCCATATGCAACAGCGGAGCGTGTCTCTCTCCCACAAAGTGAATGCTAGGATCCATTTTATTCAAACAAAAACAAAAACAAAAACAAACCGACGCTCCAAGTAAAGAACACAAGATGTGATTGAATAAAAATATAGTTTCAGGGGAGGAACCTGATGATGTTGTCGATGAAGAAGGGGATGCCTTGGGCATCCCCAAGCTTAGACGCTTGAGTCTTCTTAAAATATGCAGGGGTGAACCACGGGGGCATCCCCAAGCTTAGAGCTTTCACTCCTCTTGATCATAGTATATCATTCTCCTCTCTTGACCCTTGAAAACTTCCTTCACACCAAACTTCAAGCAAACTCATTAGAGGGTTAGTGCACATTTAATAATTCACTCATTCAGAGGTGACACAATCATTATTTTCACTTCTGGACATTGCATAATGCTACTGGACATTAATGGATCAAAGAAATAAATCCAACATAGCAAAAGAGGCAATGCGAAATAAAAGGCAGAATCTGTCAAAAACAGAACAGTCCGTAAAGACGAATTTAAAGCTGGCACCAGACTTGCTCAAATGGAAAAACTCAAAACTAATGAAAGTTGCGTACATATCTGAGGATCACGCTCGTAAATTGGCAGATGTTTTCGAATTTTCTACAGAGAACTGTGCCCAGATTCGTGACAGACAGCAATGCTGTTTCTGCGCAGCGATCCCAAATATAACATCAACTTTGACATAGAAACTTTACTTGGCACAAAAAACATGATAAGGAGAGGTTGCTACAGTAGTAAACAACTTCCAAGACTCAACAAAACAAAAAATTGCTGTAGGTAAAAACATGGGTTGTCTCCCATAAGCGCTTTTCTTTAACGCCTTTCAGCTAGGCGCAGAAAGTGCAAATCAAGTAACATCGAGAGTAGAAGCATCAACATCATAACTTGTTCTAATAATAGAATCAAAAGGCAACTTCATTATCTTTCTAGGGAAGTGTTCCATACCTTTCTTGAGAGGAAATTGATATTTAATATTACCTTCCCTCATATCAATAACAACACCAACGGTTCGAAGAAAAGGTCTTCCCAACACAATAGGACAAGATGCATTGCATTCGATATCCAAGACAACAAAATCAACGGGGACAAGGTTATTGTTAACCGTAATGTGCACATTATCAATCCTCCCCAAAGGTTTCTTTTTAACATTATCGGCAAGATTAACATCCAAATAACAATTCTTTAATGGTGGCAAGTCAAGCATATCATAAATCTTTTTAGGCATAACAGAAATACTTGCACCAAGATCACATAAAGCATTACATTCAAAGTCATTGAATTTCATTTTAATGATGGGCTCCCAACCATCTTCTAACTTTCTAGGAATAGAAGTTTCAAGTTTTAGTTTCTCTTCTCTAGCTTTTATGAGAGCATTTGTAATATGTTTTGTAAAGGCTAAATTTATAGCACTAGCATTAGGACTTCTAGCAAGTTTTTGTAAGAACTTTATAACTTCAGAGATGTGGCAATCATCAAAATCTAAATCATTATGAGCTACAGCAATGGGATCATTGTTCCCAAGGTTGGAAAAAATTTCAGCAGTTTTATCACAAGCAGTTTCAGCAGTTTTAGCAATTTCAGGCAGTTTTGTACGCTTTGCACTAGGAGTAGAAACATTGCCAACACCAATTATTTTACCATTGATAGTAGGAGGTGCAGCAACATGTGAAGAATTAGCATTACTAGTGGTGGTAATAGTCCAAACTTTAGCTACATTATTCTCTTTAGCTAGTTTTTCATTTTCTTCTCTATCCCACCTAGCACGCAATTCAGCCATTAATCTTATATTCTCATTAATTCTAACTTGAATGGCATTTGCTGTAGTAGTAATCTTATTATCAATATCATTATTAGGCATAACTTTCAATTTTAAAAGATTAACATCAGAGGCAAGTCTATCAACTCTAGAAGCAATAGTATCAATTTTATCAAGCTTTTCCTCAACAGATTTGTTAAAAGCAGTTTGTGTACTAATAAATTCTTTAAGCATAGCTTCAAGACCAGGGTACACTCCTATTATTGTTGTAAGAATTCCCATAAGAATTACCATAACCATTACCATTAGCAGAAGGATATGGCCTATAGTTATTACCAGAGTTGTTCCTATAAGCATTGTTGTTGAAATTATTATTTTTAATGAAATTCACATCAACATTTTCTTCTTGAGCAACCAATGAAGCTAAAGGAACATTATTTGGATCAACATTAGATCTACCATTCACAAGCATAGACATAATCACATCAATCTTATCATTCAAGGAAGAGGTTTCTTCAACAGAATTTACCTTCTTACCTTGTGGAGCTCTTTCCGTGTGCCATTCAGAGTAATTTATCATCATATCATCAAGAAGTTTTGTAGCCGCCCCCAATGTGATGGACATAAAGGTACCTCCAGCAGCTGAATCCAATAAATTCCGCGAAGAAAAATTTAGTCCTGCATAGAAGGTTTGGATGATCATCCAAGTAGTCAGTCCATGGGTTGGGCAATTCTTTACCAAAGTTTTCATTCTCTCCCATGCTTGAGCAACATGTTCAGTATCTAATTGTTTAAAATTCATTATGCTACTTCTCAAAGATATAATTTTAGCGGGAGGATAATATCTACCAATAAAAGCATCCTTACATTTAGTCCATGAATCAATACTATTCTTAGGCAAAGATAGCAACCAATCTTTAGCTCTTCCTCTTAATGAGAAAGGAAACACTTTAATTTAATAATATCACCATCTACATCTTTATACTTTTGCATTTCACAAAGTTCAACAAAATTATTGAGATGGGCAGCAGCATCATCAGAACTAACACCAGAAAATTGATCTCTCATAACCAGGTTCAGTAAAGCAGGTTTAATTTCAAAGAATTCTGCTGTAGTAGCAGGTGGAGCAATAGGTGTGCATAGGAAATCATTATTATTTGCATTTGTGAAGTCACACAACTTAGTATTTTCAGGGGTATTCATTTTAGCAACGGTAAATAAAACAAACTAGATAAATTAAATGCAAGTAACTAATTTTTTTGTGTTTTCGATATAGAGAGCAAGACAATAAATAAAGTAAAACTAGCAACTAATTTTTGTATTTTGATTTAGTGCAGCAAACAAAGTAGTAAGTAAAATAAAGCAAGACAAAAACAAAGTAAAGAGATTGAGAAGTGGAGACTCCCCTTGCAGCGTGTCTTGATCTCCCCGGCAACGGCGCCAGAAAACAGGCTTGATGCGCGTAAATGTACACGTCCGTTGGGAACCCCAAGAGGAAGGTATGATGCGCACAGTGGCAAGTTTTCCCTCAGAAAGAAACCAAGGTTGATCGAACCAGGAGGAGCCAAGAAGCACGTTGAAGGTTGATGGTCGCGAAATGTGATGCGGCGCAACACCAGGGATTCCGGCGCCAACGCGGAACCTGCACAACACAACCCAAGTACTTTGTCCCAATGAAACAGTGAGGTTGTCAATCTCACCGGCTTGCTGTAACAAAGGATTAAGCGTATCGAGTGGAAGATGATTGTTTGCAAGAAAATAGTAAACACAATTGCAGTAGATTGTATGCTATGTAAAGAATAGGACCGGGGTCCACAGTTCACTAGAGGTGTCTCTCCCATAAGATAAAAGCATGTTGGGTGAACAAATTACAGTCGGGCAATTGACAAATAGAGAAAGGCATAACAATGCATATACATGATATGATAAATATAGTGAGATTTAATCCGGGCATTACGACAAAGTACATAGACCGCCATCCAACTGCATCTATGCCTAAAAAGTCCACCTTCAGGTTATCATCCGAACCCCATTCAGTATTAAGTTGCTAAGCAACAGACAATTGCATTAAGTATGGTGCGTAATGTAATCGACAACTACATCCTTAGACATAACATCAATGTTTTATCCCTAGTAGCAACAGCACATCACAACCTTAGAACCTACTGTCACGATCCCAGGTGTCAATGAAGGCATGAACCCACTATCGAGCATAAATACCCCCTCTTGGAGTTAAGAGCAAAAACTTGGCCAGAGCCTCTACTAATAACGGAGAGCATGCAAGATCATAAACAACACATAAACAATAGATTGATAATCACCATAATCATAGTATTCTCTATCCATCGGATCCCGACAAACACAACATATAGTATTACAGATAGATGATCTTGATCATGTTAGGCAGCTCACAAGATCCAACAATGAAGCACAACAAGGAGAAGACGACAATCTAGCTACTGCTATGGACCCATGGTCCAGGGGTGAACTACTCACTCATCACTCGGAGGCGACCATGGCGGTGTAGAGTCCTCCGGGAGATGAATCCCCTCTCCGGCAGGGTGCCGGAGGCGATCTCCGAATCCCCCGAGATGGGATTCGCGGCGGCGGCGTCTCGGAAGGTTTTCCGTATCGTGGCTCTCGGTACTGGGGGTTTCGCGACGGAGGCTTTAAGTAGGCGGAAGGTCAACGCGGGGGCCACACGAGGGCCCAGGGGGTAGGTCGGCGCGGCCAGGGCCTGGGCCGCGCCGCCCTACCTCCTGGCTGCCTCGTGGCCCCACTTCGTTATCTCTTCGGTCTTCTGGAAGCTTCGTGCAAAAATAGGACCCTGGGCGAAAGTTTCGTCCAATTCCGAGAATATTTCTTTACTAGGATTTCTGAAACCAAAAACAGAAAAACAGAACTGGCTCTTCGGCATCTTGTTAATAGGTTAGTTCCAGAAAATGCATAAATATGACATATAATGTGCATAAAACATGTAGGTATCATCAATAAAGTAGCATGGAACATAAGAAATTATCGATACGTTGGAGACGTATCATTAGGCAGCTCACAAGATCCAACAATGAAGCACAACAAGGAGAAGACAACCATCTAGCTACTGTTATGGACCCATAGTCCAGGGGTGAACTACTCACTCATCACTCCGGAGGCGATCATGGCGATGAAGAGTCCTCCGGGAGATGGATCCCCTCTCCGGCAGGGTGCCGGAGGCGATCTGAATCCCCCGAGATGGGACGCGGCGGCGGCGTCTCGAAGGTTTTCCGTATCGTGGCTCTCGCGGGGTTTCGCGACGGAGGGTATTTGTAGGCGAAAGGGTAGGTCAAGAGGCGGCACGAGGGCCCAGGGGGCAGGCCGGCGCGGCCAGGGCCTGGGCCGCGCCGTCACCTGGCCACCTCGTGGCCCCACTTCGACTCTCCTTCGGTCTTCTGGAAGCTCCGTGCAAAAATAGGACCATGGGCGGTGATTTCGTCCAATTCCGAGAATATTTCGTTACTAGGATTTCTGAAACCAAAAACAGCAGAAAACAGCAACTGGCTCTTCGGCATCTTGTTAATAGGTTAGTTCCAGAAAATGCGTAAATACGATATATAATGTGCATAAAACATGTAGGTATCATCAATAAAGTAGCATGGAACATAAGAAATTATCGATACGTTGGAGACGTATCAGCATCCCCTTAGTTCTGCTCGTCCCGAGCAGGTAAAACGATAACAAAGATAATTTCTGAAGTGCCATGCCATCATAATCTTGATCATACTATTTGTAAACATATGTAATGAATGCAGCGATCAAAACAAAGGTAATGACATGAGTAAACAACTGAATCATAAAGCAAAGACTTTTCATGAATAGTACTTCAAGACAAGCATCAATAAGTCTTGCATAAGAGTTAACTCATAAAGCAATAAATCAAAGTAAAGGTGTTGAAGCAACACAAAGGAAGATTAAGTTTCAGCGGTTGCTTTCAACTTATAACATATATATCTCATGGATATTGTCAACATAAAGTAATATAACAAGTGCAATATGCAAGTATGTAGGAATCAATGCACAGTTCACACAAGTGTTTGCTTCTTAAGGTGGAGGGAGATAGGTAAACTGACTCAACAATAAAAGTAAAAGAATGGTCCTTCAAAGAGGAAAGCATCGATTGCTGTATTTGTGCTAGAGCTTTTATTTTGAAAACATGAAACAATTTTGTCAACGGTAGTAATAAAGCATATGAGTTATGTAAATTATATCTTACAAGTTGCAAGCCTCATGCATAGTATACTAATAGTGCCCGCACCTTGTCCTACTTAGCTTGGACTACCGGATCTTTGCAATGCCATGTTTCAACCAAGTGTCACAAAGGGGTACCTCCATGCCGCCTGTACAAAGGTCTAAGGAGAATGCTCGCATTTTGGATTTCTCGCTTTTGATTATTCTCAACTTAGACATCCATACCGGGACAACATGGACAACAGATAATGGACTCCTCTTAAATGCATAAGCATGTAGCAATGATTATTATTCTCATATGAGATTGAGGATATATGTCCAAACTGAAACTTCCACCATGATTCATGGCTTTAGTTAGCGGCCCAATGTTCTTCTCTAACAATTTTGCATGCTCCAACCACTAAGGTGATAGATCCTTCAGACAAGACGGACATGCATAGCAACTCACATGATATTCAATAAAGAGTAATTGATGGCGTTCCCCAGAAGCATGGTTATCGCACAACAAGCAACTTAATAAGAGATAAAGTGCATAAGTACATATTCAATACTACGATAGTTTTTAAGGCTATTTTGTCCCATGAGCTATATATTGCAAAGGTGAATGATGGAATTTTAAAGGTAGCACTCAAGCAATTTACTTTGGAATGGCGGAGAAATACCATGTAGTAGGTAGGTATGGTGGACACAAATGGCATAGTAGTTGGCTCAAGGATTTTGGATGCATGAGAAGTATTCCCTCTCGATACAAGGTTTAGGCTAGCAAGGTTATTTGAAGCAAACTCAAGGATGAACCGGTGCAGCAAAACTCACATAAAAGACATATTGTAAACATTATAAGACTCTACACCGTCTTCCTTGTTGTTCAAAACTCAATACTAGATATTATCTAGACCTTAGAGAGACCAAATATGCAAATCAAATTTTAGCAAGCTCTATGTATTTCTTCATTAATGGGTGCAAAGCATATGATGCAAGAGCTTAAACATGAGCACAACAATTGCCAAGTATCACATTATCCAAGACATTTTAGAATTACTACATGTAGCATTTTCCAATTCCAACCATATAACAATTTAACGAAGAAGAAACTTCGCCATGAACATTATGAGTAAAGCCTAAGGACATATTTGTCCATATGCAACAGCGGAGCGTGTCTCTCTCCCACAAAGTGAATGCTAGGATCCATTTTATTCAAACAAAAACAAAAACAAAAACAAACCGACGCTCCAAGTAAAGAACATAAGATGTGACTGAATAAAAATATAGTTTCAGGGGAGGAACCTGATGATGTTGTCGATGAAGAAGGGGATGCCTTGGGCATCCCCAAGCTTAGACGCTTGAGTCTTCTTAGAATATGCAGGGGTGAACCACGGGGGCATCCCCAAGCTTAGAGCTTTCACTCCTCTTGATCATAGTATATCATACTCCTCTCTTGACCCTTGAAAACTTCCTTCACACCAAACTTCAAGCAAACTCATTAGAGGGTTAGTGCACAATTAATAATTCACATGTTCAGAGGTGGCACAATCATTCTTTACACTTCTGGACATTGCATAAAGCTACCGGACATTAATGAATCAAAGAAATTCATCCAATCATAGCAAAAGAGGCAATGCGAAATAAAAGGCAGAATCTGTCAAAAACAGAACAGTCCGTAAAGACGAATTTTAAGATGGCACCAGACTTGCTCAAATGGAAAAACTCAAAACTAATGAAATTTGCGTACATATCTGAGGATCACGCTCGTAAATTGGCAGATTTTTTCGAATTTTCTACAGAGGCCTGTGCCCATATTCGTGACAGACAGCAATGCTGTTTCTGCGCAGCGATCCCAAATATAACATCAACTTTAGCATAGAAACTTTACTTGGCACAAAAACATGATAAGGAGAGGTTGCTACAGTAGTAAACAACTTCCAAGACTCAAATATAAAACAAAGTACTGTAGTAAAAACATGGGTTGTCTCCCATGAAGTTCTTTCTTTATAGCCATTAAGATGGGCTCAGTAATTTCAATGATACTCTCGCAAGAAATAAGAGTTGAAGCAAAAGAGAAACAAATAAGAAACACTTTTAAGTCTAACCCACTTTCTATGAAAAGGAATCTTGTACACAAATAAATTCATGAAGAACAAAGTGACAAGCATAGAAAAGCAACACAAGTGCAATTTCAAGATTCTCAACATAAAGAGGGGAAACTTAATATTATTAAGATGCATATAACCATGTTTCCCTCTCTCATAATAATTTTCAGTAGCATCATGAACAAACTCAACAATATAACTATCACATAAAACATTCTTGTCATGAGCCACATGCATAAAATTATTACTCTCCACATAAGCATAATCAATTTTATTAGTTGTAGTGGGAGCAAATTCAACAAAATAGCTATCACTATTATTCTCATCACCATAATCATCATATATAGGAGGCATATTGTAATCATAATTAATTTTCTCCTCAATAGTAGGTGGACTGAAAATATCATATTCATCATTGCAAGCATCATATATAGGAGGTAAAGTATCATCAAAGTAAATTTTCTCCTCCATGCTTGGGGGACTAAAAATATCACAACCAGCTTCCCCAAGCTTAAATTCTTCCATAGCTTTAGCAATAATGGTGTTCAAAGAGTTCATGCTAATAACATTGCTACAACTATTTTGTAAACAAAGTTCCATGGGTTTTTTAATTTTCTCTTCAAACACATCATGTCCTAATTCAAGATATAGTTCATAAAGATCTCTAATTTTGTTGTTGTTTTCCATTAAGCCTAACTAGTGAAAACAAAAACAAGTACAGGACTAGACATGATAACAAAATAAATTAAATGCAAGTAGCTAATTTTTTGTGTGTTTTTGATATAGAGAACAAGACAGTAAATAAAGTAAAGCTAGCAACTAATTTTTTTGTATTTTGTTTAAGTGCAGCAAACAAAGTAGTAAATAAAATAAAGCAAGACAAAAAACAAAGTAAAGAGATTGAGAAGTGGAGACTCCCCTTGCAGCGTGTCTTGATCTCCCCGGCAACGGCGCCAGAAAACAGGCTTGATGCGCGTAGATGTACATGTCCGTTGGGAACCCCAAGAGGAAGGTATGATGCGCACAGTGGCAAGTTTTCCCTCAGAAAGAAACCAAGGTTTAATCGAACCAGGAGGAGCCAAGAAGCACGTTGAAGGTTGATGGTGGCGAAATGTGATGCGGCGCAACAACAGGGATTCCGGCGCCAACGTGGAACCTGCACAACACAACCAAAGTACTTTGCCCCAACGAAACAGTGAGGTTGTCAATCTCACCGGCTTGCTGTAACAAAGGATTAAACGTATCGAGTGGAAGATGTTTGCTTGCAAGAAAACAGTAAACAAGTATTGCAGTAGATTGTATGCTATGTAAAGAATAGGACCGGGGTCCACAGTTCACTAGAGGTGTCTCTCCCATAAGATAAAAGCATGTTGGGTGAACAAATTACAGTCGGGCAATTGACAAATAGAGAAAGGCATAACAATGCATGTACATGATATGATAAATATAGTGAGATTTAATTGGGCATTACGACAAAGTACATAGACCGCCATCCAACTGCATCTATGCCTAAAAAGTCCACCTTCAGGTTATCATCCGAACCCCATTCAGTATTAAGTTGCAAAGCAACAGACAATTGCATTAAGTATGGTGCGTAATGTAATCGACAACTACATCCTTAGACATAGAATCAATGTTTTATCCCTAGTGGCAACAGCACATCACAACCTTAGAACTTTCTATCACTGTCCCAGGTGTCAATGAAGGCATGAACCCACTATCGAGCATAAATACTCCCTCTTGGAGTTAAGAGTACAAACTTGGCCAGAGCCTCTACTAATAACGGAGAGCATGCAAGATCATAAACAACACATAAACAATAGATTGATAATCACCATAACATAGTATTCTCTATCCATCGGATCCCGACAAACACAACATATAGTATTACAGATAGATGATCTTGATCATGTTAGGCAGCTCACAAGATCCAACAATGAAGCACAACAAGGAGAAGACAACCATCTAGCTACTGCTATGGACCCATAGTCCAGGGGTGAACTACTCACTCATCACTCCGGAGGCGATCATGGCGATGAAGAGTCCTCCGGGAGATGGATCCCCTCTCCGGCAGGGTGCCGGAGGCGATCTCCTGAATCCCCCGAGATGGGATTCGCGGCGGCGGCGTCTCGGAAGGTTTTCCGTATCGTGGCTCTCGTACTGGGGGTTTCGCGACGGAGGGTATTTGTAGGCGAAAGGGTAGGTCGCGGCACGGGGGCCCAGGGGCAGGCCGGCGCGGCCAGGGCCTGGGCCGCGCCGCCCTGTCACCTGGCCACCTCGTGGCCCCACTTCGACTCTCCTTCGGTCTTCTGGAAGCTCCGTGCAAAAATAGGACCTTGGGCGGTGATTTCGTCCAATTCCGAGAATATTTCGTTACTAGGATTTCTGAAACCAAAAACATCAGAAAACAGCAACTGGCTCTTCGGCATCTTGTTAATAGGTTAGTTCCAGAAAATGCGTAAATACGACATATAATGTGCATAAAACCTGTAGGTATCATCAATAAAGTAGCATGGAACATAAGAAATTATCGATACGTTGGAGACGTGTCATGCACCAATGTAAATTTTCATTCTTTTAGGTTTGTTTAGGACATATACACATGGAGAACCAAGATTGGGACCCTTTGGCACATATACCCGCAGCTCGAGCCATTATCACACGATCGAGGGTGTGCCTGATCTACTGGTTAGGGTTTGGTGTAGGGTTAGGGCTAGGGTTTAGGGGGTAGGGCTAGGGTTTAGGTTAAAGGTAAGTATTTATGGTTAGGTATAGGTTTAGGTTATAGGGTTAGGGTTAGGGTTTATGATGCATGGTTCTGCAGCTCCGGTGTCGTGGTTTAGGGTTTTAGAGGGGTTTTAGTGCTCGAAGCCTCCCCAGTTTAGGGTTTAGGGTTTAGGGGAGCTACTTTTGCACCATTAGACCTTGCACCACACTTTGACACATATCATAGGTCCACATGCAAGATTTGGTGGGGTTCCGGTGCTCCGGCGGTCGTTCTCCCCCTCCTTCCCCCAAAACAGCGGAACGTGTGCCCCGGCGGGTCTACCCCCTAGATTTCTCCGCGCGAGGGTGCACCAATGTAACTTTTCATTCTTTTAGGTTTGTTTAGGACATATACACATGGAGAACCAAGATTGGGACCCTTTGGCACATATACCCGCAGCTAGAGCCATTATCACACGATCGAGGGTGTGCCTGATCTACTGGTTAGGGTTTGGTGTAGGGTTAGGGCTAGGGTTTAGGGGGTAGGGCTAGGGTTTAGGTTAAAGGTAAGTATTTATGGTTAGGTATAGGTTTAGGGTTTAGGGTTAGGGTTAGGGTTTATGATGCATGGTTCTGCAGCTCCGGTGTCGTGGTTTAGGGTTTTAGAGGGGTTTTAGTGCTCGAAGCCTCCCCAGTTTAGGGTTTAGGGTTTAGGGGAGCTACTTTTGCACCATTAGACCTTGCACCACACTTTGACACATATCATAGGTCCACATGCAAGATTTGGTGGGGTTCCGGTGCTCCGGCGGTCGTTCTCCCCCTCCTTCCCCCAAAACAGCGGAACGTGTGCCCCGACGGGTCTACCCCCCTAGATTTCTCCGCGCGAGGTTGCACTGATGACCCACAAGTATAGGGGATCGCAACAGTCTTCGAGGGAAGTATTACCCAATTTATTGATTCGACACAAGGGGAGACAAAGAATACTTGTAAGCCTTAACAGCGGAGTTGTCAATTCAGCTGCACCTGGAAACAGACTTGCTCGCAAGAGTTTATCAGTAGTAACAGTTTTATGGCAGTGGAAATATTGAAATAACAGCAGCAGTGAAATAAAGACAGTAGTAGTGATTATAGTAAACAGCAGGATTAAAATACTGTAGGCACAGGGACGGATTTAACGGGCGTTGCATGGATGAGAGAAACTCATGTAACAATCAAGCAGGGCATTTGCAGATAATAATAAAACGGTATCCAAGTACTAATCAATCAATAGGCATGTGTTCCATATTTAGTCGTACGTGCTCGCAATGAGAAACTTGCACAACATCTATTGTCCTACCAGCCGGTGGCAGCCGGGCCTCTAGGGAAACTACTGGAAATTAAGGTACTCCTTTTAATAGAGTACCGGAGCAAAGCATTAACACTCCGTGAACACATGTGATCCTCACATCACTACCATCCCCTCCGGTTGTCCCGATTTCTGTCACTTCGGGGCCATTGGTTCCGGACAGCGACATGTGTATACAACTTGCAGGTAAGATCATAAACAACGAATATCTTCATGAATCAATAACATGTTCAGATCTGAGATCATGGCACTCGGGCCCTAGTGACAAGCATTAAGCATAACAAGTTGCAACAATATCATAAAAGTGACATCTACGGATACTAGGCACTATGCCCTAACAATCTTATGACTATTACATGACCAATCTCATCCAATCCCTACCATCCCCTTCAGCCTACAGCGGGGGAATTACTCACACATGGATGGGGGAAACATGGCTGGTCGATGGAGAGGCGTTGGCGGTGATGGCGGTGAAGATCTCCTCCAATTCCCCGTCCCGGCGGAGTGCCAGAACGGAGACTTCTGGCTCCCGCGACGGAGTTTCGCGATGTGGCGGCTCTCTGGAGGGTTTCTGGCGACTTCGACTTCTCCCCGTGCGTTTTTAGGTCGAACCCGATAAGTAGTCCGAAGGGGGGCGTCGGAAGGCCGAGGGGGCCACACCACATGGCCGCGCGGGCCCCCCCTGGGCCGCGCCGCCATATGGTGTGGGGCCCTCGGGCCTCCACCTCTCTTGCCCTTCTGGCTCCGTCAATATTCTGGTAAAATAGGGCCTTCTGCATAAATTCCGAGGATTTTCCCGAAAGTTGGATTTCTGCACAAAAACGAGACACCAGAGCAGTTCTGCTGAAAACAGCGTTAGTCCGTGTTAGTTGTATCCAAAATACACAAATTAGAGGCAAAACAATAGCAAAAGTGTTCGGGAAAGTAGATACGTTTTGGACGTATCAACTCCCCCAAGCTTAGCTTATTGCTTGTCCTCAAGCAATTCAGTTAACAACTGAGCGATAAAAGAACTTTCACGAACACATTTGCTCATATGATGTATATATTCTCATGCTATGGCTAATACTTAAGCAGTTCATAATGAGATACATGCAAATAAGATCATCCAACAGCTATGTCAATCATGGAGAGGTACCAACAATTAATAATAAGCACCATGAATCATGTATATAAGCAGGATTGCAATGTTCATAAGAGAATATGATAAAGTGGTATCTCGCTTGCCCGTATTTGATTGGCAAAACATAAATGCCGAGGCACCTCTGGAGTTCATAGAAAGACTAGAAGTAGTGATTGTCAAAGATAAAAGCATCAAAGTTATACCACAATCAATCATATTTTGGGACAAGCATATTATACTAAGAATGACAGTTGTGCTCTCAAGATAGTGCTCAAAGAAAGAATGGAGACACAACATAAAAGTAAAAGATTGACCCTTCGCAGAGGGAAGCAGGGATTAACATGCGCTAGAGCTTTTCATTTGTAAAGCAGGAGTAAAATTATTTTGAGAGGTGTTTGTTGTTGTCAACGAATGGTAATGGGTACACTAACTACCTCATCAACCGGACTCACAAGAGCGGCTCCCATTTTATTTATTTTTGGTTGGCACTCCTTCCAACCTTTCTTTCACAAACCATGGCTAACCGAATCCTCGGGTGCCTGCCAACAATCACATACCATGAAGGAGTGCCTTTTTATTTAAGTTTTATTATGATGATGACACTCCCCCCAACCTTTGCTTACACAAGCCATGGCTAACCGAATCCTTCGGGTGCCGTCCAACAATCACAAACCATGGAGGAGTGTCTATTTAAGTTAATTAATTTGGGACTGGGAATCCCATTGCCAGCTCTTTTTGCAAAATTATTGGATAAGCGGATGTGCCACTAGTCCATATGAGAGTCCGTCAAAAGTAAATGACAAGGTTGAAAGCTAAACACCACATACTTCCTCATGAGCTATGAAACATTAACACAAATTGAGAAGCATTTTGAAGGTTTTAAAGGTAGCGCATGAGAATTTACTTGGAATGGTTTGAAATGCCATGCATAGGTATTTATGGTGGACACTTTGGAACAACTTGGTTTTCAGGTGTTTGGAAGCACGAGCGGCGTTCCCGCTCAGTACAAGTGAAGGCTAGCAAAAGACTAGGGAGCGACAAATCAAGAGAGCAGTAACTGTCATAATCATGCTTGCGGCAAAATAAGTTAACGGAGGCATAAAAGTGATGCAAGAACTCTGAAGCAATATAAATCATCGAGGCTTAATTGACTTTTTGTTTAGTCATATGCATGCGTGAGCATGTGCCAAGTCGATATAAATGAATTATTCAGAGGAGGATACCACAATGCCATACTTACTTATGAATAAAACAATGCAAGCAAACATCCATGACATGCTACTCATATTAATAAATTGGAACTAAACATGAGAGATCATGAACTACTAGACTTTCTCAAATAACATATACCTCACATGAACCAACTAAGCATGCTCATATGGATGAGTATATGTACAAAAATGAAAGCAAATAGAGTTCATACCAGCCTCTCACCACAATCAGATTGTCGTAGATCGTCATTATTGCCTTTTCACTTGTGTAGCTTGGATAATATGAAATGAAAACCACGCTCCAGCCACCGAAGACCATTGAACTCATGATGAACTTTACAAACCAAAGAAGAACAGCAAATATTTTTGGTGTTTTCGAATTGGAAACAAGAACGAAAGAAAACAAGCAAACAAAGCAAAATCTTTTTGGGTTTTCTCATAGCAAACCAACGATAGCAAATAAAGTAAACTAAGAGCAAGGAACCAAATAAACAAATGGTGAAGAGAAACAACAGAAATATTTTTGGTCTTTTTGTGTTTTAGGAAAGAAACAAAGTGAAAACAAAAGAATGCAAACTAACAGAAACACAGAAAAGCAGGATGACAGAAATCTGCCAAATCCTGACAGCAGTACAGAAATCGAAATTAACAAAAATCTTCCATTGCTCAGACCAAAAAGTGTTCAACTAATGAAAGTTAGATAACAACCTGGGGAACATGCTCAAAAATTGGCAACTCAAAATAACGTTCTGGCTGTGCGTACGAATTTTTTTGGTAACAGCCCAGAATCTGTTTTTGGACAGCACTTCCCCAAATATCATCTCCCTCTCATTAGAAAACCACTCTAGAGACTAAACAAGTATGTACAAGTATCCAGCAACCATAATATGCAAAGAATGAGTGATGCCGGTATACCTCCCCCAAGCTTAGGCTTTTGGCCTAAGTGGAGTTCATTCCCACGGTCCCCATGAAGTGGTGTCTCCGTAGTATGACGAAGAACGACCCGGTTCCAGGTATGTGCTGGAGGAAACGTCGGGGTACGTGACGGTGTAGTCGTAGGAGGGCTCGGCGTTCTCGGAGTCATGTTGCTGGTGGAATTCTTGTATCTTCATATGTTCCTCCACCGCCTCCTTAGTGAGCGACCATGATTGCCTGTCAATATTGAACAAACCTGGCTGGGGAAGAGGGATTTCCTTCTCATTCCCATCAGCAAACAACATTCTATAGACCATATTATCTATAGTGGAGTCAGTAGTAACAAAATGATGGCTCTTCATAGCAGCAATATCTAGTCTCCTAGGGGTTAATGGTACATCATTAGAATCAAGAGGAATCTCTAGATGTGTTAAAATGCGCAGTGCAATAGTTCCTCCAAAAATAGGCCCCCTGCTAGACAGGCGGCGAGCAATAAGAGAACCAAGATGATAAGATGTCTCTCCAGTAAGTGCAACATTCAAGAAAGCAAGATGGTAGCTAGAGATGTTGCTAGTATTTTCTCTACCCAAAATGCTAGTAGCAATGTAATATGCGAAATATTTAATAGCGGGGAGTTGAATGTTTCTTATCTTCCCTCGCTGGATGGTGCGGCAATCATCCTCGGTGATCCCTCGGTAGAGCTCCAACAAGTCCCGGGGGTTGTCATCAATCCTCCTTGCTGTACCTACAGGGGCAATATCCAATGCACGACAAAATTCTTCCAATTTCATAGTAACAGGAATATCATAGATCTTGAATGCAACTGTCGGCTCAAATTGCGCGTTGTGGAACTTGAAGCTCTCAACGAAAACTTTGGTGAGCCTGTAGTATTGTTCCCTCTCATCTCCCACGTAGGTGGCTAAGCCTGCCCTGTTGACAAGGGTGAAGAAATCATCCAATATCCCTGCATTTGTCAGAAACTCATAACATGGGAAGGATGAAGCATTAGGAGCCCCATTGTCCTCCTCGGGCGCGAAGCTAGGCGCGATGACATCCTCATTGTAGGATCGCCTAATTTGAGTAGACGCCCTTGAGGGCCTACCGGTGCTGGTTGTTGCTTTCTTGAACAATTCTCCAAATTTGAATTTCTTCATCTTCCCCTTCTGAAATTTTCAACAATCATTATAAAATTTGATTTCAAGGTATGTAATTGAAGGGAACTACTATAGGAACTTGCTAGAGTACTAAACATGCATCAAAACTAATTTCTTCCACTTAGAACAAGCATGCAAGCTCACTAAACATGTTATCTACAGCAGCAAAATATTCAAGATATACTCAACCAAATGAAATTCTAATTGGACAATCAAAGGAGTCACATACCAAGGAGTAAATGTGCCAAATTTCAAACAGAAATCTGGGCTGAGCAAGGAGATCGAAAAATCGCGAGTTCTTGAGCAGAAACACGAGTGAGAGGAACTTGGTACGAGTTTTTTCGGGAGAGAGAAGATGCTGGGAGGAAGAGATGATGTAGTGGGGCAAGGGGTGGCCCACACCACAAGGTGGCGCGGCCCCCTTGCTGGCCGCGCCGGCCTATGGTGTGGCACCTCCTGGTGCCCCACAGGTCATCCTCTGGTGCTCCCAGGTGCCTCGTCGAAAAATAGGACCAACGGTGTAATTTTTGTAATTTTTAGAGAACTTCGAAAAATGCACATTTCTGGGTATTAAATTAATGATTACTGCGCAGGAAAATGATTTCTAAAATCTTAAATACTAAAGCATATTGCAAAACAAAAAGTGCTACAGCAAGTAAAATAAGTGGAGGGAGAAAGAAAGAAAGAAATGTTGTTTAGCTCTCTTATGCATTAAAATATACTTGTTAACAAGGTTGATCAAGTCTTGCTACCAAATAAATTTTATATGACATAAGAAGAAATAAACCTCAAATCAATCATGTTACCTTATATTGAATTGATATGGATCCAATCACAAGAGTTTGATATTCTTCTTTAGGCTCATATATAGGACAATCAATGGATCCCACTTTGATAGTTTTCACATTAAAAATTGTATTGACTCCACATACTTTATCAATCCTCTTGGGAAAATAGACAGTGTGTTCCTTATCATCAACATTGAAAGTAACCATGCCTTTATTGCAATCAATAACAGCCCCTGCAGTATTAAGAAAGGGTCTTCCAAGAATAATGGACATATTATCATCTTCAGGCATTTCCAACACAACAAAATCAGTTAATATCAAGCAATGCTGAGTAACTTGAACAGGAACATTTTCACATAAACCAACAGGAATAGCGGTAGATTTATCAGCCATTTGCAAAGATATATCAGTTGGTATTAACTTATCTAAATCAAGTCTCTTATAAAGAGAAAAAGGCATCACACTAACACCTGCTCCCAAATCACATAGAGCAGTTCTAACATAATTATTCTTGATGGAACAAGGAATAGTCGGTATACCTGGGTCGCCCAACTTCTTTGGAATCTTACCATTGAAGGAGTAATTAGCGAGCATAGTGGAAATTTCCTCATTGGGGATTTTCCTTTTGTTAGTAACAATATCTTTCATATACTTTGAATAAGGAGGCAATTTAATAGCATCAGTCAAAGGGATTTGCAAAAATAAAGGTTTCATCCAATCACAAAATTTATTATAATGTTCCTCCTCCTTTGATTTTAGTTTCTTAGCAGGAAAAGGCATTTGCTTTTGAACCCAAGGTTCTCTTTCATTACCATGTTTCTCAGCAATAAAATCTTCTTTAGTGTACTTTTTATTTTTAGCATGCTTTTCAGGTTCTTTTTCAATTTCTTCTTTATCAGGAGTATCATTCTTATCATTATCTTCCTCATGTTCATTACCACTTTCAGTTTCAGCATCAGAAATAGAAATACTATTAGGATCATTAACAGGTTCAGAGGATTCTACAACATTCTTATGTTTCTTTTTCTTTTTCTTAGAATGAGCACTAGTTTTAATTAGTTGAGAATCTTGTTCAACTCTTTTGGGATGCCCTTCAGGATATAGAGGATCCTGGGTAGAAGCACCACCTCTAGTTGTTACTTCATAAGCATGTTTTTCTTTAGAATTATTTCCCAACAAGTCATTTTGCACTTTAGTAAGTTGATCAATTTGAGTTTGAACCATTTGAAAATGTTTAACAAGTATCTTAACATCATTGGAGGTTCTCTCCACAATACCATGCAATTCACTAATAGCTCGGGAATTTTCCATTAAATGATTCTCTACTCTCATATTAAAGTTTTCTTGCTTAACAATGTAATTATCAAACTCATCTAAGCATTGAGCAGGAGATTTTGAATACGGAATATCTTCCCTAGTAAAGCGTTGAAGAGAGTGTACCTCAATCATGGATGAAGGGGGAATCGTCTCACATATATCTTCTATAGGAGGTAAATTCTTCACATCTTCAGGTTTAATACCCTTCTCTTTAAGAGACTTCTTGGCTTCCCTCATATCTTCATCATTTAATTTAATCATACCCCTCTTCTTCACTATCGGTGTCGGGGTTGGTTCAGGTGTAGACCAATCATCATGATTCCGGCCTATTTTAGCCAATAATTCTTCAGCGTCGTCTGGAGTTCTTTTCCTGAAAACACAACCAGCACAACTATCCAGGTATGCCCTAGACTCAATGGTTAGTCCACTATAAAATATATCAAGTAAATCATGCTTTTCCAAATCATGGTCAGGCTGAGCTCTAATAAGAGAGCAAAATCTCGCCCAAGCCTCAGGCAATTTCTCTCCATCTTCCTGGTCAAAATTATAAATTCTCTGCAAAGCAGCATGTTGAGCACTAGCAGGAAAGTATTTACGGAAGAAAACATCAAGCAATTCTTTTGGACTTTTAATAGAACCAGGAGGCAAATTATTATACCAAGTTTTAGCATCATCCTTTAATGAGAAAGGAAAAAATTTAGCGACAAAATAAGTACGCATCTTAATATCATCAGAAAACAAGCCACTAAGAGTAGATAACTCAGTCATGTGTTCAACAACACTTTCTTTTTCAGTACCACAAAAGGGTGTTTTCTCAACAATAGCTATATGAGATAGATCAAGAGAAAATTCATAATCTTTATCCCTAATGTTTATAGGAGATGTGGCAAATTTAGGATCAGGAGATAATTTATATCTAACAGCATGTTCTGCAAGCAACTTTTTAATTTTTCTTGCATCAGTAGTAGCATTGCATTTTTCAATAAAATCATCATCAAGCTCTACATAATCTTCATCAAGATCATCACTAGAATATTCAACAGACTCAGGTGAATTAACAGGTGTAGCAGCATTTTCATTAGGAGTTTCAGTATTTTCAATTTGTCTAGACTTAGCAATTGTAGCATCTAGAAAAGATCCTAACGAACCATCATTATCAAGCACAGCAGAAGCATCATCACAATTATGAGAGGAATTTTCAGATTCAGCAGAAGTACCAGCATTTGAAGTTTGTGGTGGTGAAACAAGTTTACTTATCACAGATGGTGAATCAAGAGCAGCAGAGGTACTAAGAGTTGTACCTTTTCTTGTAGTGGATGGTAATATGGCGATCTTAGTATCGCGAGGTTTACCCATGATGGAGAATTTGCAGCGAACAATATCAATCCAAGTGAACTTCCAAATAAAGCTATGCTCCCCGGCAACGGCGCCAGAAAATAGTCTTGATGACCCACAAGTATAGGGGATCGCAACAGTCTTCGAGGGAAGTATTACCCAATTTATTGATTCGACACAAGGGGAGACAAAGAATACTTGTAAGCCTTAACAGCGGAGTTGTCAATTCAGCTGCACCTGGAAACAGACTTGCTCGCAAGAGTTTATCAGTAGTAACAGTTTTATGGCAGTGGAAATATTGAAATAACAGCAGCGGTGAAATAAAGACAGCAGTAGTGATTATAGTAAACAGCAGGATTAAAATACTGTAGGCACAGGGACGGATTTAACGGGCGTTGCATGGATGAGAGAAACTCATGTAACAATCAAAGCAGGGGCATTTGCAGATAATAATAAAACGGTATCCAAGTACTAATCAATCAATAGGCATGTGTTCCATATTTAGTCGTACGTGCTCGCAATGAGAAACTTGCACAACATCTATTGTCCTACCAGCCGGTGGCAGCCGGGCCTCTAGGGAAACTACTGGAAATTAAGGTACTCCTTTTAATAGAGTACCGGAGCAAAGCATTAACACTCCGTGAACACATGTGATCCTCACATCACTACCATCCCCTCCGGTTGTCCCGATTTCTGTCACTTCGGGGCCATTGGTTCCGGACAGCGACATGTGTATACAACTTGCAGGTAAGATCATAAACAACGAATATCTTCATGAATCAATAACATGTTCAGATCTGAGATCATGGCACTCGGGCCCTAGTGACAAGCATTAAGCATAACAAGTTGCAACAATATCATAAAAGTGACATCTACGGATACTAGGCACTATGCCCTAACAATCTTATGACTATTACATGACCAATCTCATCCAATCCCTACCATCCCCTTCAGCCTACAGCGGGGGAATTACTCACACATGGATGGGGGAAACATGGCTGGTCGATGGAGAGGCGTTGGCGGTGATGGCGGTGAAGATCTCCTCCAATTCCCCGTCCCGGCGGAGTGCCAGAACGGAGACTTCTGGCTCCCGCGACGGAGTTTCGCGATGTGGCGGCTCTCTGGAGGGTTTCTGGCGACTTCGACTTCTCCCCGTGCGTTTTTAGGTCGAACCCGATAAGTAGTCCGAAGGGGGGCGTCGGAGGCCAGCCGAGGGGGCCACACCACATGGCCGCGCGGGCCCCCCCTGGGCCGCGCCGCCATATGGTGTGGGGCCCTCGGGCCTCCACCTCTCTTGCCCTTCTGGCTCCGTCAATATTCTGGTAAAATAGGGCCTTCTGCATAAATTCCGAGGATTTTCCCGAAAGTTGGATTTCTGCACAAAAACGAGACACCAGAGCAGTTCTGCTGAAAACAGCGTTAGTCCGTGTTAGTTGTATCCAAAATACACAAATTAGAGGCAAAACAATAGCAAAAGTGTTCGGGAAAGTAGATACGTTTTGGACGTAGGGTGCACCAATGTAACTTTTCATTCTTTTAGGTTTGTTTAGGACATATACACATGGAGAACCAAGATTGGGACCCTTTGGCACATATACCCGCAGCTCGAGCCATTATCACACGATCGAGGGTGTGCCTGATCTACTGGTTAGGGTTTGGTGTAGGGTTAGGGCTAGGGTTTAGGGGGTAGGGCTAGGGTTTAGGTTAAAGGTAAGTATTTATGGTTAGGTATAGGTTTAGGGTATAGGGTTAGGGTTAGGGTTTATGATGCATGGTTCTGCAGCTCCGGTGTCGTGGTTTAGGGTTTTAGAGGGGTTTTAGTGCTCGAAGCCTCCCCAGTTTAGGGTTTAGGGTTTAGGGGAGCTACTTTTGCACCATTAGACCTTGCACCACACTTTGACACATATCATAGGTCCACATGCAAGATTTGGTGGGGTTCCGGTGCTCCGGCGGTCGTTCTCCCCCTCCTTCCCCCAAAACAGCGGAACGTGTGCCCCGGCGGGTCTACCCCCTAGATTTCTCCGCGCGAGGGTGCACCAATGTAACTTTTCATTCTTTTAGGTTTGTTTAGGACATATACACATGGAGAACCAAGATTGGGACCCTTTGGCACATATACCCGCAGCTAGAGCCATTATCACACGATCGAGGGTGTGCCTGATCTACTGGTTAGGGTTTGGTGTAGGGTTAGGGCTAGGGTTTAGGGGGTAGGGCTAGGGTTTAGGTTAAAGGTAAGTATTTATGGTTAGGTATAGGTTTAGGGTATAGGGTTAGGGTTAGGGTTTATGATGCATGGTTCTGCAGCTCCGGTGTCGTGGTTTAGGGTTTTAGAGGGGTTTTAGTGCTCGAAGCCTCCCCAGTTTAGGGTTTAGGGTTTAGGGGAGCTACTTTTGCACCATTAGACCTTGCACCACACTTTGACACATATCATAGGTCCACATGCAAGATTTGGTGGGGTTCCGGTGCTCCGGCGGTCGTTCTCCCCCTCCTTCCCCCAAAACAGCGGAACGTGTGCCCCGGCGGGTCTACCCCCTAGATTTCTCCGCGCGAGGGTGCACCAATGTAACTTTTCATTCTTTTAGGTTTGTTTAGGACATATACACATGGAGAACCAAGATTGGGACCCTTTGGCACATATACCCGCAGCTAGAGCCATTATCACACGATCGAGGGTGTGCCTGATCTACTGGTTAGGGTTTGGTGTAGGGTTAGGGCTAGGGTTTAGGGGGTAGGGCTAGGGTTTAGGTTAAAGGTAAGTATTTATGGTTAGGTATAGGTTTAGGGTATAGGGTTAGGGTTAGGGTTTATGATGCATGGTTCTGCAGCTCCGGTGTCGTGGTTTAGGGTTTTAGAGGGGTTTTAGTGCTCGAAGCCTCCCCAGTTTAGGGTTTAGGGTTTAGGGGAGCTACTTTTGCACCATTAGACCTTGCACCACACTTTCACACATATCATAGGTCCACATGCAAGATTTGGTGGGGTTCCGGTGCTCCGGCGGTCGTTCTCCCCCTCCTTCCCCCAAAACAGCGGAACGTGTGCCCCGGCGGGTCTACCCCCTAGATTTCTCCGCGCGAGGGTGCACCAATGTAACTTTTCATTCTTTTATGGTTAGGTATAGGTTTATGGTTTAGGGTTAGGGTTAGGGTTTATGATGCATGGTTTTGCAGCTCTGGTGTGTCAACTCCGGTGTCAGCACGTGTAGTCACTGACTACTGCATGCCGGCCTGGCATGACATGATACGATCTGCTGAGGAGGGTCAAGGTAAAGATATTTGCATAGCCTTTATTCTTGCTCTGCTAATTTGAGCATGCATTCATTCATTTCATAGCATGGTACACATTTTCCTCCTTCTCTTCATGATCGAGTCTTATTTACGGCTTTCTCTCAAGGATCAGACCCACGTGAAAATGCAATACAATAATTGTACAAGTTAGTAGTTGTATTCTATGTAACCTCCTACAATGGTTTTGAGTGAACCAAAGCATACTATCTAGCCTCAAATCACTTATATCAATGTCAGCACTAAAGGGTACAAAATCATCCTAGCACCCTTATAAATGAAATGATAAAAAAAAAATTCGTTGCCATGCGCAGGCGCATGGCAAAGAAGCCTGCCGCACGGAAAAGGCTGCCCTGCGCACGGCAAAGACGCCCCGGACGGCAAAGGTTCTTCGCCGCACGGCAAAGAAGCCAGCACGGCAAAGTCTGCGGATAAGATTCTGGTCGGGACGCGCCCTGAGCCACAAAAACGCACCGGTCGACTCTCTCCTCGCTCACCCCCCGCGCCGCCGCCACACACACGCACGCCGCACGCGCGCTCGATCTCCCGTTGCCGCGCCGCTGCTGCTACTCCCGCCGCCCGCTACGCTACTCCCCGCCCCTTCCCCGCCGCCGTTGCTGCTCCCCACCCGCCATTGCTGCTCCCCACCCGCGCCATTGCTGCTCGCCGGCAGGCCGCCGCTGCTGCTCCCCACGGTCGCCGGCGCCACCACCCGAGCCGCCACCACTCGCCACCACCCGAGCCGCCACCACTCGCTCCTTGATACGTCCCAAACGTATCTATAATTTCTTATGTTCCATGCTACATTATTGACAATACCTACATGTTTTATACACATTATATATCGTATTTATGCATTTTCTGGCACTAACCTATTAACAAGATGCCGAAGAGCCAGTTGTTGTTTTCTGCTGTTTTTGGTTTCAGAAATCCTAGTAAGGAAATATTCTCGGAATTGGACGAAATCAACGCCCAGGGGCCTATTTTTACACGAAGACCGAAGAGAAGAGTGGGGCCACGGGGCGCCGCCACACTAGGGCGGCGCGGCCCGGGGGGCCCGCGCGGCCCTAGCGTGTGGGGCCCCCATGACTCCTCCGACTCCGCCCTTCCGCCTACTTAAAGTCTTCGTCGCGAAACCCTCTGTACCGAGAGCCACGATACGGAAAACCTTCCAGAGACGCCGCCGCCGCCAATCCCATCTCGGGGGATTCAGGAGATCGCCTCCGGCACCCTACCGGAGAGGGGATTCATCTCCCGGAGGACTCTACACCGCCATGGTCGCCTCCGGAGTGATGAGTGAGTAGTTCACCCCTGGACTATGGGTCCATAGAAGTAGCTAGATGGTCGTCTTCTCCTTATGTGCTTCATTTTGGATCTTGTGAGCTGCCTAACATGATCAAGATCATCTATCTGTAATACTATATGTTGTGTTTGTCGGGATCCGATGGATAGAGAATACTATGTTATGGTGATTATCAATCTATTACCTATGTGTTGTTTATGATCTTGCATGCTCTCCGTTATTAGTAGAGGCTCTGGCCAAGTTTTTGCTATTAACTCCAAGAGGGAGTATTTATGCTCGATAGTGGGTTCATGTCTCCGTGAATCTGGGGGAGTGACAGAAACCTCTAAGGTTATGGATGTGCTGTTGCCACTAGGGATAAAACATTGATTCTATGTCTAAGGATGTAGTTGTTGATTACATTACGCACCATACTTAATGCAATTGTCTGTTGTTTGCAACTTAATACTGGAAGGGGTTCGGATGATAACCTGAAGGTGGACTTTTTAGGCATAGATGCATGCTGGATAGCGGTCTATGTACTTTGTCGTAATGCCCTGATTAAATCTCACTATATTTATCATATCATGTATGTGCATTGTTATGCCCTTTCTATTTGTCAATTGCCCGACTGTAATTTGTTCACCCAACATGCTTTTATCTTATGGGAGAGACACCTCTAGTGAACTGGACCCCGGTCCTATTCTTTACATCGCATACAATCTACTGCAATACTTGTTCTTTACTGTTTTCTGCAAACAATCATCTTCCACACAATACGGTTAATCCTTTGTTACAGCAAGCCGGTGAGATTGACAACCTCACTGTTTCGTTGGGGCAAAGTACTTTGGTTGTGTTGTGCAGGTTCCACGTTGGCGCCGGAATCCCTGGTGTTGCGCCACATCACATTTCGCCACCATCAACCTTCAACGTGCTTCTTGGCTCCTCCTGGTTCGATAAACCTTGGTTTCTTTCTGAGGGAAAACTTGCCACTGTGCGCATCATACCTTCCTCTTGGGGTTCCCAACGGACGTGTACATCTACGCACATCAAGCTCTTTTCTGGCGACGTTGCCGGGGAGATCAAGACACGCTGCAAGGGGAGTCTCCACTTCCCAATCTCTTTACTTTGTTTTTGTCTTGCTTTATTTTATTTACTACTTTGTTTGCTGCATTATATCAAAACACAAAAAAATTAGTTGCTAGCTTTACTTTATTTACTGTCTTGCTCTCTATATCAAAAACACAAAAAAATTAGTTACTTGCATTTACTTTATCTAGTTTGCTTTATTTACTACTGCTAAAATGAATACTCCTGAAAACACTAAGTTGTGTGACTTCACAAACACAAATAATAATGATTTCCTATGCACACCTATTGCTCCACCTGCTACTACAGCAGAATTCTTTGAAATTAAACCTGCTTTACTGAATCTTGTCATGAGAGATCAATTTTCTGGTGTTAGCTCTGATGATGTTGCTGCCCATCTTAATAACTTTGTTGAAATTTGTGAAATGCAAAAATATAAAGGATGTAGATGGTGATATTATTAAATTGAAATTGTTTCCTTTCTCATTAAGAGGAAGAGCTAAAGATTGGTTGCTATCTTTGCCTAAGAATAGTATTGATTCGTGGACTAAATGTAAGGATGCTTTTATTGGTAGATATTATCCTCCCGCTAAAATTATATCTTTGAGAAGTAGCATAATGAATTTTAAGCAATTAGATACCGAACATATTGCTCAAGCATGGGAGAGAATGAAATCTTTGGTAAAGAATTGCCCAACCCATGGACTGACTACTTGGATGATCATCCAAACCTTCTATGCAGGACTAAATTTTTCTTCGCGGAATTTATTGGATTCAGCTGCTGGAGGTACCTTTATGTCCATCACTTTGGGGGCGGCTACAAAGCTTCTTGATGATATGATGATAAATTACTCTGAATGGCACACGGAAAGAGCTCCACAAGGTAAGAAGGTAAATTCTGTTGAAGAAACCTCCTCCTTGAGTGATAAGATTGATGTGATTATGTCTATGCTTGTGAATGGTAGATCTAATGTTGATCCAAATAATGTTCCTTTAGCTTCATTGGTTGCTCAAGAAGAAAATGTTGATGTGAATTTCATTAAAAATAATAATTTCAACAACAATGCTTATAGGAACAATTCTGGTAATAACTATAGGCCATATCCTGCTAGTGGTAATGATTATGGTAATTCTTATGGTAGATATGAGGAAAAGATGCTAGAAATTGAAAGATCCACTAAGAACTTTATGCAATCACAATATGAGCAAAATCAATTGTTTACTAAAACTATGAATGAACAATCTACCTTGTTGAAAAATATAGGAAATCAACTTGAAAACTTGAATAGGGAGATTTCTGGTCTGCAAACTAAAATTTCAAATGCTGAAACCCGAATCTCATACATGTCCGCATCACAATCCTCTTTAATTAATAAAATGGCTGCTAAACCTGAGGATATTGATAATAAGATTACTACTACAGCAAATGCCATCCAAGTTAGAATTAATGAGAATATAAGATTAATGGCTGAATTGCGTGCTAGGTGGGATAGAGAAGAAAATGAAAAACTAGCTAAAGAGAATAATGTAGCTAAAGTTTGGACTATTACCACCACTAGTAATGTTGATTCCTCACATGTTGCTGCACCTCCTACTATCAATGGTAAAATAATTGGTGTTGGCAATGTTTCTACTCCTAGTGCAAAGCGTACAAAACTGCCTGAAATTGCTAAAACTGCTGAAACTGCTTGTGATAAAACTGCTGAAATTTTTTCCAACCTTGGGGACAATGATCCCATTGCTGTAGCTCATAATGATTTAGATTTTGATGATTGTCACATCTCTGAAGTTATAAAGTTCTTACAAAAACTTGCTAAAAGTCCTAATGCTAGTGCTATAAATTTGGCCTTTACAAAACATATTACAAATGCTGTCATAAAAGCTAGAGAGGAGAAACTAAAACTTGAAACTTCTATTCCTAGAAAGTTAGAAGATGGTTGGGAGCCCACCATTAAGATGAGGGTCAATGATTTTGATTGTAATGCTTTATGTGATCTTGGTGCAAGTATTTCTGTTATGCCTAAGAAAGTCTATGATATGCTTGACTTGCCACCATTGAAAAATTGTTATTTGGATGTTAATCTTGCTGATAATGCTAAAAAGAAACCTTTGGGGAGAGTTGATAATGTTCATATTATGGTTAACAATAACCTTGTCCCCGTTGATTTTGTTGTCTTGGATATTGAATGCAATGCATCTTGTCCCATTATATTGGGAAGACCTTTTCTTCGAACTGTTGGTGCTACTATTGATATGAAGGAAGGTAATATTAAATATCAATTTCCTCTCAAGAAAGGTATGGAACACTTCCCTAGAAAAAGAATGAGGTTACCTTATGATTCTATTATTAGAGCAAATTATGATGTTGATGCTTCATCTCTTGATAATACTTGATACACACTTTCTGCGCCTAGCTGAAAGGCGTTAAAGAAAAGCGCTTATGGGAGACAACCTATGTTTTTACTACAGTACTTTGTTTTATATTTGAGTCTTGGAAGTTGTTTAGTACTGTAGCAACCTCTCCTTATCATGTTTTTGTGCCAAGTAAAGTCTCTATAGTAAGGTTCATACTAGATTTGGATTACTGCGCAGAGACAGATTTCTTTGCTGTCACGAATCTGAGCCTAATTCTCTGTAGGTAACTCAGAAAATTATGCCAATTTACGTGAGTGATCCACAGATATGTACGCAACGTTCATTAGTTTTGAGTTTTTCCATTTGAGCAAGTCTGGTGCCATTTTAAAATTCGTCTTTACGAACTGTTCTGTTTTGACAGATTCTGCCTTTTATTTCGCATTGCCGTTTTTGCTATGTTGGATGAATTTCTTTGATCCATTAATGACCAGTAGCTTTGTGCAATGTCCAGAAGTGTTAAGAATGATTGTGTCACCTCTGAACATGTAAAATTTTATTGTGCACTAACCCTCTAATGAGTTTGCTTGAAGTTTGGTGTGAAGGAAGTTTTCAAGGGTCAAGAGAGGAGTATGATACACTATGATCAAGAGGAGTGAAAGCTCTAAGCTTGGGGATGCCCCCGTGGGTCACCCCTGCATATTTTAAGAAGACTCAAGCGTCTAAGCTTGGGGATGCCCAAGGCATCCCCTTCTTCATCGACAACATCATCAGGTTCCTCCCCTGAAACTACATTTTTATTCAGTCACATCTTATGTACTTTGCTTGGAGCGTCTGTTCGCTTTAGTTTTTGTTTTTGTTTGAATAAAATGGATCCTAGCATTCTTTGTGTGGGAGAGAAACACGCTCCGCTGTTGCATATGGACAAATATGTCCTTAGGATTTACTCATAATATTCAAGGCGAAGGTTGAATCTTCGTTAAATTGTTATATGGTTGGAATTGGGAAATGCTACATGTAGTAATTCTAAAATGTCTTGGATAATGTGATACTTGGCAATTGTTGTGCTCATGTTAAGCTCTTGCATCATATACTTTGCACCCATTAATGAAGAAATACATAGAGCTTGCTAAAATTTGGTTTGCATAATTGGTCTCTCTAAGGTCTAGATAATTTCTAGTATTGAGTTTTGAACAACAAGGAAGACGGTGTAGAGTCTTATAATGTTTACAATATGTCTTTTATGTGAGTTTTGCTGCACCGGTTCATCCTTGTGTTTGTTTCAAATAAACCTTGCTAGCCTAAACCTTGTATCGAGAGGGATTACTTCTCATGCATCCAAATCCTTAAGCCAACCACTATGCCATTTGTGTCCACCATACCTACCTACTACATGGTATTTTTCCGCCATTTCAAAGTAAATTGCTTGAGTGCTACCTTTAAACCATTCAAAATTTATCACCTCTTATTTGTGTCAATGTTTTATAGCTCATGAGGAAGTACGTGGTGTTTTATCTTTCGATCTTGTCATTTACTTCGGACAGACTTTCACAATGGACTAGTGGCTTCATCCGCTTATCCAATAACTTTGCATAAAGAGCTGGCAATGGGGTTCCCAGCCCCAATTAATTAACTTCATTAATAATTCTCTTCACATGTTTTGCTCTGATTCATCAGTAAGCAACTTAATTTTGCAAATAGACACTCCTCCATGGTATGTGAAAGGTTGGAAGGCACCCGAGGATTCGGTTAGCCATGGCTTGAGAAAGCAAAGGTTGGGAGGAGTGTCATCTAAATAAAACTAAAAGGCACTCCTTCATGGTATGAGATTGTTGGCAGGCACCCGAGGATTCGGTTAGCCATGGTTTGTGAAAGCAAGGTTGGAAGGAGTGCCACCCAAAAATAAAATACACTAAAATACATGTGTAAACAAAAGAGAAGAGGGATGATCTACCAAGGTGGTAGAAATAACGTCCTTCATGGGAGCCGCTCTTGAAAGTCTGGTTGATAAGGTAGTTAGAGTACCCACTACCATTCGTTGACAACAACAAACACCTCTCAAAACTTTACTTTTATGCTCTCTATATGTTTTCAAAATAAAAGCTCTAGCACAAATATAGCAATCGATGCTTTCCTCTTTGAAGGACCTTTCTTTTACTTTTATTGTTGAGTCAGTTCACCTATTTCTCTCCACCTCAAGAAGCAAACACTTGTGTGAATTGTGCATTGATTCCTACATACTTGCATATTGCACTTGTTATATTACTTTACATTGACAATATCCATGAGATATACATGTTATAAGTTGAAAGCAACCGCTGAAACTTAATCTTCCTTTGTGTTGCTTCAATACCTTTACTTTGATTTATTGCTTTATGAGTTAGCTCTTATGCAAGACTTATTGATGCTTGTCTTGAAGTACTATTCATGAAAAGTCTTTGCTTTATGATTCAGTTGTTTACTCATGTCATTACCATTGTTTTGATCGCTGCATTCATTACATATGCTTACAATAGTATGATCAAGTTTATGATGGCATGTCACTTAAGAAATTATCATTGTTATCGTTTACCTACTCGAGGGCGAGTAGGAACTAAGCTTGGGGATGCTTGATACGTCCCAAACGTATCTATAATTTCTTATGTTCCATGCTACATTATTGACAATACCTACATGTTTTATACACATTATATATCGTATTTATGCATTTTCCGGCACTAACCTATTAACAAGATGCCGAAGAGCCAGTTGCTGTTTTCTGCTGTTTTTGGTTTCAGAAATCCTAGTAAGGAAATATTCTCGGAATTGGACGAAATCAACGCCCAGGGGCCTATTTTTACACGAAGCTTCCAGAAGACCGAAGAGAAGACAAAGTGGGGCCACGGGCGCCGCCACACTAGGGCGGCGCGGCCCAAGGGGGGCCCGCGGCCCTAGCGTGTGGGGCCCCCGTGACTCCTCCGACTCCGCCCTTCCGCCTACTTAAAGTCTTCGTCGCGAAACCCTCTGTACCGAGAGCCACGATACGGAAAACATTCCAGAGACGCCGCCGCCGCCAATCCCATCTCGGGGGATTCAGAGATCGCCTCCGGCACCCTGCCGGAGAGGGGATTCATCTCCCGGAGGACTCTACACCGCCATGGTCGCCTCCGGAGTGATGAGTGAGTAGTTCACCCCTGGACTATGGGTCCATAGCAGTAGCTAGATGGTCGTCTTCTCCTTATGTGCTTCATTGTTGGATCTTGTGAGCTGCCTAACATGATCAAGATCATCTATCTGTAATACTATATGTTGTGTTTGTCGGGATCCGATGGATAGAGAATACTATGTTATGGTGATTATCAATCTATTACCTATGTATTGTTTATGATCTTGCATGCTCTCCGTTATTAGTAGAGGCTCTGGCCAAGTTTTTGCTATTAACTCCAAGAGGGAGTATTTATGCTCGATAGTGGGTTCATGTCTCCGTGAATCTGGGGGAGTGACAGAAACCTCTAAGGTTATGGATGTACTGTTGCCACTAGGGATAAAACATTGATGCTATGTCTAAGGATGTAGTTGTTGATTACATTACGCACCATACTTAATGCAATTGTCTGTTGTTTGCAACTTACTACTGGAAGGGGTTCGGATGATAACCTGAAGGTGGACTTTTTAGGCATAGATGCATGCTGGATAGCGGTCTATGTACTTTGTCGTAATGCCCTGATTAAATCTCACTATATTTATCATATCATGTATGTGCATTGTTATGCCCTTTCTATTTGTCAATTGCCCGACTGTAATTTGTTCACCCAACATGCTTTTATCTTATGGGAGAGACACCTCTAGTGAACTGTGGACCCCGGTCCAATTCTTTACATCGCATACAATCTACTGCAATAATTGTTCTTTACTGTTTTCTGCAAACAATCATCTTCCACACAATACGGTTAATCCTTTGTTACGCAAGCCGGTGAGATTGACAACCTCACTGTTTCGTTGGGGCAAAGTACTTTGGTTGTGTTGTGCAGGTTCCACGTTGGCGCCGGAATCCCTGGTGTTGCGCCGCATCACATTTCGCCACCATCAACCTTCAACGTGCTTCTTGGCTCCTCCTGGTTCGATAAACCTTGGTTTCTTTCTGAGGGAAAACTTGCCACTGTGCGCATCATACCTTCCTCTTGGGGTTCCCAACGGACGTGTACATCTACGCGCATCACTCCTCGCTCACCTCCCGCGGCGGCCACCACCAGAGGAGGGTAAGGTATATATGTGCCTCTTCTTTTTTTTCAAATTTTCATATTACTTATTGTATTTAGGGTAGTTAAAAAATATTATGCATGCTAATTAGTAGTTACAATAAATATGCATGAAAAATAGGGTAGTTTAGTATAGAAATTATTTTAGGAAGTGGAGGGCACAATTTATTAGAAATATTGTATTTACAATAGTGGGATTTAGAGCAAACAAATGGTCATATGATAGCCATATATATGCTTGTAAATATTCATTTTTCCGCATTTGCAGACGATGTTTCGAGGTGGACACAAGGGCCGGCGTTGTCGGGGTACTTGAGGAGCGTTGCTCAGAGGGACCGTTTTACCGGAGGGGATTTTGCCGGAGGGTTGTCGATCTTCTTTGCCGGCTGTCGATCACGCTTCGAGGGTGAGAATCCGTTCGCCTCTCTTGTACCTAGGTTTTTTTTGTGTCTAGATCACCAAGTCTGTCGCGATACCTAGGCGTCTCTTCCCGACCGTAAGGGTTACGCGGATAAATATGCATTAGTGGTCTCGCATATTATGAACCGTAACTCTTACGGCATTTATCGGGACAGCCGGCGGATGCGTAGTTGGGTACGTTCTCCGTGCTCTACCCCGATCCGAGACAGGATTTCGGTAGCGCCTCCCCGTTGTTCTCCGGATGCACACCCCTCTCGGCTTTTTGCCGAGACGTGTATCGGGAGAGCAGCGGGGAGGTGCTGCCGAAATTCTGTCTCGGATCGGGGTAGAGCTGGGAGAACGTACTCAATCTACGGATCCGGCGGCTGCTAGGAGCCCACCTAGTAGAGTTTCAGGTTGATGCACGCGTAAAAAAATAAATATATGATGCATTTATTTCCTATTTGATATATAAATGCTATGTTCGTCTGTTTTGTTGCTGATTAGAGGATGGATAATCGTGGCTGGATGTACGATGGCAGAATCAGTCAGTGGAACTATACTGATGAATGGGGAGAAAAGACCGAGCAGTTTGTGGATAGGGCGTTTGCCATCCCTAGCAGACCTATAAGTGTTTGGTGCCCTTGTAGTAAGTGCGCTAACCGAAAGGCACAGGACAAGGAAACTATGAGTATGCACCTGATCAAGTTTGGGTTCACACCGTCCTACAGGATTTGGACTTACCATGGAGAAAAGGCAAAGAAACGTGCTAGGAAGGAGGTGCGGCAGATTCAACCTAGGGGGGAATATGACACTGGTTTTGATAGGTGCTTAGAAAACTTGGCTAATGGTAATGTGCCTGAAAGCCCTCATGTAGAGGTGGAGACACCTCAGGATGCGGAGACAAGTGAGGACCCGGAGGAAAACACAAAGGAGTATTATGAGGCTCTGTTTGCTTCGCAGAAACCCCTACATGAAAATACAGAGGTTACCCAACTAGATGCCATCGCTCGCCTTATGGCCTTGAAGTGCCATAGGAACTTGTGCAGAGATGGGTTCGATGAACTTCTGGTCATCGTAGGCAGCCTTCTGCCGAAAGGGCACCTCTTGCCGCAAAACTTCTACTATTCGACCAAATTGCTCAGTGACCTTAAGATGTCATCTCAGCAGATACACGCTTGTCCAAAGGGATGCATGCTATTCAGAGAGGAGCACGCCGACACAAATTATTGCATCAAATGCAATTCCTCTAGGTACTTTGAGGTAGACCGCAATGGTGATGGTCAGAAGAGGCAGACCACGGTTGCCAAGAATATCCTCCGCTATCTTCCAGTTCTACCGAGGATCCAGCGGCTCTTCATGACCGAGGATACTGCCCAACAGATGAGGTGGGCCGTGGAAGGAAACAGATACACCGACAAGATGATACATCCGTCGGATGGTACTGCATGGAAGAACTTTGTCAAGAAATTTCCACTGAAAGCAGGTGACCCGAGGAGCGTAGCAGTTGCGATATCAACCGATGGGTTCAATCCATATGGTATGTCGGCTGCAGTATACAGTTGTTGGCCAGTGTTTGTTATTCCCATGAACCTCCCCCCTGGCGTCTGCATGAGATCAGAGAACATGTTTGTGTCGATGATAATCCCAGGGCCCAAATACCCGGGTAAGAACATGAATGTGTACCTGGAACCGCTGGTGGATGACTTGGTTCGTGGCTGGGAAGGTCGCGGGATCCGAACATATGACGCATCAAAGAAGGAGTACTTCGATATGTATGTGTGGTACCACACGTCCCTGCATGACCTGCCAGCACGTGCTTTGTTCTGCGGGTGGTGTACACATGGGAAGTGGCCTTGCCCACAGTGCAGGCAGGCCGTGACTTTCTTCTGGCTAAACAAGGGAGGCAAGTATTCATGCTTTGATGAAGCTCGACAGTTCCTTGAGCGGAGGCATGCATACAGGAGTGATGTAAAGAGCTTCAAGAAAGGCCGTGTTGTCCGTGGCCCGAAGCCAATTCCGAAGACCGGAACGGAAATCAAGGCCGAGTTAGATGCTCTTAAGCCTAGCCCTGATGGGAATGGTTTCTTGGGATATGGGGAGACACACCAATGGACTCACAAGCCGTGCTTATGGAAGCTCCCTTACTTTGAGTTTCTCGAGCTCCCGCATAACATTGATGTAATGCACACCGAGAAGAATATCAGTGAAGCCATTTGGAGCACGATTGTGGACACCGAGAAGACGAAGGATAACATAAAGGCTCGAATTGATCAAGAAATGTGGTGCGATAGGCCGGAGTTGAACATGCAGCCACCTCATGGTGCCAAAAAAACTTGGACTAAGCCACACGCTCCGTTCTGCCTCACAAAGGCCCAAAAAAGGGAGGTCTTCCAATGGATGAAGGACTCCTTGTTTTTCCCTGATGGGTTCGCAGCCAACTGGATGAGGGGTCTGAACATTGAAACGTTGCGAGTACAAGGGCTGAAGAGTCATGACTACCACATATGGCTTGAGCGGATAATGCCGGTGATGATTCGAGGCTATGTCCCTGAGAAGACTTGGCGAGTGCTAGCGAGGTTGAGTTTTTTCTTCCGCCAGATTTGTGCTAGGGAGTTAGACACTAAAGTGATTGAGAAGCTGGATGAAGAGGCACCCGTGTTGCTTTGCGATCTAGAGAAGATCTTTCCTCCAGGGTTCTTTAATCCGATGCAACATATGATCCTGCACCTCGCGGAGGAATGCTTAAAGGGGGGCCGAATTGGGGCCGTTGGCAGTTTGGTCCCGAGAGAGAAACACAAAAGCTTCGTCAAATGACTGGCAATAAATGCAAGATCGAAGCATCCATAGCCGAGGCAGTCCTGAACGTGGAGGTGGCAAACTTCACCACTAAGCACTATGATCCCAACATTCCCACAAAGCACAACCCGGTCCTCCGTTACAATGCCGCCAACAATGAAGAAGTACCCAAGCTTAGCATCTTCGTGGGGCTTGGTGGCAAGTCAAGTGGCTCGAAGCCGTACAGAACGGACCTGCAGGAGCGGACCTTGATCCACTCGTATGTCTTGAACACCATGGTCGAAGTGAAGCCGTACATCGAGTAAGTGCGAACCATTTAGTTATTCGCAAACATTCACTCGTATTTGCGTGGCTAACTCTTCCTCTTTTCATCGGTATAGGCAATTCAAGGCTATACATTGGAAGAATACCCACAGGGAGCCTACCCCGGAAGAATCCAAGCAAATTTTCGATAAGGGCGGCGGTTTCGGTTTCAGTAGCTGGTTCTGTAATTTGGTACTTTTCTATCCAAATTAGCTAGCACTTCCGACATTTATCGGTCATTTCTCGTTCTAAACTTCTCGTGCTAAACTTGTAGGCAAGAACTGACAAAGAGATGAAGTCAGAGCTAAGAAAAATTGCTAGGGGCTTTGACCATTCCCTCGAAGCGTTCAACTCCTATGACGTGAACGGGTATCGCTTCCAGACCCATAAATACACAACAAGCCGGCCCAACGCGAAGACAATAAATAGCGGGGTGGTATGTCAAGGTGACGATGGGCTCCATTACTATGGAAGAGTCGAGGATATATACGAGCTGAATTACGGGTTTCAGAAAGGGCTAAATCCCGTCGTCTTCAAATGTCATTGGTTTGACCCACGTCGGGTGAGACGGGATCCTGAAATTGGGTTGGTCGAAGTTGAAAGGAACTCTGTTTATAAGGGAGAGGATGTGTACATCTTGGCTACCCAGGCCTTTCAAGTATTCTATCTCCCGTACGCGTGCAGAAACCCGACAAAACGTCTACATGGATGGGATGTTGTGATGACGGTGCCTTCACGCAATAGGCCGCCCCCGCCAAACAAGGACGATTACCGCCGCGTAGACCCCTCAGCAAAGAGTGTCGAGTTCTATCAGGAAGAAGGGCTCCCCGGGCATTTCACAATCGCCTTGCCGACTATCGATGACATGGTCGTAGACGATGAACAAGAAGATGCGGGCATGGATGGGGACAATGCAGAAGATGAAGCTGAGGATGTTTGTGCCCCGGAAGACCTGAGTTTGCTCGAGGCGTTCAGAGCAGGGATTGACCTCGATGCAGATGGACCACCTCCAGGTTTCATTGATGATTATTGGTTCGCCGAGCCTGATGACGATGAGGAGACACGCGGTCCAATCACGGATGGCGACACAGGCTACTGATCTATGTAGTAGTAATTGTGAGGCTAGCCTATTTGTAATAACTCTGTGTAATAGTGATTGTCTAGCTAGGTTATTTGTAAGAACTCCGTGCTATGTTTGAGAGAACTCTATGCTAGCTATTTGTTGCTTCCACTAATTAATGTTCATCCTTTTGCATTATTGTTGCTTTCATTAATGTTCATCTACTTATATTTCTGTTGCTTTCACTAATATTTATCTCTTTACAATATTGCGTACTAATAAACCACTCTCTTCATTTGTGTTTGCAGGTGATTGAAGCATGCCGCCAAAAAAAAGGGGTGGCGGTCTTAAAAAGAAGCTCAAGGACTTGGTAGGTGTAGGGACTTCGAGGCGGGGCCGAGCTACTACCCCCCTCCTAGCCCCCCTCCTGTCGCTCCCACAGGGCGGCCGCGTAGGAAGAATGCGACGCGGGTACTCACTCCTAGTCCTAGCCCCCCTCCCGCAGCCGATGATGATGACGAGGAGGAGGACCAGGAGCACCACGGGGGTGGGGAGGACCAGGAGGAGGAGGGGGGTGGGGAGGACCAGGAGGAGGAGGGGGGTGGGGAGGACCAGGAGGAGGAGGGGGACGAGGAGGACCTCTCGGAGGATGAGGGGTTGGGGAACTTAGTGTTCGATCCTGATCAAAGCCTAGATTGGGAAGAGCCGGCGGATTACCAGTACGTTCCAGCTGTGGAGAGGCTGAGGCCACGTGATAGGAAGCCATATCGGCGTGGGATAACACAGCTCCCCGCGCTGAAGGACTGGCGCTACAGGCACGTTGTTCTACAGCCCTATGGAAGGAGGTACATGTTAATTTTTGGCATTTCGTTATCGCAATTTTGTCATTATCAAAATTATTATCACATACATATTGATGTTGTCGTTTCATGGTGCAGCTCGTTCAAGTATGAAGACCCGTCGCAGAGACCGCCACGTGGGTACTCGAACATCCTTGGGGGCCTACTTAGATGGTATTTCCCTGGGATAGTCAATCTCCCTACTGGTGGCTGCGACGTAGCTTGGAGGTGGGCGCACTACAGCCTCGCGGAAGATCCTCTTGGCCGCGGCACCGCGGCGGATTTGGTTGTTGCCAAATTCTGGGTACGTGACTTTTGACTTCTTACCATTCATACACTCTCCTTGGTTCACAATAATTGCACTAATGCCCCTTGTTTTACCTATGTGCATGGTTGCAGAAATACTTCAAGAGGGCCGAGGGCAAGGAGAATGCGTGCGATGATGTCCTACACCAGCTTGCAAGGAAGAGGGTGACTGGCATGCACTACGAGGCACGTGTTCAATGCGTCCGCGACTGGCACGCCGACCGCTTCGTCCACATGACTAAGGAGGACGCTCGCGACACGCTCATGCAGCCGTGGCAGTACTTGCAGGTATTTGCATTTATGTGTTATTGATTTCTTTATCGCCATGTAGTTTATTTTACCATAATGGGTTTATCTTGTGCATGTAGAACCCTCCTCAGTACGTCGGCAACGACGAGAGGTGCTTTCTTGCGATGGTCATGTGGTGGACATGCCCCCAGTACCTCAAGAAGCACGAGGAGGGCAAGAAGAAGCGGGCAGAGATGCGAGGTGGATCGCATATCCAAGGCAGCATCCCCATCTCTCTTCACCTGCAGAAGGAGGTGAGCAAATTAATGGTTCCTTCATTCTTTGAATTCATGTTATATATTTGTTAACTCCGCAAGGGTGTGTCACTTCACTCAATTACATGTTCTCTTTTGCAGGAAGTCAGGACAGGAGCGAAGCCTAACGTCTTTGCCGTGCTAAAGAAGATGAAGCAAAGGAAGACGCCTGATCCTGAGACGGGGTCCGTGTGGGTTAACCCGCAATCCGAGACCCAGTGCACGTCGTATGTCTCCAAGTTCAAGCAGAAGTACGGCGAGGACGCCAACCCAGAGGCCGAGGACTTTGACCCTGAGGTCGCGGTGCTTGCGGGAGAAGGCTTGAAGCATGGCCGCCTATGGTTTGGTGACGGGTGCGTCGACCCAGCGAGGGTTCCCTCTCTCCGCCAGATCCGTCGTGGTCGTAAGAGCGGCCAGCCTGAGGTAGAGCCCCGGCCACGGGCTTCGGATCTAGCTGTCGAGCGGTTACGGGTATGTTCTTCCTCGGGTCTCTACATTTCCTTTACATGCTTTCCATTGAAATGTTAATGACATCGCGGCAACACAACGTAGGAGGAGATGGCAGCGAAGGAGCAGGCGGCCCAGGAGCAAAGGGCGCAGATGGAGCAGCAGATTCTGGAGTACCAGCAGCAGCAGACACAGATGATGCAGCAGATGCAACAGCAGCAGCAGATGATGCAGCAGCAGCAGGCACAGATGAGCTGGCTGATGAGCCAGACGGTTCTGTCTACTCCACCGGGGAGTATTCCTGCTCCTCCACCTTACTCCATGCCGTGGATGCCGCCACCGCCCACTCAGACCCCGGGGACACCTGTCACCGTCAACAACATGAACATCATCCGGAGCATGAACCGCGGTGAGTCCTCTTGTGCCCAACCCGCTACTTGTACTTGTTCAAGTGTTCAATATGCAAATGTTCATTCCATCAACCTGCTTATAGATTATGTGTCACAAGGCAATGACGATGAGGCCGGCGGAAGCGGAGGAGGACAAGGTTGATGGCATGGTCTTCGTGCACTTTGTCGGTTTGTATGCTTGTAATGGATTGTAATAATGGACATTGCACTATGGACTCTATGTAACTTGTGTGGATGGACTATGGACTCTATGTAACGGATTGTATGCATGAACTATGTGTTGCTCGACGTATTTGTGGTGTTGTTGATGTGTTTGGTGATCATATGTTGATATATATGCTATATTTGTGAAATGCAATATTTGAACTGCAGGGATAAATGAAAAACAGCAAAAAAATGAAAAAATCAGGCCCCTTTGCCGTGTGTGTGCACACGGCAAAGGACTTTTGGTCACTTTGCCGTGTGCACACAAGGGGCCAGGCGCCACTGGCGCCTGGAAGCCCCCGGGGCGTGCCTGTAGGGACTTTGCCGTGCGGCCTTGCATGCTGGCGCACGGCAAAGAGTGTCGCACGGCACAACTCGCACGCACGGCAAAGAGCAGGCCGCACGGCAATGGTAGCGCGCACGGCAGCCCAGCGCGCGCACGGCAAAGTCAGCGTGCACGGCAAAGAGCCTGCCGCACGGCAGCCCAGCGCACGCACGACAGCGTCCTTTGCCGTGCAAATTGTCGACGCGCACGGCAATGGTGCCGTTGCCGTCGGAAACTTTGCCGGGCGGTCTTTGCCGTGCATCCACGCACGGCAACGTCTTTACCGTGCAAACAAGGCCCTTTGCCGTGCGAATTGTCGCACGGCAGCGTCCTTCTTTCCCGTAGTGACCCATGCAGTGTACATTAAAATGCACCTGCTGCATTTGCTTGGCGCCAGGTCCCGCGTGCACTGCGCCAGCCCGGACACCACGTCCGTCCCCAGCAGCGGGTCTGTGTACGGTAGGCTGTAGTTATACAACCGCAGTGGCAAGTCACCGGCCTTTTTCGCGAGCTCTTCCATCACCCGGGACCGCGCCGCGGCCATGGTATCCATGTCCGTGGCGTAGGGCAAAAAGCGCCAGGCGAAAGCACCGTCGGTATTGATGGCTGAGAAGTGCGTGTCAGAATAGCGGAGCAGGCACGAACGGTGCATGGCGCTAGCGTTCCGGCTGCCCTGGCACAACGTCGTGATCCATGCCGGCGCCAAGGCGAGGCAGTCCAGGCACTGGGCGGCGGTGCTGTCAGCGTAGCACATGATGAGGCCGTAGACCTTGTCGCCCCCTGTACCGACCGTGCTGGTTTGGAACCAGTCGTTGCTAGCAGCGGCGCTGGAGAGGGTGTCAAGCAGCTGCTCGAGGTTCCTCTTGAACTGGCTGCCCTCGGTGTAGTTACCGGTTGTCGAGCAGGAAGGCAAATAGGTACCAGGGACCTGGCCTCCCTGAGAAACTGCCGCACCGCAGAGCAACACAACGACGGCGAGAAGAGGGAGGGGGGCACGGCAGGAAGCCATGCATGGGTGGATGATGATTGATGGCCGTCAGGCCCAGACGCAGTTTTGTCCGCCTGGAGAGACCTACCTAGACAATGGTATGCTTCGGTCTCGTTCCATGTATTAACCTCTTTCCTAATTGTTCTTCTTGCAGGACCAGATCCTTGTATAAGTGAGTGAATTCACTTCATTTCTCTGACCAGCCCACTTGATAGCGAGTTGGTGACATGCGCACTTTTCTGAAGATCGTAATTGGTTAAACAAATCAAGAGACTTGGTACTCAACCTATCGGACGGAGGAGAGGACTAGCTAGCATCATCTCTTTGACAATGCAGGTAGATTTCATAAGTATCTTCTCAAATTAAGTAACAGTAATATTACCTCGGTTTCAAGAAATAAGGCGCATGCGTATTACAAGACGAACTTTGACCATAAAAATTGAGCAACAAAATCTTAATTATATTATATGTAATGAGTATCGTTGGATTTGTATTGAAAAGCACGTTTTAATGATATAAATTTCATATACATAATTTTTATCTATTCGAAGTAATTTATGGTCAAACGAAAACCACGTAAAACGAGGGCGACTTATTCCTTTAAACGGAGGTAGTAGTACTTCAAAAGTTCTAAACGTCATTATTTGCCGGCTACAATTCATTTAGTAATATAAGCTAATTCAGAGCATGCCAAGTGTCATTCATTTGGATGATATACACCGATGCATGCCTGCCGGCGAAGCACTGAAGCCTACCTTTCTTTATCCGTCGTGGACCGTGCAGCAGATGGGAATTGAAAGTGTTGAACGCCTGAATTTTCATGACCAGAAAAACGATCATTGATCATGGACAACGATCAAGTAATCTTCATGAGTAGATGGGAGTTGGATATAGAATAGGAGCATGATCTGACAAAGCTTCTATCTGAGAAAGGGCTCGTACCGAGACTAGAGGAAATTTCGATTCTCAATCTGATTCCATGAGTACACGGTCCAACTTCGCATATGTAGGATCTAGGAGACTATTTTCCCAGGTAAATTGTCTCCCAACTATAGAAATCTCTCTCAAATCCAAACTGTTAATGACAATATTGAGAAACGCCAATGGTTGTCAAATCTTTCCTTGCTTTTCTCCTCCAGGTATCTAAGCAGATTGAAATCCCCTCCTATAATTATACGATATGGGTTATCTTTTGCCAGATTGACCAACTCGCGGAGAAAAGCAGGCTTGGCCGCATCCTGAGCAACCCCATAGACGGACACCAAGCTCCAAATGAAATTGTCAGATTTATTCCATATGTGAAGTTTTATGTGACAATCACCCCCGGAATTATCTAATATCTCCATAGTTGACGCTCAGACTCCAATTAAAAGGCCACCACAACGACCACGAGGTGGACGGGATACCCAAACAACGTCTTCCCTGCCTGAAAGGCGATTTAAAAAACTTGTTGAGTAGTTCCTCTTACCCGTCTCAGAAATAGCGACAAAATCTAAGACATGTTCCTTAATGCTTTCAGCAATGTATAGATGCTTAGCCAAGTCTTTTAGACCTTTGCTGTTCTTAAACATGCCATTCATTTAGAAACTATCAAAGATTTATTCACTTTGGACTTTTTATTTGGCTAAGCATTTCGTTTAATGGAGGAGATTCTGGATTTACGTTATGTTGCTTGCAGTTCAAAACATGAACCCAACACATCGTCATTCAAACCAACCTCCGATACCTCACCGACTAGATGCGAGAGAAGTTGGCCGTCTGAGACGGCGTACACATCCTCATCATCTTCGTCAGATAAAGAAACATCAGGCTTGCTTGGAGACACAGGAGCGTCTTTTAATTTGTCGAACTCCATCCGTCTCAAAGCAGAAGCCGAAACAGAAATAATACTAGCTGAATTCCCCAATGAACGACCCACATTATTTAAATTAGCAGCAATAAGTGGTGTTGGTAATGCTAAAAAAGACTTAGAACTTTGAGAAGTACCAGCAAAGTCGAGGTTCGCCTCCGCCTTGCGCCTCATCGCCTTCGCCAACGAATCCTCGTCCGTGACTGGCACCCCATTATGGTCGACACCATGACGGGTGCTCCGTCGAGATGGCGTGGGCGGCACAGGACCCCCCTACGGCCCACCCATCCCAGGCCGGTGGAATGCACCGGCGCCTCCTCGTGTACATGGGCACATGCAGTGGCGGGTGATGCGTGTAGTTGACACGTCCGTTGGGAACCCCAAGAGGAAGGTGTGATGCGCACAGTAGCAAGTTTCCCTCAGTAAGAAACCAAGGTTTAATCGGACCAGTAGGAGTCAAGAAGCACGTTGAAGGTTGATGGCGGCGAAATGTAATGCGGCGCAACACCAGGGATTCCGGCGCCAACGTGGAACCTGCACAACACAACCAAAGTACTTTGCCCCAACGAAACAGTGAGGTTGTCAATCTCACCGGCTTGCTGTAACAAAGGATTAACCGTATTGTGTGGAAGATGATTGTTTGCGAAGAAAACAGTAAAGAACAATTGCAGTAGATTGTATGCGATGTAAAGAATAGGACCGGGGTCACAGTTCACTAGAGGTGTCTCTCCCATAAGATAAAAGCATGTTGGGTGAACAAATTACAGTCGGGCAATTGACAAATAGAGAGGGCATGACAATGCACATACATGATATGATAAATATAGTGAGATTTAATCAGGGCATTACGACAAAGTACATAGACCGCTATCCGGCATGCATCTATGCCTAAAAAGTCCACTTTCAGGTTATCATCCGAACCCCTTCCGGTATTAAGTTGCAAGCAACAGACAATTGCATTAAGTATGGTGCGTAATGTAATCAACAACCACATCCTTGGACATAGCATCAATGTTTTATCCCTAGTGGAAACAGCACATCCACAATCTTAGAACTTTCTGTCACTGTCCCAGATTTAATGGAGGCATGAACCCACTATCGAGCATAAATACTCCCTCTTGGAGTTAAGAGCAAAAACTTGGCCAGAGCCTCTACTAATAACGGAGAGCATGCAAGATCATAAACAACACATAGGTAATAGATTGATAATCACCATAACATAGTATTCTCTATCCATCGGATCCCGACAAACACAACATATAGTATTACAGATAGATGATCTTGATCATGTTAGGCAGCTCACAAGATCCAACAATGAAGCACATAAGGAGAAGACGACCATCTAGCTACTGCTATGGACCCATAGTCCAGGGGTGAACTACTCACTCATCACTCCCGAGGCGATCATGGCGATGAAGAGTCCTCCGGAGATGATTCCCCCTCCGGCAGGGTGCCGGAGGCGATCTCCTGAATCCCCGAGATGGGATTGGCGGCGGCGGCAGCTCTAGAAGGTTTTCCGTATCGTGGCTCTCGGTACTGGGGGTTTCGCGACGAAGACTTTAAGTAGGCGGAAGGGCAACGCGGGGGGCCACACGAGGGCCCCACAAGCTAGGCCGGCGCGGGTTTGGGCCGCGCCGCCCATTGTGTCGGCGCCTCGTGGCCCCACTTCCTTTCCCCCTCGGTCTTCGGAAGCTTCGTGCAAAAATAGGACCCTGGGCGTTGATTTCGTCTAATTCCGAGAATATTTCCTTACTAGGATTTCTGAAAAAAAACAGCAACACAACTGGCTCTTCGGCATCTTGTTAATAGGTTAGTGCCGGAAAATGCATAATAACGACATATAATGTGCATAAAACATGTGAGTATCATCATAAAAGTAGCATGGAACATAAGAAATTATAGATACGTTTGAGACGTATCAAGCATCCCCAAGCTTAATTCCTACTCGCCCTCGAGTAGGTAAACGATAACAATGACAATTTCTTAAGTGACGTGCTACCAACACCTTGATCATACTATTGTAAGCATATGTAATGAATGCAGCGATCAAAACAATGGTAATGACATGAGTAAATAAATGAATCATAAAGCAAAGACTTTTCATGAATAGTACTTCAAGACAAGCATCAATAAGTCTTGCATAAGAGTTAACTCATAAAGCAATAAATCAAAGTAAAGGTATTGAAACAACACAAAGGAAGATTAAGTTTCAGCGGTTGCTTTCAACTTATAACATGTATATCTCATGGATAGTGTCAATGTAAAGTAATATAACAAGTGCAATATGCAAGTATGTAGGAATCAATGCACAGTTCACACAAGTGTTTGCTTCTTGAGGTGGAGAGAAATAGGTGAACTGACTCAACATAAAAGTAAAAGAAAGGTCCTTCAAAGAGGAAAGCATCGATTGCTATATTTGTGCTAGAGCTTTTATTTTGAAAACATGAAACAATTTTGTCAACGGTAGTAATAAAGCATATGTATCATGTAAATTATATCTTACAAGTTGCAAGCCTCATGCATAGTGTACTAATAGTGCCCGCACCTTGTCCTAATTAGCTTGGGTTAACACGGATTATCATTGCATAACATATGTTTCAACCAAGTGTCACAAAGGGGTACCTCTATGCCGCCTGTACAAGGGTCTAAGGAGAAAGTTCGCATTGGATTTCTCACTTTTGATCATTCTTCAACTTAGACACTGATGACCCACAAGTATAGGGGGTGTATCGTAGTATCTTCGATAAGTAAGAATGTCGATCCCAACGAGGAGCAGAAGGTGTTGACAAGCAGTTTCGATGAAGGATTCACTGTAAATGCTCACAGACAAGTATTCAAGGGGTTTTGATGTAACAGATGAATAAAGTACGAGTAAGTAAAATGCGAGAGAAATAATTGCAGCGAGTGGCCCAATCCTTTTTAGCACAAAGGACAAGCCGGTTTGTTTACTTATAATGACCAAACATTCTTGAGGACACACGGGAATTTAGTCTAGTGCTTTCGCTTCATACGGCTAATTAATCTTCATTGTTTTGATAAGTGTTGTGTGGGTGAACCTATGCTAATGCACCGCCCTTCCTAGGACTAATACATACTTGTGATTATACCCATTGCAAGCATCCACAACTACAAGAAAGTAATTAAGATAAATCTAACCACAGCCTTAAACTCTAAGATCCTGCAATCCCTCCTGCATCGATATACCAACGGGGGCTCAGGTTTCTGTCACTCCGGCAACCCCGCAATTAGCAACCGAATACAAGATGCACTCCCCTAGGCCCATAAATGGTGAAGTATCGTGTAGTCAACGTTCACACGACACCACTAAAAGAATGACACCATAACTTAAATATCATAACATTGAATATTACTCAACCATAGTTCACTACTAACATTTAGACTTCACCCATGTCCTCAAGAACTAAACGAACTACTCACGAGACATCATATGGAACATGATCAGAGGTGATATGATGATGAATAACAATCTGAACATAAACCTTGGTTCAACGGTTTCACTCAATAGCATCAATAACAAGTAGAAATCAACACCGGGAGAGTTTCCCCTATCAAACAATCAAGATCCAACCCGAATTGTTACAGCGGTGACGAGGTGCAGCGGTGGAGATGGCGGTGATGATGATGATGATGACGATGGTGATGGAGATGATGTCCAGCTCGATGACGGTGACGATGGCGTCGATTTCCCCTCCGGGAGGGAATTTCCCGGCGGATTCCTGCCCGCCGGAGAGCTCTTTTCTCTCTGGTGTTCTCCGCCCCGCAGAGGCGGCTGTGACTCTTCGCGACGTACCCTCTGGAGCTTAGGTTTTCGGGGTGAAGAAGTACGCGAAGGAGAGGAGGCCAGAGGGGCTGGGCCCCCTCCTCACAAGGCGGCGCGCGGGGCAGGGCCCGCGCCGGCCTATGAGGGGGCCCATGGCGGCCCACCTCGGCTCCTCCTTCCGCTCTCTTCGTCTTCTGGAAAAATAGGAATTTTCGTGTAATTCCCGTCAATTGCTGATCTTCCGAAATATTGCATCCTGACGGTGCTTTTTCCAGCAGAATCCTGGCTCCGGTGCGCGATCTCCAAATAATCATCAAACATGCAAAATAGATGAAATAACATAAGTATCATCTCCAAATATGAAATATATCAATGAATAACAGTAAATTATGATATAAAATAGTGATGCAAAATGGACGTATCAACTCCCCCAAGCTTAGACTTCGCTTGTCCCCAAGCGAAACTGAACTCGAAAACAAGACCACATGTTTATGGAGTGAAGAGTCGATAAATAAAATACGGACAAGAAGCATCATATTAATTCACACAAAGCATTCTAGCGAACAACTTCCCAATATGATTCAACTTGAAACAAGTAAAAGGAGATCACAAATAAAGGTGCATAGGAAATCATAATTGGTAATGGCAAACTTTGTTCTTGGTCAGAGAACATTTAACAGATTGTACTTATTTACCGAGCAGCGCTCTTATATTAAAGCTTATATAGCACAACTTGCATACTCAATCATATTAATCTCCTCATAATTATTGATAATCTTCAAAGCTATATTCATCAGATAAAACTTGTACTAAACAAGGAAGAATAAAAGGCATGATTAAATATATCACAATATAGATGGTTGGATCACAACAACTCAAATGCTTGCTTAAGATGGAGGGAAATAGGTTTACTGACTCAACATAAAGTAAAAGACAGGCCCTTCGCAGAGGGAAGCAGGGATTAAATCATGTGCTAGAGCTTTTCAAGTTTTGAAATCATATAGAGAGCGTAAAAGTAAAGTTTTGAGGGGTGTTTGTTGTTGTCAACGACTGGTAGCGGGTACTCTAACCCCCTTGCCAGACAAACCTTCAAAGAGCGGCTCCCATTTTATTTTTATTTTTGGGTGGCACTCCTTCCAACCTTTGCTTTCACAAACCATGGCTAACCGAATCCTCGGGTGCCTGCCAACAATCTCATACCATGAAGGAGTGCCTTTTTATTTTAGTTTTATTATGTTGACACTCCTCCCCACCTTTGCTTTCTCAAGCCATGGCTAACCGAATCCTTCGGGTGCCGTCCAACAATCACATACCATGGAGGAGTGTCTATTTTTTGTTAATTAATTTGGGACTGGGAATCCCATTGCCAGCTCTTTTTGCAAAGTTATTGGATAAGTGGATGAAGCCACTAGGTGAAAGTTGCCCAACAAGATTGAAAGATAAAACACCACATACTTCCTCATGAGCTATAGAACATTGACACAAATAAGGAGTAATAAAGTTTTGAATTGTTTAAAGGTAGCACATGAAGTATTTACTTGGAGTGGCAGGAAATACCACATAATAGGTAGTTATAGTGGACACACATGGCATGGGTTTTGGTTTAAAGGTTTGGATGCACGAGAAGCATTCCCTCTCAGTACAGGTCTTTGGCTAGCAAGGTTAATTAGCAAGCATAAGAGTTGAGGGAAACAAACAAATATACATGTGATAGAAACAATCATGCATCTTACTTGTAAGCACAAACAATTTTAACTTCAGAATACTAAGCTAAGAACTGATAAGAAAGATAATAACATCTCTACATGTATTTCCTCTATTCTTCTTAAACTCAAAGTGTTGTTGCTATTGACCAATGCTAAGTTTGCCAAAACCAAACAGATTTACTTGATGCTCCCAAAGTGATACCAATACTAACAACAAGATCAATCATATAATAGAGATTGCAAACTAAAATAAGATGTGCAATATGTAAATGATAAAACTTCTCATTAATATTCCATAACGATAACTCACACCAAGGGATACATAGATAACCAACTAAAGAGAGATACTTCCATACCGCAACACATCTTATATGATAACTTCCCTACTCATGATATGACACTACTTGATAATAAAAAGTAAAAGATAGTGATGATGTGATACCGCGGCACTCCCCCAAGCTTGGAACAAACCAAGGGGATGCCAATACCGATGATGAATTACTCCTTCGGTGATGATGGTGATGCCCGTTCCTGTGATCCTTAAGGATATCCTTCAGCTTCCGCCTCTCAGTTTGGTAATTCTGCACTAGAACTCGAAGAGATTCATTGTTTTCCGAAATTGGCGGTGGCGGTCCTGTGATGGTTGAGTAATACTCCAGCATTCTGCGAAGTTGGTTGTTCTCCTCAAGAAGTATCTCCACTTCCCTTCTCAGCGCACGGTATTGATCACAAAACTCATCTGTAACCCGTAGCGCTTCCTACGCACAAGGGAAAAATTGAGGCTAAGAGCAGGTGGTAGAGGTCCCTGCAAGTTATGAGAAAAAGAACGTCCAGTGTTAACCGATCCCACCAAGATTGGCTGACTCCCCATAGTTTGCCACTTCCTTTTCATTGATGACGTCTCCTCCACTTCCTCCTTGAATTCTTCCTTCAAAGGTCCCTTATCCTTGTTGTTGGAGGCCATGGTGCTTCTAGATCAAAACCTGGCAGAAAACAGCTCGAAACAAAACACGACGAGAAAACGATATACGGACCTCCAGGGTCCGGGGGATTATATAAAGAATTTTAACAAGGAAAGTACCAGATCGAACAAGAGTCGGAGGGGGACAACGAGGCGGTGTCCTCAGGGCGGCGCGGCCAGGCTGGGGCCCGCGCCGGCCTATGGGGGCACGCCCTCGTGCGTCTCCTGATACGTCCAATTTGCATCACTATTTTGTATCATAATTTGCTGTTATTCATTGATATATTTCATATTGGGACACAATACTTATGTTATTTCATCTATTTTGCATGTTTCATCATCATTGGAGGATCAAGCACCGGAGCCAGGATTCTGCTGGAAAAAGCACCGTCAGAACGCAATATTTCGGAAGATCAACTGTGGAAGGGAATTTCACGTAAATTCCTATTTTTCCAAATGACGGAGGGAGCCAGAAGGGGAAGAAGAGAGGGGCCACTGTGGGCCCAGACCATAGGGCGGCGCGGCCCGTGGCCTGGCCGCGCCACCCTATGCTCTGGGGGGCCCACGACCCTTTTCGCCTCCTTTTCTTCGCGTACTCCTTCGTCCCGAAAACCTAAGCCACAGAGGGATCCTCACGAAGGGTTACAGCCGCCTCTGGCGGGGCGGAGAACACCAGAGAGAAAAGAGCTCTCCGGCGGGCAGGAATCCGCCGGGGAAATTCCCTCCCGGAGGGGAAATCGACGCCATCGCCATCGTCATCGAGCGGGACATCATCTCCATCATCATCATCATCATCTCCACCATCTACACCGCCATCACCACCGCTGCACCTCGTCATCGCTGTAGCAATTCGGGTTAAATCTTGATTGTTTGATAGGGGAAACTCTCCCGGTGTTATTCTATACTTGTTGTAGATGCTATTGAGTGAAACCATTGAACCAAGGTTTATGTTCAGATTGTTATTCATCATCATATCACCTCTGATTGTATTCCATATGATGTCTCGTGAGTAGTTCGTTTAGTTCTTGAGGACATGGGTGAAGTCTAAATGCTAGTAGTGAATTATGGTTGAGTAATATTCAATGTTATGATATTTAAGTTGTGGTGTCATTCTTCTAGTGGTGTCGTGTGAACGTCGACTACACGACACTTCACCATTTATGGGCCTAGGGGAGTGCATCTTGTATTCGGTTGCTAATTGCGGGGTTGCCGGAGTGACAGAAACCTAAGCCCCCGTTAGTATATCGATGCAGGAGGGATCGCAGGATCTCAGAGTTTAAGGCTGTGGTTAGATTTATCTTAATTACTTTCTTGTAGTTGCGGATGCTTGCAAGGGGTATAATCACAAGTATGTATTAGTCCTAGGAAGGGCGGTGCATTAGCATAGGTTCACCCACACAACACTTATCAAAACAATGAAGATTAATCAACCGTATGAAGCGAAAGCACTAGACTAAAATCCCCGTGTGTCCTCAGGAACGTTTGGTCATTATAAGTAATCAAACCGGCTTGTCCTTTGTGCTAAAAAGGATTGGGCCACTCGCTGCAATTATTTCTCTCGCATTTTATTTACTCGTACTTTATTTATCTGCAATATCAAAACCCCCTGAATACTTGTCTGTGAGCATTTACAGTGAATCCTCCATCGAAACTGCTGCCAACACCTTCTGCTCCTCGTTGGGATCGACATTCTTACTTATCGAAGATACTACGATACACCCCCTATACTTGTGGGTCATCAAGACTATTTTCTGGCGCCGTTGCCGGGGAGTGAAGCGCTATTGGTAAGCGGAATTGGTAAGGAAATTTACTGTTTGTGCTGATTTTATTTCTGCCTGCTGCTATAAATCATTATGGAGAGATCTTCTCTTCAATTTCTATTTGGGAAATCTACTACTACTGCAACGGTAGTGGATGAAGCGCCAGGTGAGGAAGTAGTACCATATAAAATACCTATGAAAATTATTGAACGTGTTATGGATAACCGCTATGAAGGGGATGGAACTGTCCATCCTGGTGATCATTTACTGTTTTTGCATGAATTATGCGGGTTATTCAAATGTGCAGGTATTTCTATGAATGAAGTTAGGAAGAAACTATTCACTATATCGCTGTCTGGTAAAGCGGCGCACTGGTATAAATTGCTGAAGAATGGTGATTCTATTGATTGGGAGGACATTGTGCCTTTATTCTATTCCAAATTTTATCCTCCAAGTGAAATTCACAAAGATCGGAACCGCATATATAATTTTTGGCCTCATGATGGAGAGAGTATCGCCCAAGCTTGGGGGAGATTGAAGTCTTTAATGCTCAAATGCCCCATTCATGAGCTTCCTGGTAATGTTATTATTGATAATTTCTATGCAAGACTTTCTTTTCAAGACAAGACCTTGCTGGATACTTCTTGTTCTGGATCATTTACACGCAAGAATGAAGAGTTTAAAAGGGACCTTCTTGATCGGATCCAAGAAAATACTGAAGGATGGGAGAACGACAAAGATAGAGAATCAGGTATAATTTATGATTATAAATGCATTGAAGCTTTTATGGATACTGATAAATTTCGTAATATGAGTGCTACATATGGTCTTGATTCCCAAGTTGTTGCAAATCTTTATAGAGCTTTTGCCTCTCATTATGAACTGCCTAAGAAGAATTTTGATAAGTATCATGAACCGTATAAAGATAAAATTGATTCATCTGTAAACAAATGTGTAGTGGTTGAAACTGTTGATAATGTTATTCCTGAAGCTTATATTGAAAAAACTCCTTTCCCTGCTAAAATGAAGGAGTACTCTGTCATATCTAGTGCGGTTAATAAAAGTGAAAAGAAACCTAAAGAACCTGAAGAACAAATTAAAATTGAACCTGCTGTTGCTATAGTTAAAGATCTTGTGACTGAAAATGTGGAGGATGGTCATATTATTTTCTGTGAAGATGCTTCTAATATTGTTTCACATCCTAATAAATCCAAACAAGTTAGTGTTCCTATGCTATCTGTTAGAATTGGTGATCATTGCTATTATGGTTTATGTGATATTGGTGCAAGTGTTAGTGCTATTCCTTATGAACTTTACACGGAGATTATGCACGAAATTGGTTCTTGTGAACTTGAAGATATTGATGTGGTTATTCATTTGGCTAATAGAGAAACTATTTCTCCAATTGGTATTGTTCGAGATGTGGAAGTTCTATGTGGTAAGATTAAATATCCTGCTGACTTTTTGGTACTTGGTTCTGCTGCTAGTGATCATTGTCCTATCATTTTTGGTAGACCTTTTCTAAATACTTGTGGAGCTATTATAGATTGTAAGAAAGAGAAAATTTTGACTAGATTTGCTGGTGAACCTTATGAATTTAACTTTTCTAAATTTACCAAAACTCCTTATAAAGCTGACTTGCCTAGTAATGATTTTAAAATGGAGCAGTGTGCATCTATTGTTCTTGTTCCTAATAATCCTTTGCAGCAACATTTGGAGAATAGTGAAAGTGAAGCTTTTAGGAAGGAAAGAGATGAGCTTGAGGAAATTTTTCGTCGCCAACCTATTCTCAAGCATGATTTACCGGTGGAAGATTTGGGTACAACACCGCCACCAAAGGAAGATCCTGTTTTTGATTTAAAGCCTTTACCTGATAATCTTAAATATGCTCATATTGATGATAAGAAAATATATCCTGTTATTATTAGTTCTAAGCTTTCAGAGATTGAGGAAGAAAGGTTATTGGAAATATTGAAGAAACACCGAGGAGCTATTGGCTATACTCTTGATGATTTGAAAGGGATTTCTCCTTCTATTTGCCAACATGCTATTAATATGGAAGAAGATGCAAAGCCTGTTGTTGAACATCAACGTCGTCTAATTCCGAAGATGAAGGAAGTGGTAAGGAACGAGGTATTAAAACTCCTTGAAGCTGGTATTATATATCCTATTGCTGATAGTAGATGGGTTAGTCCTGTGCATTGTGTTCCTAAGAAAGGAGGAATGACTGTTGTGCCTAATGATAATGATGAGCTTATTCCTCAAAGAATAGTTGTAGGTTATAGAATGTGCATTGATTTTCGAAAAGTTAATAAAGTTACTAAGAAAGATCATTACCCTTTACCCTTTATTGATCAAATGTTAGAAAGGTTGTCTAAAAATACTCATTTTTGCTTTCTTGATGGTTATTCTGGGTTTTCACAAATTGCTGTTAAAGCTAAAGATCAAGAGAAAACCACTTTTACTTGTCCTTATGGAACTTATGCTTATAGGCGTATGCCTTTTGGTTTATGTAATGCTCCTGCTACTTTTCAAAGATGCATGTCTGCTATTTTTCATGGTTTTTGCGAAAGTATTGTAGAGGTGTTCATGGATGATTTTTCTGTCTATGGGAATTCTTTTGATAATTGCCTGCGAAACCTCGATAAAGTTTTGCAGAGATGTGAAGAAACTAACCTTGTTCTTAATTGGGAGAAATGCCACTTTATGGTTAATGAAGGAATTGTATTGGGACATAAAATTTCTGAGAGAGGTATTGAAGTTGATAGAGCTAAAGTTGAAGCAATTGAGAAAATGCCCTATCCGAGGGATGTTAAAGGTATTCGTAGTGTTCTTGGTCATGCTGGGTTTTATAGGAGATTTATTAAAGATTTCTCTAAAATTTCAAAGCCTCTTACTAATCTTCTTCAAAAAGATGTACCTTTTGTTTTTGATGATGATTGTAAGGAAGCTTTTGAAACTCTAAAGAAAGCCTTAACAACTGCTCCTGTAGTCGAACCTCCTGATTGGAATTTGCCTTTTGAAATTATGTGTGATGCTAGTGATTTTGCTGTAGGCGCTGTTCTTGGACAGCGGGTAGATAAAAAATTAAATGTTATTCATTATGCTAGTAAGACTCTTGATGCTGCTCAAAGAAATTATGCTACAACTGAAAAGGAATTGTTAGCTGTAGTCTTTGCTTGTGATAAGTTTAGACCTTATATTGTTGATTCAAAAGTTACAATTCATACTGATCATGCTGCAATTAGATACCTTATGACAAAGAAAGATGCTAAGCCAAGGCTTATTAGATGGGTACTTCTGTTGCAAGAATTTGATTTACATATTATAGATAGGAAAGGTGCTGATAATCCTGTTGCTGATAATTTGTCTAGATTGGAAAATATTGCTTATGATCCTGTTCCTGTTAATGATAGTTTTCCAAATGAACAATTGGCTGTAATAAAGGTGAGCTCGCGAGAGAGCCCTTGGTATGCAGATTATGCTAACTTTATTGTTTCGAAGTATTTGCCTCCAACCTTTTCAGCTCAGCAAAGGAGGAAATTCTTTTATGACTTGAGGCATTATTTTTGGGATGACCCACACTTGTATAAAGAAGGAGTGGATGGTATTATGCGAAGATGTGTTCCTGAATATGAACAACAGGAGATATTGAATAAATGTCATGGAAGTGTTTATGGAGGACATCACGCTGGAGATAGAACCGCGCAAAAGGTTCTACAATCAGGTTTTTATTGGCCAACACTCTTCAAAGATGCAAGGAAGTTTATTTTATCTTGTGATGAATGTCAAAGAGTTGGTAATATCTCCAGACGCAATGAAATGCCTATGAATTATACTCTTGTTATTGAACCATTCGATTGTTGGGGATTCGACTTCATGGGACCTTTCCCTTCTTCAGACGGTAACACTCATATACTTGTCGCTGTTGATTATGTTACTAAATGGGTAGAAGCTATACCTACAAAAAGTGCTGATGGTGAGACCTCTATAAAAATGCTTGTAGATATTATATTTCCTAGATTTGGAGTACCTAGATATATTATGACTGATGGAGGTTCTCATTTCATTCATGGAGGTTTTAGAAAAACTCTTGCTAAGTATGGTATTAATCATAGAATTGCTTCTGCTTATCACCCTCAAACTAGTGGTCAAGTAGAATTATCAAATAGAGAGATTAAAGCTATCTTAGGTAAGACCGTTAATAAATCTAGAAAGAATTGGCCTAGCAAATTGAAAGAAGCACTATGGGCTTATAGAACTGCTTATAAAAATCCTATGGGAATGTCACCTTATAAAATGGTTTATGGAAAAGCTTGTCATTTACCTCTAGAACTAGAGCACAAAGCTTATTGGGCTGTTAGAGAATTAAATAAAGATCCTAAATTAGCCGGTAATAAGAGGTTGTTGCAATTAAGTTCTCTAGATGAATGGAGAAGTGAAGCTTATGAAAATGCTAAACTCTTTAAAGAAAAAGTTAAGAAATGGCATGATAGAAGGATCATCAAAAGAGAATTTAATGTTGGAGATCAAGTTCTATTGTATCGGTCTCGTCTCAGATTCTTTGCAGGGAAATTACTCTCGAAGTGGGAAGGACCATATGTTGTTGAGGAGGTGTATCGTTCAGGAGCAATTAAAATTAGCTCTCTCCAAGGCAATGCCACACAAGTGGTGAATGGACAAAGACTCAAGCATTATATCTCGGGCGATTCTTATAATGTTGATGTTGATATTATTCAAGTGGAAACACCGGAGGCTTTCATCAAAGGACAAATTGACAGTCCGCCAGAACTGGACTTTGAATAGGTAACAGTATAGGTAATAAAAAGTCCGCGTTTACCTTTCCGAACATTATTTCTGCTGTTTTTAGAAAATATGAAAAATTACGGAATCGAAACGGAGTGGAAAAGACGCACGAGGGGGTGCCACCATAGGCCGGCGCGGCCTGACCTGGGCCCGCGCCGACCTATGGTCTGGCCGCCTCGTTGCCCCTTTCCGACTCGTTTTCGACCTGGAACCTTCCTTTTGTCGTAAAAATATTTGCTATATAATTCCCCGGACCCCTGGAGGTCCGTAATATCGTTTTCTCGTCGTGTTTTGTTTCGAGCTGTTTTCTGCCAGATTTGTTTTGATCTAGAAGCACCATGGTCTCCAACAACAAGGACAAGGAACCTTTGAAGGAAAATATTCAAGACCCGGAGCTGAAGAAAGAAGATGCAAGAGAGGATGAAGAAGTGGAGGAAGCTCCGCAGGAACGCCAACAAGCCACCGTCGCAAGTATTGGCGTGATATCAAGTCCATCCAACATCAAGAGGAGTGCACGAATCGCCACCGGAGGAGCGGTTCCACGTCACTACTTGGCTCCAAGGACATCTTATCCGAGCCATTACAACCCTTACCGCAATCTAATCTACGATCGTCAAACTGAAAGGACCCCCAAGGTAGTGTTGCCAAGTAATTGGGATATAAATCGTTCTGACACTGCAGGAGAGAAGGAGCCTGAGGCTGAAGAGTGGGGAAATAACTCCAAGAGTTGGGACTCACCGTCGGACAGACTCCTTAACCGCGTCGAGCACAATTCAGAGATGATTCGCAATCTCATATACAGGATTGACGAGCTCCAGGAGCTTATTGAGAAGCTTGTCAGGAATTCATCACCACCATCACCGAAGGAGTAATTCATCATCGGTATTGGCATCCCCTTGGTTTGTTCCAAGCTTGGGGGAGTGCCGCGGTATCACATCACCACCACCTTTATCTTTTACTATCAAGTAGTGTCATATCATGAGTAGGGAAGTTATTATATGGAATAGTATGCAATGTGGAAGTATCTCTCTTAGTTAGTTATCTATGTATCCGTTGGTGTGAGTTATCGTTATGGAATATTAATGAGAAGTCTTATCATTTACTTTTTGCACACCTTATTTTAGTTTGCAATCTCCATTATATGATTACTCTTGACATGAGTATTGATATCACTTTGGGAGCATCAAGTAAATCTATTTGGTTTTGGCAAACTTAGCATTGGTCAATAGCAACAACACCCTAATGTTTAATTAGAAGAGAGAAATACACTTAGATACATTACTCTATTATCTCTATGCTTAGTATTCTAAAGTTAAAATTGCTTGTGCTTATGAGAAAGATGCATGATTGTTTCTATCATATGTATATTTGTTTGTTTCCCTCAACCTTTATGCTTGCTATCAAACCTTGCTAGCCAAAGACCTGTATCGAGAGGGAATGCTTCTCATACATCCATAACCTTAGACCAAACCTATGCCATTTGTGTCCACCATACCTACCTACTACATGGTATTTTCTGCCATTCCAAGTAAATACTTCATGTGCTACCTTTAAATTATTCAAACTACTACTCCTTATTTGTGTCAATGTTTTATAGCTCATGAGGAAGTATGTGGTGTTTTATCTTTCAATCTTGTTGGGCGGACTTTCACCAATGGACTAGCGGCACATCCGCTTATCCAATAATTTTGCAATAAGAGCTGGCAACGGGGTTCCCAGCCCCAATTAATAACTTTCATTAATAATTCTCTTCACATGTTTTGCTCTGATTCATCAGTAAGCAACTTAATTTTGCAATAGACACTCCTCCATGGTATGTGAATGTTGGAAGGCACCCGAGGATTCGGTTAGCCATGGATTGAGAAAGCCAAGGTTGGGGGGAGTGTCACCCATAATAAAACTAAAATACATGTGTAAACAAAAGAGAAGGGGGATGATCTACCTTGCTGGTAGAGATGCCGTCCCTCATGGGAGCCGCTCTTTGAAGGTTCGTTTGGCAAGGGGGTTAGAGTACCCACTACCATTCGTTGACAACAACAAACACCGCTCAAAATCTTACTTTTATGCTCTTTATATGATTTCAAAACTTGAAAAGCTCTAGCACATGATTTAATCCCTGCTTCCCTCTGCGAAGGGCCTATCTTTTACTTTTATGTTGAGTCAGTAAACCTATTTCTCTCTATCTCAAGCAAGCAATTGAGTTGTTGTGAACCAATCATTTATGCTATGATTCAGTTGATCATGTCTTTTATACTTTCTTGTTTAGTACCAATTTTATCTGAATGAATATGACTTTGAAGTTATCAATGATTATGAAGAGATTGTTATGCTTAAATATGAAGGCTCAGCTATAAAATCTAATATGAAAGCTTTGCTTAGAAGTACAATCCGTTAGTAGTTCTCTGACCAAGAACAAAGTTTGCCATCACCAATTATGATTTCTTATGCACCTTTACTTGTGATTTCTCTTTACTTATTTCAAGATGAGTTATATGAGGAAGTTGTTTACTAGAATGTCTTGTGTGAATGAATATGATGCTTCTTGTCCGTATTTTATTTATCGACTCTTCACTCCATAAACATGTGGTCTTGTTTATCGAGCTCAGTTTCGCTTGGGGACAAGCGAGGTCTAAGCTTGGGGGGAGTTGATACGTCCAATTTGCATCACTATTTTGTATCATAATTTGCTGTTATTCATTGATATATTTCATATTGGGACACAATACTTATGTTATTTCATCTATTTTGCATGTTTCATCATCATTGGAGGATCAAGCACCGGAGCCAGGATTCTGCTGGAAAAAGCACCGTCAGAACGCAATATTTCGGAAGATCAACTGTGGAAGGGAATTTCACGTAAATTCCTATTTTTCCAAATGACGGAGGGAGCCAGAAGGGGAAGAAGAGAGGGGCCACTGTGGGCCCAGACCATAGGGCGGCGCGGCCCAGGGCCCGGCCGCGCCACCCTATGCTCTGGGGGGCCCACGACCCTTTTCGCCTCCTTTTCTTCGCGTACTCCTTCGTCCCGAAAACCTAAGCCACAGAGGGATCCTCACGAAGGGTTACAGCCGCCTCTGCGGGGCGGAGAACACCAGAGAGAAAAGAGCTCTCCGGCGGGCAGGAATCCGCCGGGGAAATTCCCTCCCGGAGGGGGAAATCGACGCCATCGCCATCGTCATCGAGCGGGACATCATCTCCATCATCATCATCATCATCTCCACCATCTACACCGCCATCACCACCGCTGCACCTCGTCATCGCTGTAGCAATTCGGGTTAAATCTTGATTGTTTGATAGGGGAAACTCTCCCGGTGTTATTCTATACTTGTTGTAGATGCTATTGAGTGAAACCATTGAACCAAGGTTTATGTTCAGATTGTTATTCATCATCATATCACCTCTGATTGTATTCCATATGATGTCTCGTGAGTAGTTCGTTTAGTTCTTGAGGACATGGGTGAAGTCTAAATGCTAGTAGTGAATTATGGTTGAGTAATATTCAATGTTATGATATTTAAGTTGTGGTGTCATTCTTCTAGTGGTGTCGTGTGAACGTCGACTACACGACACTTCACCATTTATGGGCCTAGGGGAGTGCATCTTGTATTCGGTTGCTAATTGCGGGGTTGCCGGAGTGACAGAAACCTAAGCCCCCGTTAGTATATCGATGCAGGAGGGATCGCAGGATCTCAGAGTTTAAGGCTGTGGTTAGATTTATCTTAATTACTTTCTTGTAGTTGCGGATGCTTGCAAGGGGTATAATCACAAGTATGTATTAGTCCTAGGAAGGGCGGTGCATTAGCATAGGTTCACCCACACAACACTTATCAAAACAATGAAGATTAATCAACTGTATGTAGCGAAAGCACTAGACTAAAATCCCCGTGTGTCCTCAGGAACGTTTGGTCATTATAAGTAATCAAACCGGCTTGTCCTTTGTGCTAAAAAGGATTGGGCCACTCGCTGCAATTATTTCTCTCGCATTTTATTTACTCGTACTTTATTTATCTGCAATATCAAAACCCCCTGAATACTTGTCTGTGAGCATTTACAGTGAATCCTCCATCGAAACTGCTGCCAACACCTTCTGCTCCTCGTTGGGATCGACATTCTTACTTATCGAAGATACTACGATACACCCCCTATACTTGTGGGTCATCACTCCTCCACTCCGTTTCGATCTCGTAATTTTTCATATTTTCCAAAAACAGCAAAAACATTGTTCGGAAAGTAAAACACGGACTTTTTATTACCAGTACTGTTACCTATTCAAAGTCGAACTCTGCAGGACTGTCAACTTGACCTTTGATGTAAGCTTCCGGAGTTACCACTTGGATAATATCAACATCTTCATTATAAGAATCTCCAGAGATATAATGCTTGAGTCTCTGCCCATTCACTACTTGTGTGGCATTACCTTGAAGAGAGCTAATTTTAATTGCTCCTGATCGATAAACCTCATCAATGACATATGGTCCTTCCCATTTTGAGAGTAATTTCCCTGCAAAGAATCTAAGACGAGACCGATACAATAGGACTTTGTCCCCAACATTAAATTCTCTTTTGATAATTCTTCTATCATGCCATTTCTTAACTTTCTCCTTAAAGAGTTTAGCATTTTCATATGCTTCACTTCTCCATTCATCTAAAGAACTCAATTGTAGCAATCTCTTCTTACCGGCAAGTTTGAAATCTTTATTAAGTTCCCTTACAGCCCAATAAGCTTTGTGCTCTAGTTCTAAAGGTAAATGACAAGCTTTCCCATAAACCATTTTATACGGTGACATACCCATGGGATTTTTATAAGCAGTTCTATAAGCCCATAGTGCTTCCTTCAATTTGCTAGCCCAATTCTTTCTAGATTTATTAACAGTCTTTCCCAAAATAGATTTAATCTCTCTATTTGATAATTCTACTTGACCGCTAGTTTGAGGATGATAAGCGGAAGCAATTCTATGATTAATACCATACTTAGCAAGAGTTTTTCTAAAACCTCCATGAATAAAATGAGAACCTCCATCAGTCATAATATATCTAGGTACTCCAAATCTAGGAAAAATAATATCTAAAAGCATTTTTAAAGAAGTCTCACCATCAGCACTTTTTGTGGGTATAGCTTCTACCCATTTAGTAACATAATCAACAGCGACAAGTATATGAGTGTTACCTTCTGAAGAAGGGAAAGGACCCATGAAGTCGAATCCCCAACAATCGAATGGTTCAATAACAAGAGTATAATTCATAGGCATTTCATTGCGTCTGGAGATATTACCAACCCTTTGACATTCATCACAAGATAAAATAAACTTCCTTGCATCTTTGAAGAGAGTTGGCCAATAAAAACCTGATTGTAGAACCTTTTGCGCGGTTCTATCTCCAGCGTGATGTCCTCCATAAGCACTACCATGACATTTACTCAATATCTCATGTTGTTCATATTCAGGAACACATCTTCGCATAATACCATCCACTCCTTCTTTATATAAGTGTGGGTCATCCCAAAAATAATGCCTCAAGTCATAAAAGAATTTCCTCCTTTGCTGAGCTGAAAAGGTTGGAGGCAAGTACTTGGATACAATAAAGTTAGCATAATCAGCATACCAAGGGCTATCTCGTGAGCTCACCTTTATTACAGCCAATTGTTCATTTGGAAAACTATCATTAACAGGAACAGGATCATAAGTAATATTTTCCAATCTAGATAAATTATCAGCAACAGGATTATCAGCACCTTTTCTATCTATAATATGTAAATCAAATTCTTGCAAAAGAAGTACCCATCTAATAAGCCTTGGCTTAGCATCTTTCTTTGTCATAAGGTATCTAATTGCAGCATGATCAGTATGAATTGTGACTTTTGAATCAACAATATAGGATCTAAACTTGTCACAAGCAAAGACTACAGCTAACAATTCTTTTTCAGTTGTAGCATAATTTCTTTGAGCAGCATCAAGAGTTTTACTAGCATAATGAATAACATTTAATTTTTTATCTACTCGCTGTCCAAGAACAGCGCCTACAGCAAAATCACTAGCATCACACATAATTTCAAAAGGCAAATTCCAATCAGGAGGTTCAACTACAGGAGCAGTTGTTAAGGCTTTCTTTAGAGTTTCAAAAGCTTCCTTACAATCATCATCAAAAACAAAAGGTACATCTTTTTGAAGAAGATTAGTAAGAGGCTTTGAAATCTTGGAGAAATCTTTAATAAATCTCCTATAAAACCCAGCATGACCAAGAACACTACGAATACCTTTAACATCCCTCGGATAGGGCATTTTCTCAATTGCTTCAACTTTAGCTCTATCAACTTCAATACCTCTCTCGGAAATTTTATGTCCCAATACAATTCCTTCATTAACCATAAAGTGGCATTTCTCCCAATTAAGAACAAGGTTAGTTTCTTCACATCTCTGCAAAACTTTATCGAGGTTTCGCAAGCAATTATCAAAAGAATTCCCATAGACAGAAAAATCATCCATGAATACCTCTACAATACTCTCGCAAAAGCCATGAAAAATAGCAGACATGCATCTTTGAAAAGTAGCAGGAGCATTACATAAACCAAAAGGCATACGTCTATAAGCATAAGTTCCATAAGGACAAGTGAAAGTGGTTTTCTCTTGATCTTTAGTTTTAACAGCAATTTGTGAAAACCCAGAATAACCATCAAGAAAGCAAAAGTGAGTATTTGTAGACAACCTTTCTAGCATTTGAACAATAAAGGGTAAAGGGTGATACGTCTCCAACGTATCGATAATTTCTTATGTTCCATGCTACTTTATTGATGATACCTACATGTTTTATGCACATTATATGTCATATTTATGCATTTTCTGGAACTAACCTATTAACAAGATGCCAAAGAGCCAGTTGCTGTTTTCTGCTGTTTTTGGTTTCAGAAATCCTAGTAAAGAAATATTCTCGGAATTGGACGAAACTTTCGCCCAGGGTCCTATTTTTGCACGAAGCCAGAAGACCGAAGACCTAACGAAGTGGGGCCACGAGGCGGCCAGAGGGGCGCCGGCGCCCCCCGGCCGCGCCGACCTACCCCCTGGGCCCCTCGTGTGGCCCCCGTGTTGACCCTCCGCCTACTTAAAGCTTCCGTCGCGAAACCCCCCACCGAGAGCCACGATACGGAAAACCCCAGAGACGCCGCCGCGAATCCCATCTCGGGGGATTCTGGAGATCGCCTCCGGCACCCTGCCGGAGAGGGGATTCATCTCCCGGAGGACTCTACACCGCCATGGTCGCCTCCGGAGTGATGAGTGAGTAGTTCACCCCTGGACCATGGGTCCATAGCAGTAGCTAGATGGTCGTCTTCTCCTTGTTGTGCTTCATTGTTGGATCTTGTGAGCTGCCTAACATGATCAAGATCATCTATCTGTAATACTATATGTTGTGTTTGTCGGGATCCGATGGATAGAGAGTACTATGATTATGGTGATTATCAATCTATTGTTTATGTGTTGTTTATGATCTTGCATGCTCTCCGTTATTAGTAGAGGCTCTGGCCAAGTTTTTGCTCTTAACTCCAAGAGGGGGTATTTATGCTCGATAGTGGGTTCATGCCTTCATTGAATCTGGGATCGTGACAGTAGGTTCTAAGGTTGTGATGTGCTGTTGCCACTAGGGATAAAACACGATGCTATGTCTAAGGATGTAGTTGTTGATTACATTACGCACCATACTTAATGCAATTGTCTGTTGCTTTGCAACTTAATACCGGAGGGGGTTCGGATGATAACCTGAAGGTGGACTTTTTAGGCATAGATGCAGTTGGATGGCGGTCTATGTACTTTGTCGTAATGCCCGGATTAAATCTCACTATATTTATCATATCATGTATATGCATTGTTATGCCTTTCTCTATTTGTCAATTGCCCGACTGTAATTTGTTCACCCAACATGCTTTTATCTTATGGGAGAGACACCTCTAGTGAACTGTGGACCCCGGTCCTATTCTTTACATAGCATACAATCTACTTGTTTTACTGTTTTCTTTGCAAACATCTTCCACTCGATACGTTTAATCCTTTGTTACAGCAAGCCGGTGAGATTGACAACCTCACTGTTTCGTTGGGGCAAAGTACTTTGGTTGTGTTGTGCAGGTTCCGCGTTGGCGCCGGAATCCCTGGTGTTGCGCCGCATCACATTTCGCGACCATCAACCTTCAACGTGCTTCTTGGCTCCTACTGGTTCGATTAAACCTTGGTTTCTTTCTGAGGGAAAACTTGCTACTGTGCGCATCATACCTTCCTCTTGGGGTTCCCAACGAACGTGTGAGTTACACGCCATCAAGCTCTTTTTCTGGCGCCGTTGCCGGGGAGATCAAGACACGCTGCAAGGGGAGTCTCCACTTCTCAATCTCTTTACTTTGTTTTTGTCTTGCTTTATTTTATTTACTACTTTGTTTGCTGCACTAAATCAAAATACAAAAAAATTAGTTGCTAGTTTTACTTTATTTATTGTCTTGCTCTCTATATCGAAAACACAAAAAATTAGTTACTTGCATTTACTTTATCTAGTTTGTTTTATTTACTGTTGCTAAAATGAATACCCCTGAAAATACTAAATTGTGTGACTTCACAAATGCAAATAATAATGATTTCCTATGCACACCTATTGCTCCACCTGCTACTACAGCAGAATTCTTTGAAATTAAACCTGCTTTACTAAATCTTGTCATGAGAGATCAATTTTCTGGTACTAGTTCTGATGATGCTGCTGCCCATCTCAATAATTTTGTTGAACTTTGTGAAATGCAAAAGTATAAAGATGTAGATGGTGATATTATTAAATTGAAAGTGTTTCCTTTCTCATTAAGAGGAAGAGCTAAAGATTGGTTGCTATCTTTGCCTAAGAATAGTATTGATTCATGGACTAAATGCAAGGATGCTTTTATTGGTAGATATTATCCTCCCGCTAAAATTATATCTTTGAGAAGTAGCATAATGAATTTTAAACAATTAGATACTGAACATGTTGCTCAAGCTTGGGAGAGAATGAAAACTTTGGTAAAGAATTGCCCAACCCATGGACTGACTACTTGGATGATCATCCAAACCTTCTATGCAGGACTAAATTTTTCTTCGCGGAATTTATTGGATTCAGCTGCTGGAGGTACCTTTATGTCCATCACATTGGGGGCGGCTACAAAACTTCTTGATGATATGATGATAAATTACTCTGAGTGGCACACGGAAAGAGCTCCACAAGGTAAGAAGGTAAATTCTGTTGAAACCTCTTCCTTGAGTGATAAGATTGATGTGATTATGTCTATGCTTGTGAATGGTAGATCTAATGTTGATCCAAATAATGTTCCTTTAGCTTCATTGGTTGCTCAAGAAGAAAATGTTGATGTGAATTTCATTAAAAATAATAATTTCAACAACAATGCTTATAGGAACAACTCTGGTAATAACTATAGGCCATATCCTTCTGCTAATGGTAATGGTTATGGTAATTCTTATGGGAATTCTTACAATAATAATAGGAGTGTACCCTCTGGTCTTGAAGCTATGCTTAAAGAATTTATTAGTACACAAACTGCTTTTAACAAATCTGTTGAGGAAAAGCTTGATAAAATTGATACTATTGCTTCTAGAGTTGATAGGCTTGCCTCTGATGTTAATCTTTTAAAATTGAAAGTTATGCCTAATAATGATATTGATAATAAGATTACTACTACAGCAAATGCCATCCAAGTTAGAATTAATGAGAATATAAGATTAATGGCTGAACTGCGTGCTAGGTGGGATAGAGAAGAAAATGAAAAACTAGCTAAAGAGAATAATGTAGCTAAAGTTTGGACTATTACCACCACTAGTAATGCTAATTCTTCACATGTTGCTGCACCTCCTACTATCAATGGTAAAATAATTGGTGTTGGCAATGTTTCTACTCCTAGTGCAAAGCGTACAAAACTGCCTGAAATTGCTAAAACTGCTGAAACTGCTTGTGATAAAACTGCTGAAATTTTTTCCAACCTTGGGAATAATGATCCCATTGCTGTAGCTCATAATGATTTAGATTTTGATGATTGCCACATCTCTGAAGTTATAAAGTTCTTACAAAAACTTGCTAAAAGTCCTAATGCTAGTGCTATAAATTTAGCCTTTACAAAACATATTACAAATGCTCTCATAAAAGCTAGAGAAGAGAAACTTAAACTTGAAACTTCTATTCCTAGAAAGTTAGAGGATGGTTGGGAGCCCATCATTAAAATGAAATTCAATGACTTTGAATGTAATGCTTTATGTGATCTTGGTGCAAGTATTTCTGTTATGCCTAAAAAGATTTATGATATGCTTGACTTGCCACCATTGAAGAATTGTTATTTGGATGTTAATCTTGCCGATAATGCTAAAAAGAAACCTTTGGGGAGGATTGATAATGTGCATATTACGGTTAACAATAACCTTGTCCCCGTTGATTTTGTTGTCTTGGATATCGAATGCAATGCATCTTGTCCAATTGTGTTGGGAAGACCTTTTCTTCGAACTGTTGGTGATATGAGGGAAGGTAATATTAAATATCAATTTCCTCTCAAGAAAGGTATGGAACACTTCCCTAGAAAGAGAATGAAGTTGCCTTTTGATTCTATTATTAGAACAAGCTATGATGTTGATGCTTCTACTCTCGATGTTACTTGATTTGCACTTTCTGCGCCTAGCTGAAAGGCGTTAAAGAAAAGCGCTTATGGGAGACAACCCATGTTTTTACCTACAGCAATTTTTTGTTTTGTTGAGTCTTGGAAGTTGTTTACTACTGTAGCAACCTCTCCTTATCAAGTTTTTGTGCCAAGTAAAGTTTCTATGTCAAAGTTGATGTTATATTTGGGATCGCTGCGCAGAAACAGCATTGCTGTCTATCACGAATCTGGGCACAGTTCCCTGTAGAAAATTCGAAAAAATCTGCCAATTTACGAGCGTGATCCTCAGATATGTACGCAACTTTCATTAGTTTTGAGTTTTTCCATTTGAGCAAGTCTGGTGCCATTTCTAAATTCGTCTTTACGGACTGTTCTGTTTTTGACAGATTCTGCCTTTTATTTCGCATTGCCTCTTTTGCTATGTTGGATTTATTTCTTTGATCCACTAATGTCCAGTAGCATTATGCAATGTCCAGAAGTGAAAATAATGATTGTGTCACCTCTGAATGAGTGAATTATTAATGATGCACTAACCCTCTAATGAGTTTGCTTGAAGTTTGGTGTGAAGGAAGTTTTCAAGGGTCAAGAGAGGAGAATGATATACTATGATCAAGAGGAGTGAAAGCTCTAAGCTTGGGGATGCCCCCGTGGTTCACCCCTGCATAATTTAAGAAGACTCAAGCGTCTAAGCTTGGGGATGCCCAAGGCATCCCCTTCTTCATCGACAAAATCATCAGGTTCCTCCCCTGAAACTATATTTTTATTCAATCACATCTTTTGTTCTTTGCTTGGAGCGTCGGTTTGTTTTCGTTTTTGTTTTTGTTTGAATAAGATGGATCCTAGCATTCACTTTGTGGGAGAGAGACACGCTCCGCTGTTGCATATGGACACATGTGTCCTTAGGCTTTACTCATAATGTTCAAGGCGAAGTTTCTTCTTCGTTAATTTGTTATATGGTTGGAATTGGAAAATGCTACATGTAGTAATTCTAAAATGTCTTGGATAATGTGATACTTGGCAATTGTTGTGCTCATGTTTAAGCTCTTGCATCATATGCTTTGCACCCATTAATGAAGAAATACATAGAGCTTGCTAAAATTTGATTTGCATATTTGGTCTCTCTAAGGTCTAGATAATATCTAGTATTGAGTTTTGAACAACAAGGAAGACAGTGTAGAGTCTTATAATGTTTACAATATGTCTTTTATGTGAGTTTTGCTGTACATGTTCATCCTTGAGTTTGCTTCAAATAACCTTGCTAGCCTAAACTTTGTATCGAGAGGGAATACTTCTCATGCATCCAAAATCCTTGAGCCAACTACTATGCCATTTGTGTCCACCATACCTACCTACTACATGGTATTTCTCCGCCATTCCAAAGTAAATTGCTTGAGTGCTACCTTTAAAATTCCATCATTCACCTTTGCAATATATAGCTCATGGGACAAAATAGCCTTAAAAACTATCGTAGTATTGAATATGTACTTATGCACTTTATATTTTATTAAGTTGCTTGTTGTGCGATAACCATGCTTCTGGGGAACGCCATCAACTATTGTTGAATATCATGTGAGTTGCTATGCATGTCCGTCTTGTCTGAAGGTCTATCATTTTAGTGGTTGGAGCATGCAAAATTGTTAGAGAAGAACATTGGGCCGCTAACTAAAGCCATGAACCATGGTGGAAGTTTCAGTTTTGGACATATATCCTCAATCTCATATGAGAATAATAATCATTGCTACATGCTTATGCATTTAAGAGGAGTCCATTATCTGTTGTCCATGTTGTCCCGGTATGGATGTCTAAGTTGAGAATAATCAAAAGCGAGAAATCCGAAATGCGAGCATTCTCCTTAGACCTTTGTACAGGCGGCATGGAGGTACCCCTTTGTGACACTTGGTTGAAACATGGCATGCGAAGATCCGGTAGTCCAAGTTAAGTAGGACGAGGTGCGGGCACTATTAGTATACTATGCGTGAGGCTTGCAACTTGTAAGATATAATTTTCATAACTCATATGCTTTATTACTACCGTTGACAAAATTGTCTCATGTTTTCAAAATAAAAGCTCTAGCACAAATACAGCAATCGATGCTTTCCTCATTGAAGGACCATTCTTTTACTTTTATTGTTGAGTCAGTTTACCTATCTCCTTCCACCTTAAGAAGCAAACACTTGTGTGAACGTGCATTGATTCCTACATACTTGCATATTGCACTTGTTATATTACTTTATGTTGACAATATCCATGAGATATACATGTTATAAGTTGAAAGCAACCGCTGAAACTTAATCTTCTTATGTGTTGCTTCAACACCTTTACTTTGATTTATTGCTTTATGAGTTAACTCTTATGCAAGACTTATTGATGCTTGTCTTGAAGTACTATTCATGAAAAGTCTTTGCTTTATGATTCATTTGTTTACTCATGTCATTACCTTTGTTTTGATCGCTGCATTCATTACATATGTTTACAAATAGTATGATCAAGATTATGATGGCATGTCACTTCAGAAATTATCTTTGTTATCGTTTTACCTGCTCGGGACGAGCAGAACTAAGCTTGGGGATGCTGATACGTCTCCAACGTATCGATAATTTCTTATGTTCCATGCTACTTTATTGATGATACCTACATGTTTTATGCACATTATATGTCATATTTATGCATTTTCTGGAACTAACCTATTAACAAGATGCCGAAGAGCCAGTTGCTGTTTCTGTTTTTGGTTTCAGAAATCGTAGTAAAGAAATATTCTCGGAATTGGACGAAACTTTCGCCCAGGGTCCTATTTTTGCACGAAGCCCGAAGACCGAAGACCTAACGAAGTGGGGCCACGAGGCGGCCAGAGGAGGCCGGCGCGCCAGGCCCCGGCCGCGCCGACCTACCCCGGGCCCCTCGTGTGGCCCCCGCGTTGACCCTCCGCCTACTTAAAGCTTCCGTCGCGAAACCCCCAGTACCGAGAGCCACGATACGGAAAACCTTACAGACGCCGCCGCCGCGAATCCCATCTCGGGGGATTCGAGATCGCCTCCCGCACCCTGCCGGAGAGGGGATTCATCTCCCGGAGGACTCTACACCGCCATGGTCGCCTCCGGAGTGATGAGTGAGTAGTTCACCCCTGGACCATGGGTCCATAGCAGTAGCTAGATGGTCGTCTTCTCCTTGTTGTGCTTCATTGTTGGATCTTGTGAGCTGCCTAACATGATCAAGATCATCTATCTGTAATACTATATGTTGTGTTTGTCGGGATCCGATGGATAGAGAGTACTATGATTATGGTGATTATCAATCTATTGTTTATGTGTTGTTTATGATCTTGCATGCTCTCCGTTATTAGTAGAGGCTCTGGCCAAGTTTTTGCTCTTAACTCCAAGAGGGGGTATTTATGCTCGATAGTGGGTTCATGCCTTCATTGAATCTGGGATCGTGACAGTAGGTTCTAAGGTTGTGATGTGTTGCCACTAGGGATAAAACATTGATGCTATGTCTAAGGATGTAGTTGTTGATTACATTACGCACCATACTTAATGCAATTGTCTGTTGCTTTGCAACTTAATACTGGAGGGGGTTCGGATGATAACCTGAAGGTGGACTTTTTAGGCATAGATGCAGTTGGATGGCGGTCTATGTACTTTGTCGTAATGCCCGGATTAAATCTCACTATATTTATCATATCATGTATATGCATTGTTATGCCTTTCTCTATTTGTCAATTGCCCGACTGTAATTTGTTCACCCAACATGCTTTTATCTTATGGGAGAGACACCTCTAGTGAACTGTGGACCCCGGTCCTATTCTTTACATAGCATACAATCTACTTGTTTTACTGTTTTCTTTGCAAACATCTTCCACTCGATACGTTTAATCCTTTGTTACAGCAAGCCGGTGAGATTGACAACCTCACTGCTTCGTTGGGGCAAAGTACTTTGGTTGTGTTGTGCAGGTCCGTTGCCGGAATCCCTGGTGTTGCGCCGCATCACATTTCGCGACCATCAACCTTCAACGTGCTTCTTGGCTCCTACTGGTTCGATTAAACCTTGGTTTCTTTCTGAGGGAAAACTTGCTACTGTGCGCATCATACCTTCCTCTTGGGGTTCCCAACGAACGTGTGAGTTACACGCCATCAAAGGGTAATGATCTTTCTTAGTAACTTTATTAACTTTTCGAAAATCAATGCACATTCTATATCCTACAACTACTCTTTGAGGGATGAGCTCATCATTATCATTAGGCACAACAGTCATTCCTCCTTTCTTAGGAACGCAATGCACAGGACTAACCCATCTACTATCAGCAATAGGATATATAATACCAGCTTCAAGAAGTTTTAATACCTCATTCCTTACCACCTCCTTCATCTTCGGAATTAGACGACGTTGATGTTCAACAACAGGCTTTGCATCATCTTCCATATTAATAGCATGTTGGCAAATAGAGGGAGAAATCCCCTTCAAATCATCAAGAGTGTAGCCAATAGCTCCTCGGTGTTTCTTCAATATTTCCAATAACCTTTCTTCCTCAATCTCTGAAAGCTTAGAACTAATAATAACAGGATATATTTTCTTATCATCAATATGAGCATATTTAAGATTATCAGGCAATGGTTTTAAATCGAAAACAGGATCTTCCTTTGGTGGTGGTGTTGTACCTAAATCTTCAACTGGCAAGTCATGTTTAAGGATAGGTTGACGAAGGAAAATTTCATCAAGTTCATTTCTTTCTTCCCTAAAGACTTCACTCTCACTATTCTCCAAATGTTGCTGCAAAGGATTATTAGGAGCAAGAGCAATAGATGCACACTGTTCAACTCTAAAATCATTATTAGGCAAATCAGCTTTATAAGGAGTTTTGGCAAATTTAGAGAAATTAAACTCATAAGATTCACCAGCAAATTTAGTAACAATCTTTTCCTTCTTGCAATCTATAACAACTCCACAAGTATTTAGGAATGGTCTACCAAAAATAATAGGACAATACTTACTAGCAGCAGAACCAAGTACCAAAAAGTCAGCAGGATATTTAATCTTACCACATAAAACTTCCACATCTCGAACAATACCAATTGGAGAGATAGTTTCTCTATTAGCTAGCCGAATAACCACATCAATATCTTCAAGTTCACAAGAACCAATTTCATGCATGATCTCCGTATAAAGCTCATAAGGAATAGCGCTAATACTTGCACCAATATCACATAAACCATAATAACAATGATCACCAATTCTAACAGATAGCATAGGAACACTAGCTTGCTTGGACTTATTAGGATGTGAAACAATATTAGAAGCATCTTCACAGAAAATAATATAACCATCCTCCACATTTTCAGTCACAAGATCTTTAACTATTGCAACAGCAGGTTCAACCTTAATTTGTTCTTCAGGTTCTATAGGTTTCTTTTCACTTTTATTAACCGCACTAGATATAACAGAGTACTCCTTCATTTTAGCAGGAAAAGGAGTTTTTTCAATATAAGCTTCAGGAATAACATGATCAACAGTTTCAATTACTACACATTTGTTTACAGATGAATCAATTTTATCTTTATACGGTTCATGATACTTATCAAAATTCTTCTTAGGCAATTCATAATGAGAGGCAAAAGCTTTGTAAAGATTTGCAACAACTTGGGAATCAAGACCATAAGTAGCACTCATATTACGAAATTTATCAGTATCCATAAAAGCTTCAATGCATTTATAATCAAAGATTATACCTGACTCTCTATCTTTGTCATTCTCCCATCCTTCAGTATTCTCCTGGATCCGATCAAGAAGGTCCCTTTTAAACTCTTCTTTGTTGCGTGTAAATGATCCAGAACAAGAAGTATCCAGCAAGGTCTTGTCTTGAAAAGAAAGTCTTGCATAGAAATTATCAATAATAACATTACCAGGAAGCTCATGAATGGGGCATTTGAGCATTAAAGACTTCAATCTCCCCCAAGCTTGGGCAATACTTTCTCCATCATGAGGCCAGAAATTATATATGCGGTTCCGATCTTTGTGAATTTCACTTGGAGGATAGAATTTGGAATAAAATAAAGGCACAATGTCCTCCCAATTAAGAGAATCCCTATTCTTCAGCAATTTATACCAGTGCGCCGCTTTACCAGACATCGATATAGAGAATAGTTTCTTTCTAACTTCATCCATAGCAATACCTGCAGATTTGAATAACCCGCATAATTCATGTAGAAACAGTAAATGATCACCAGGATGGAAAGTTCCATCCCCTTCATAGCGGTTATCCATAACACGTTCAATAATTTTCATAGGTATTTTATATGGTATTACTTCCTCACCTGGCGCCTCATCCACTACCGTTGCAGTAGTAGTAGATTTCCCAAATAGAAATTGAAGAGAAGATCTCTCCATAATGACTTATAGCAGCAGGCAGAAATAAAATCAGCACAAACAGTAAAGGTTTTCCTTACCAATTCCACTTACCAATAGCGCTTCACTCCCGGCAACGGCGCCAGAAAATAGTCTTGATGACCCACAAGTATAGGGGGTGTATCGTAGTATCTTCGATAAGTAAGAATGTCGATCCCAACGAGGAGCAGAAGGTGTTGACAAGCAGTTTCGATGAAGGATTCACTGTAAATGCTCACAGACAAGTATTCAAGGGGTTTTGATGTAACAGATGAATAAAGTACGAGTAAGTAAAATGCGAGAGAAATAATTGCAGCGAGTGGCCCAATCCTTTTTAGCACAAAGGACAAGCCGGTTTGTTTACTTATAATGACCAAACGTTCTTGAGGACACACGGGAATTTAGTCTAGTGCTTTCGCTTCATACAGCTAATTAATCTTCATTGTTTTGATAAGTGTTGTGTGGGTGAACCTATGCTAATGCACCGCCCTTCCTAGGACTAATACATACTTGTGATTATACCCCTTGCAAGCATCCGCAACTACAAGAAAGTAATTAAGATAAATCTAACCACAGCCTTAAACTCTAAGATCCTGCAATCCCTCCTGCATCGATATACCAACGGGGGCTCAGGTTTCTGTCACTCCGGCAACCCCGCAATTAGCAAACCGAATACAAGATGCACTCCCCTAGGCCCATAAATGGTGAAGTATCGTGTAGTCGACGTTCACACGACACCACTAGAAGAATGACACCACAACTTAAATATCATAACATTGAATATTACTCAACCATAGTTCACTACTAACATTTAGACTTCACCCATGTCCTCAAGAACTAAACGAACTACTCACGAGACATCATATGGAACATGATCAGAGGTGATATGATGATGAATAACAATCTGAACATAAACCTTGGTTCAACGGTTTCACTCAATAGCATCAATAACAAGTAGAAATCAACACCGGGAGAGTTTCCCCTATCAAACAATCAAGATCCAACCCGAATTGTTACAGCGGTGACGAGGTGCAGCGGTGGAGATGGCGGTGATGATGATGATGATGATGACGATGGTGATGGAGATGATGTCCAGCTCGATGACGGTGACGATGGCGTCGATTTCCCCCTCCGGGAGGGAATTTCCTCGCCCGGAGAGCTCTTTTCTCTCTGGTGTTCTCCGCCCGCAGAGGCGGCTGTGACTCTTCGCGACGTACCCTCCGGAGCTTAGGTTTTCGGGGTGAAGAAGTACGCGAAGGAGAGGAGGCCAGAGGGGCTGTGGGCCCCCTCCTCAAAGGCGGCGCGGCCAGGGCCCGCCGCCTATGAGGGGGCCCATGGCGGCCTCCTCTCCTCTCCTCTGGCTCTCTTCGTCTTCTGGAAAAATAGGAATTTTCGTGTAATTCCGTCAATTGCTGATCTTCCGAAATATTGCATCCTGACGGTGCTTTTTTTTTTTTTTTCCTGGCTCCGGTGCGCGATCTCCAAATAATCATGAAACATGCAAAATAGATGAAATAACATAAGTATCATCTCCAAATATGAAATATATCAATGAATAACAGTAAATTATGATATAAAATAGTGATGCAAAATGGACGTATCAACAGGGACACACAGACAATGATAATGGACTCTCTTTAATGCTTAAGCATTCAACAACAGTTATTCTCATAAGAGATTGAGGTTTTATGTCCAAACTGAAACTTCCACCATGATTCATGGCTTTAGTTAGCGGCCCAATGTTCTTCTCTAACAGTATGCATACTCAAACCATTTGATTGTGAAAACCGCCCTTACTTCAGACAAGACGAACATGCATAGCAACTCACATGATATTCAACAAAGAGTAGTTGATGGCGTCCCCAGGAACATGGTTATCGCACAACAAACAACTTAATAAGAGATAAAGTGCATAAGTACATATTCAGTACCACAATAGTTTTTAAGGCTATTTTGTCCCATGAGCTATATATTGAAGAGGCGAATGATGGAATTTTAAAGGTAGCACTCAAGCAATTTACTTTGGAATGGCGGAGAAATACCATGTAGTAGGTAGGTATGGTGGACACAAATGGCATAGTGGTTGGCTCAAGGATTTTGGATGCATGAGAAGTATTCCCTCTCGATACAAGGTTTAGGCTAGCAAGGTTATTTGAAACAAACACAAGGATGAACCGGTGCAGCAAAACTCACATAAAAGACATATTGTAAACATTATAAAACTCTACACCGTCTTCCTTGTTGTTCAAAACTCAATACTAGAAATTATCTAGACTTTTAGAGAGACCAAATATGCAAACCAAATTTTAGCAAGCTCTATGTATTTCTTCATTAATGGGTGCAAAGTATATGATGCAAGAGCTTAAACATGAGCACAACAATTGCCAAGTATCAAATTATCCAAGACATTATACCATTTACCACATGCGGCATTTTCTGATTCCAACCATATAACAATTTAACGAAGAAGATTCAACCTTCGCCTTGAATATTATGAGTAAAGCCTAAGGACATATTTGTCCATATGCAACAGCGGAGCGTGTCTCTCTCCCACACAATGAATGCTAGGATCCATTTTATTCAAACAAAACGAAAACTAAAGAACGACGCTCCAAGCAAAGTACATAAGATGTGATGAATAAAAATATAGTTTCAGGGGAGGAACCTGATGATGTTGTCGATGAAGAAGGGGATGCCTTGGGCATCCCCAAGCTTAGACGCTTGAGTCTTCTTAAAATATGCAGGGGTGAACCACCGGGGCATCCCCAAGCTTAGAGCTTTCACTCCTCTTGATCATAGTATATCATACTCCTCTCTTGACCCTTGAAAACTTCCTTCACACCAAACTTCAAGCAAACTCATTAGAGGGTTAGTGCACAATCAAAAATTCACATGTTCAGAGGTGACACAATCATTCTTAACACTTCTGGACATTGCACAAAGCTACTGGACATTAATGGATCAAAGAAATTCATCCAACATAGCAAAACGGCAATGCGAAATAAAAGGCAGAATCTGTCAAAAACAGAACAGTCCGTAAAGACGAACCTGAAAGAGGCACTAGACTTGCTCAAACGGAAAAACTCAAAACTAATGAAAGTTGCGTACATATCTGAGGATCACGCTCGTAAATTTTCAGATTTTTCTGAGTTACCTACAGAAACTTCTGCGCGAATTCGTGACAGACAGCAATGCTGTTTCTGCGCAGCAATCCAAATCTAGCATCAACTTTACCATAGAGACTTTACTTGGCACAAAAACATGATAAGGAGAGGTTGCTACAGTAGTAAACAACTTCCAAGACTCAAATATAAAACAAAGTACTGTAGTAAAAACATGGGTTGTCTCCCATAAACGCTTTTCTTTAACGCCTTTCAGCTAGGCGCATAAAGTGTGAATCAAGTATTTTCAAGAGATGAAGCATCAACACTATACCAGGGGTGTTAGGAGTTTTATAAATTTTAGGCCTATAATAATTCTTTGGTTTAGGCACCTTAGAGACATACATGAATTTTTGCTCCTTACCCACATAAGCTTTCTCTTTAAATTTAAAAGAAGAAAAAGTTGAACCCAATTTTCCCATAGCTTCTTCAAATTTACCAATTCTATGGGTTTGATTATCATGGATAGCACAAGTTTCTAAAGTAGAAATTCTTTCATTAATTCCTCCTAGGGTTTTATCAAGTTTATCAGTATTATCAAATAATATTTCCAATTTAGTTTCAACACTTGGAAAATTTTTCTCTATTGCTTCCAATTTTTCATGACGTCCTCAAGAGAGATTTCAATTTTAGTTTCATTAACAGGTGGTATTCCAACTAGACTCTCAATGATGCAACTAGCTTCTAAAGCAGGAGTACCTAGGAAATTACCCCCCGAAAGAATGTTAAGAACATACCTATTCCAACTAGATATACCAACATAAAAATTCCTAAGTAGGATAATAGTGGAGTGTTTCTTAATGCACCTATGATGAGCATCACTAATTCTGTACCAAGCATCTTTAAAACTTTCTCCACCTTGTTGCTTAAACGAACGGACTTCAACTTCAGGATTACTCATTTTAGCAATAGCAAATAAAGCAAACTAGATAAAGTAAATGCAAGTAACTAATTTTTTTGTGTTTTCGATATAGAGAACAAGACAGTAAATAAAGTAAAGCTAGCAACTAATTTTTTTGTGTTTTGTTTAAGTGCAGCAAACAAAGTAGTAAATAAAATAAAGCAAGACAAAAACAAAGTAAAGAGATTGGATTGTGGAGACTCCCCTTGCAGCGTGTCTTGATTTCCCCGGCAACGGCGCCAGAAATTTGCTTGATGCGTGTAGTTGACACGTCCGTTGGGAACCCCAAGAGGAAGGTGTGATGCGCACAGTAGCAAGTTTCCCTCGAAGAAACCAAGGTTTAATCGGACCAGTAGGAGTCAAGAAGCACGTTGAAGGTTGATGGCGGCGAAATGTAATGCGCGCAACACCAGGGATTCCGGCGCCAACGTGGAACTGCACAACACAACCAAAGTACTTTGCCCCAACGAAACAGTGAGGTTGTCAATCTCACCGGCTTGCTGTAACAAAGGATTAACCGTATTGTGTGGAAGATGATTGTTTGCGAAGAAAACAGTAAAGAACAATTGCAGTAGATTGTATGCGATGTAAAGAATAGGACCGGGGTCCACAGTTCACTAGAGGTGTCTCTCCCATAAGATAAAAGCATGTTGGGTGAACAAATTACAGTCGGGCAATTGACAAATAGAGAGGGCATGACAATGCACATACATGATATGATAAATATAGTGAGATTTAATCAGGGCATTACGACAAAGTACATAGACCGCTATCCAGCATGCATCTATGCCTAAAAAGTCCACTTTCAGGTTATCATCCGAACCCCTTCCGTATTAAGTTGCAAGACAATTGCATTAAGTATGGTGCGTAATGTAATCAACAACCACATCCTTGGACATAGCATCAATGTTTTATCCCTAGTGGCAACAACACATCCACAACCTTAGAACTTTTGTCACTGTCCCAGATTTAATGGAGGCATGAACCCACTATCGAGCATAAATACTCCCTCTTGGAGTTAAGAGCAAAAACTTGGCCAGAGCCTCTACTAATAACGGAGAGCATGCAAGATCATAAACAACACATAGTTAATAGATTGATAATCACCTTAACATAGTATTCTCTATCCATCGGATCCCGACAAACACAACATATAGTATTACAGATAGATGATCTTGATCATGTTAGGCAGCTCACAAGATCCAACAATGAAGCACATAAGGAGAAGACGACCATCTAGCTACCTATGGACCCATAGTCCAGGTGAACTACTCACTCATCACTCCCGAGGCGATCATGGCGATGAAGAGTCCTCCGGAGATGATTCCCCTCTCCCGGTGCCGGAGGCGATCTCCTGAATTCCCCGAGATGGGATTGGCGGCGGCGGCGTCTCTGGAAGGTTTTCCGTATCGTGGCTCTCGGTACTGGGGGTTTCGCGACGAAGACCTTAAGTAGGCGGAAGGGCAACGCGGGGGCCACACGAGGGCCCCACACGCCAGGCCGGCGCGGCCAGGGCTTGGGCCGCGCCGCCCTGTGTCGGCGCCTCGTGGCCCCACTTCCTTTCCCCTTGGTCTTCGGAAGCTTCGTGCAAAAATAGGACCCTGGGCGTTGATTTCGTCCAATTCCGAGAATATTTCCTTACTAGGATTTCTGAAACCAAAAACAGCAGAAAACAGCAACTGGCTCTTCGACATCTTGTTAATAGGTTAGTGCCGGAAAATGCATAATAACGACATATAATGTGCATAAATCATGTGAGTATCATCATAAAAGTAGCATGGAACATAAGAAATTATAGATACGTTTGAGACGTATCAGCGGGCAGGGTCGACGCAGACCCACCCCCGCCACCATCCGCAGCTGGACCTACCAAGGTGTCACCGCGCGCAGGATCGGGTGCCACAACACCAGCAAGGGAGCAGCCGTCCCGAGCAGCTCCACCGGGCCCCCGGCAGCGCGTTCGCCTCCCCCAACATACCGGCTAGAGGACGGGTGGTGCTCCGGTGGCGGGGTGCACCTCCTGGCATAGGTATAGCAGGCATGCCGAATAAAGTACCCTGGCCCTATTAAGAAGCATGAAACCCATGGACTCGAAGCTTTAGAAGTCCAGAAGGCTAAGGATCTGCGGGTTAGGAAAATAAAGTTGTAATAGGAAAGCTATATCAATATAGGAAAGGCCCAACACGCCTCGATAGTTTGTAACTTGTACGACACAGAAAGGCCTCGGCTTCGCCTCCTATATAAAGGGGAAGCCGAGGGATGAGAAAAGGATTGAATCATTGTAACCCTAGCCACTGTGTTATTGAGTTGAGCACCTTTGTTCGGCTGAAACCTTCGAGATCTACTTGCCCAGTACTTCTTACGAAACCCTAAGTCTACAATTCGTAGGCATTGACAAGTTAATCCCTTGTCACCTCCCATCCGAAGAAGACGAGCCAGCGGCCAAACCATGGCCCGCCTCGCTCCTAGGGGAGAACGGTGTCGAAGTAGACCCTCCCCTAGGACCCGACTGCACAGCTGGGGGAGTCGAAGAAGAACGCTCCCGACCACCGCTACCCGATAGCACTCGCGTGGACAAGGGTGATGTCCCCACAACGAGATACCGGAGAAGGTGATAAAGCCAGAGACGACACAGAAGACGCCCGCCTAGTAGCCGTCGGAGTAACATGACCGAGGGTGAACACTCTACCCCTCGCTGGTCTGTCCGTGCGTGGAAGGTCTAATGGCGGTGAAGCAGAACTCGCTCTCTCCAAAGCCAAACGTAAATCCTCCACAGAAACCCTCGAGCTAGCACCCGGCTGCACTGTCGCCTCCAACGACGAACTGGTAACTCGAAGCTTTGCCACAATTTCAATGGCACGAGGCATCTGTTGGTTCAGATTAAAAGGGGTCACCGCGAAGTGAGTAACCACCTTATTCACCGACCGAGCAGCGGCTATCCCATTCCCTCCCGACTAAGCAGCACGAGCCTCAGTAGCAGGAGTGGCAGCAACAGTAGGGGTAGCAGCTGTAGGATCAGAAGTATCCATAGCATCATCCCCTCCATCTCTAGAGCCATCGCGCGTATCATCAGAATCATCCTTCTTAACCCAAATCTCCAGAACAAAAGCCGGCTCGGGCACAAAGTCAGCGGGCTCCTTGCGGAAACGAAACGCATACAACTTGGACTTAACGACCGCATCAGCAACAACACTCGGCAAAGCATCATCCATAGATTTTCCCAACACCTTCAGATTGACCATTGCCACCTGGATACGAACAAGATCCCGGCACCTGAGGCTAGTGAGATCAACATCAACAGTCTTGCCTAGAAGAGAACCAACAACCCACAAATCAAGAAAGTGACGAAGAGAATGAGGAACCCCCTCAACGTGTAGCCAGACCTTCTCCAACTCATGTGTGTGAGGTACCTCCGTCGACTGCCATGCTGACACTAACATAGATGCGGCAAAGGAAGGCACACCGACCTGGATCCCATCCAATCTGTCCAAATCCTCAAAAGAAGGCACAAACACCAAAAATTGCATATCCGCAATAGGCACAGCGTCCCATTTCTAGTTTTGACTGGGCGAGCAACGACGGGCCACCTGGACAGTGAAGTAAGTCTCCAGAAGACCAGTACCACAAACAAACACCAATTGTCAAGGCATTTTCAGAACAGGACATCGAATCGTCGGGTAAGCATTCTTGTCACAGATATAACAGTAATGCTTGACCTTGCAGTCCTTGGCCGCATGAGAAGTAACAGAACATTTACATCACCAAATACCTTTCTTGGGCTTCCCTCCAGCCTTCACTATCTCAACAGTGTCTGAGGCCACCGTCACCTGACCCTGAGGATGCACTAGCACAGCTATCCTAGTCGACTGCACAGGAGTACCGGCCTGAGGTGGCAACCCTGGCGGAGCCGAAAACTGCTGATACTGAGAGGGTGCAACCATCTGCTGGAACTGTGCCTGAGGTTGGAACTGAGGCTGCGGAGGGTAGGTCGATGGCACATAAGGATACTGATATGAGGCTGACTCTGCATCTGTAAGAACTATCCCTGCGGCACCACCCCATGTTGCCGGCTAGCCTGAGCAAACCCCTGAACACCCTAACCCTGAGAAGAACCTTCTTCTTCTTCGGTCTAAGACCATGTTCATTTCTATGCTGAATTTTTCGGCTGCGGACAAGGTAAGTTTGCTTTTAGGTATTTGGGAATTTCGATTCATTATCGCAGACTTACCAATGCAAAAAGGAAAATAGTTGAGGAGAGATTGCAAATTACATTAAGTAGTTAGAAAGGAAAAGTACTATCCTTGGGAGGAAGATGTGTTCTGATCAACTCAATACTTATCAATATGGCATTGTATATGACATCTTTCTTCCAACTTCCTAGATGAGTCTCAAAAAGATTTAATTATTTCCTATCAAGATTATTCTAGCAAGGGGATAGTGAGAAGCGGAAATATCAATGGGCTAAATGGAGTGTGCTTTGCCGCCCCAAATATCAAGGAGGTCTAGGTATTCAAGACCTTGATATCAAAAATGCATCCCTCCTTGGTAAATGGATGTTCATGTTACTTACTGAGGATCGATGGAACTTGCAAACTCTCCTAAGGAGAAAGTACATCAACTAAAATGAATTGTCTCGGGTTTTCTAAAAACTGGGGGACTCTCATTTTTGGGCGGGCCTTATGGCAATGGAGAATTTCTTCTTCCCATGTGGATCTTTCGTTATCACGGGTGGTTCGAAGATTTGTTTCTAGGAGGATAAATGGCTAGGTAATGACACTCTCCAAGAACAATACCCGGCACTGTACATTATTGTCAAGCACAAGCAGGTTGATACTCTACCCAAGGTGTTGGAAATTAGCTAACGAAATGTGTCTTTCAGAAGAAGTCTCATTAGGCCTCGAGAAGAATCATGTGATGACTTGTTACAACGCTTTGATTTAGTACATCTAATGCATAGGTTTGATGTGTTTCGGTGGAATCTTACTGGGAGTGGTACATTCTTGGTGGCTTTCATGTACAATGCCTTAAATCAACCTGATTTACCCATCGATAACAATTTGAAAATTTGAAAGATGAAGATACCACTGAAAACAAAGGTGTTACTGTGGTATCTTCATCGTGGGGTGGTTCCCACGAAGGATAACCTTACAAAACAAAATTGGCATGTAAATAAAAAAGTGTGTCTTTTGTCATTGTGAAGAGACTATTAAGCATTTATTCTTCATGTGTAATTTTGCAAGATCTAGATGGACAACTATCCACATAGGTTCTACCTTGTATTCACCATGTAGTGTTGCGAACATATTTATCAGCTAGCTCAACGGCGTGGATAAAAGGTTTTTTTTTAATAATAAGTCTTTTTGTCTTATAGATGTCATCAACCGGTGCAGAGCTACGGTTTGTTTGTGGTTACCTCTACATCGTGTGGAGCATCGCGACCTCTTTATGGAGGTGTCTACACGGTTGGAGGATACGATGATCGATATTTTTTCTAGCATGGGTGGTAGCGTGATCTATGGATTGACCCTCCTTCGTCATAGATATGTTTTACTTTACTTTATTTTAGTAATGGTAGAGAACTTCAGTCTTTTGGTGTTTATGCCATTTTGTGCGGCCGTGTGTATCTTAGCTATGCAGAGGCTGGGTGAAATATTTTCAGAGTAATAAAGTCACCTATTATCGAAAAAAGTCACCTATTATCGAAAAAAACATAGTTACATTTGGGTAATTGTCAGCTTAAGATCTAGTGAATTTCGCTCCATCATGTTTTCGTAGGATAGCCACTTAGTCCCCAGTAACTGAACAATCTCAGGGCTCATCAAGGCATGTCATCTGCCGCCTGTTAGCCGAGACGAGGAAATGAAAGAATCAAATGCCGGCTTGAAAGTTGCGACCGGCATTTTTGGAGAAAGTTTTGGAAGTGGTGCCTCGAACCGCAACACGTCGAGAGCCTGCTTCATGGAGGGCCTCATGTTGCGGTCAGGGTGGGCACACCAGAGACCGACCACCATCACGCACTCCAACCCCTGTTCATCAAACTCCATGTTTAGACGCACATCGGCCGTGCCAATAAAACTCCTACATTCCCTCGAATCCCAGACCCATTGCACAAGATGTATCATGCCCTCTTATTCTTCTCCTTCCCGAGCTACTGCAGGTCGCCTACCACATGCAATCTCGAGAAGCACAACACCAAAGCTATAGATATCGGACTCAACACTGGTCCTCCCAGTGACCATACACTCAGGGTCCATATAGCCCATAGTTCCTGCAAGACATGTTGTGTACGGCCCTTGTCCATGGTTGACAAGCCTAGCAAGCCCAAAGTCACCGAGTTTTGTGCTGAAGGACGCATCTAGCATTATATTGCTTGGTTTGATGTCTCGGTGCAGAACACATTGCTCCCATTCCTGATGAAGGTACAAAAGGGCAGAGCCTAGTCCAAGTATGACTTCATATCTGCATGAGAAAACAGTTCCACGAAATTAATAGCGAGCACTTGTGAAGAAACTATAATCGCTAACACACCACCAAGCATATAAAGTAGTATGAATGTGTAGGATTGAGGGTGATGATACTAAGTTACTAACCTGACCGACCATGGTAGGATGTTGCCTACGTCGTGTAGATGAGTGTCAAGGCTGCCATTGGACATGAGCTCATACACAAGGAGCAGCTCACCTCCAGCATGACACCAACCGATGAGCTGCACAAGGTTCCGGTGCCGAAGCCGACTGATGATCCTCACCTCAGAGATGTACTCCTTTTTCCCCTGCTTAGACCCCTTGGACACCCTTTTAATTGCAACCTCAAGGTTTTGTTCAGTTAGGAATCCTCTGTACACCGAGCCGAAGCCGCCTTCACCGAGCTTCCGCTCATCAGAGAAGTTGTATGTTGCACTAGCGAGGTCCCTATACCGAAATCGTTTTGGTCCAGTTCCTTGCTCGAAGTCATCTTCCATTGCCAGCTCATCGTCGAACACATCACCATCTTCAAAGATTTTATTCCGGTTACGACGTCGCCATACAAAGAGGCAGATGAAGATGCCTAGCACCAGAATGACCAAGGATGCCGAACCGATGGAGAGACCGACCACAAGCCCTGGTTTAGGATTACCATCGACCTATCATTATGTCGCCCCAACAAGCCTACATATTTTTATACAACTATGATAGAGCATGGAAGATGATGAAGACTTACTTGGTGGCGTTGGAGGCGTCGAGGGCGGCAGCCGCTCAGAGTCAGTTATACGCGGCATGGGGGTTGGAGGTGTCCTTTGAGGCGGCATGGTAATGTTCAACGCACCGAGCTTGTACCTTAGGTAACAGTTGTACCCCTTGATGGAACCTCCACTGTTGTTCGGGAACAGAATCGACGCCCGTCGAGTGTACACTGAAATACACCTGTTGCACTCGCTTGGCGCCAGGTCCCTTGTGCACTGCGCCAGCCCAGATATCACGTCCGTGCCCAGCAGCGGGTCCTTGTACGGTAGGCTGTAGTAGTTCAGCCGCGGTGGCAGGTCACCGGCCTTTTTCGTGAGCTCTTCCATCAGCCGGGAACGCGCCTGGACCATCGTATCTATTTCCGTGGCTTCCTGGAAGAGGGTCCAGAACATGACACTGTCGTCGATGTCGTAGGTGACCACATCGCCGAAGAAGTGCGTGTCCGAGTAGCGGAGCACGCACGCGTCGTACAGGGCGTAAACTTCCCGGCTGCCAGGGCACACCGTCGTGATCCCTGCCGGCGCCAAGGCGAGGCAGTTCAAGCACTGGGTGGTGTTGCTGTCGGCGTAGCACATGATGAGGCCGAAGACCTTGTCGGGCCCTGTCCCAACCGTGCTGGTATTGAACCAGTCGTTGCTGCTAGCAGCGCTGGAGAGGGTGGAAAGCAGCTGCTCGAGGTTCTTCTTGAACTGGCTGCCGTCGGTGTAGTTACCGGTTGTCGAGCAGGAACGCGAAATACTATTGGTGAACTTGCTTTCCTGAGAAACTGCCGCACCGCAGAGCGACGCAACGATGGCTAGAAGAGGGAGGGGGGCACGGCGGGAAGCCATGGGTGGATGATGATTGATGGCTGTCAGGCCCAGACGACGTTTTATCAGCTGCCTGGAGAGACCTAGCTAGACAATGGTATGCTTCGCTCTCCTTCGATGTATTAACCTCTTTCCTAATTGATCTTCTATCACGACCAGATCCTTGTATATAACTCAGTGAATTCACTTCATTTCTCTGACCAGCCCACTTGATGGTGACTTGCTGACATGCGCAAATTTCTGAAGATCGTAATTGGTTAAACAAATCAAGAGACTTGGTACAGGCCGGGTGCCACTTCTATATATACTCAGCCAATCGGACGGAGGAGAGGACTAGCTAGCATCATCTCTTTGACAATGCAGGTACATTTCATAAACTTCTCAAATTAAGTAACAGTACTACTTAGAAAGTTCTACGCGTCATTATTTGCCGGCTACAATTCGTTTAGTAGTATAAGCTAATTCAGAGCATGCCAAGTGTCATTCATTTGGATGATATATGTTAGGCAATATGTTTGTTGTATTACCAGGGGCCAAGGGCCACAATATATAGTACATGTACATGTGGAAATATGCAGGAAGCTCCCCATATATGGGAAAACTACAATATACAGATATATACATCTAACACCCCCACCCCCCCTCCCAAACTCATGGTGGATCCACAACACTGAGTTTGGAGACTAAGTAGTCATGCTGCGCGCGAGTCTGTGCCTTTGTAAAGAAATCCGCCAACTGCAAATCTGAAGGCACATAATGAACCGCAACAACCTCATCCTGCACCTGAGCACGTGTATAAAAAGCATCAACACCAATATGCTTGGTCAGCTCATGCTTGACCGGATCACGTGCAATACTGATAGCACATGTACTGTCAGACAAAAGTGGAGTGGGTGTCGTAACAGAGACCCCAAAATCTGCAAGCAACCACCGTAACCAGGTCACCTCAGCAATCAACAAAGCCATAGCCCGCAACTCAGCCTCAACACTCGAACGGGAAACTGCTACCTATTTCTTCGTCTTCCAAGCAACAAGCGAACCACCAAAAAACACACAGTAAGCAGAAGGTGAACGACGATCCGTAGGATCACTCGCCCACGTAGCATCCGAGTAGCACTGGAGCTGGAGAGAGCTGAAACGGGGAAAGAAAAGGCGACGAGTGATCGTGCCACGAAGATAACGAAGAATACGGAGGAGATGACTGTAGTGAACAGTGGTAGGAGCTGAGACAGACTCAGAATATGAACAGGATAAGAAATATCAGGAAGGGTGACATCAAGATAAACAAGACTCCCAACAAGATGGCGATAACGAGTGGGATCAGGAAGAGGATCACCATCAGTAGGACGAAGCTTAACATTAAGCTCCATAGGAGTATCAACCGTGCGCTCATCCCCAAGAGCAGCACGGGCAAGAAGATCCTGAATATACTTTTCCTGAGAGATAGAAAAGCCATCAGAAGTGGAAGAAACCTCAATGCCAAAAAAAAGCGAAGAGGGCCAAGATCAGTCATAAGAAACTGATCTCGAAGACGAGCCTTGACAAAGGCAATATACTCAGGATCATCACCAGTAATGATCATATCATCAACATAGAGAAGAAGAAGAGTGCGTCCACGAGAAGAAGTGTGAACGAAAAGTGTTGGATCATGAAAACTAGGAGAGAAACCAGCAGCAGTCACCACAGAGGCAAAACGCTCAAACCAGGCACGAGGGGCCTGTTTGAGACCATAGAAAGAACGTCAAAGACGAAAAACCATCCCATCGGGAACAGAATACCCAGGAGGAGGCTACATGTAAACCTCCTCACTCAACTCGCCATTAAGAAAAGCGTTCTGAACATCAAGCTAGGATACAGACCATCGTCGAACAGAAGCAACAACAAGAAGAGTACGCACAGTGGTCATATAAGCCACAGGGGCAAAAGTCTCATCATAGTCACGGCCGTGCTCCTGCTGAAAACCACGAGCCACAAGACGTGCTTTATAGCGCTCAAGAGATCCATCGGAGCGCGGATCTTAATTTTATAGACCCACTTACACGTGATAGGACGAACACCAGAAGGGGGAGAAACAAGATCTCAGGTGCCAGTGCGCTCAAGCGCAGCAATCTCCTCAGCCATGGCAAGCTGCCATTCAGGATGACACTCGGCATCCCGATAAGAAGTCGGCTCAGAAACGACAAAGAGACCATACTGACTAGGAGAGTAACGGGCTGGAGCACGACGCTGACGAACATGCCGTGAAGGAGGGAGCTCATCGGCAGAAGACAACTCGTCAGAAGAAGAGGAAGAAGGAACAATATCGGAAGGATCCGAAGCCGGAGAACGGGGAGTACTAGGGAAACTAGACGGAGGAGAGGATGGCGCCAAAGCCGAAGGAGGCGCATCAGAACTAGGAGGAGCAGGAGAAGGAACAGCACGGGGTGCATCCGAAAAAAGAAAAAAAGAGATATCATCCACCGGGTAAGTACCCGAGGTGGGGCGAGGATAAAAGGGACACGTCTCATCAAACGTGACATCACGAGAGATGCGCAACCGACGACCAACAGGGTCCCAACAGCGATAGCCCTTATGCTCTTCACTGTATCCAAGAAAAACACACTCAACAGACTGAGCGGTCAGCTTGGTGCGTTCGCGAGGAGGGAGAAGGACATAGCAAACACAACCAAACAAACAAAGAGTCAAGTAGTCAGGAGAGCGACCAGAAAGACGCTCGAGAGGAATGCCACCTTGAAGGGCAGTAGAAGGCTGAATGTTAATGAGGTAAGCCGTAGCGATAGTCTCAACCCAGAAATACGGCGGAAGAGAGGAAGCAATCATCATAGCACGGGTAGTCTCAAAAATATGACGATGCTTACGCTCGGCGACACCATTTTGAGCATGGGCGCCGGGAGACGAGAACTGAGCAAGGGTGCCCTGCTCAGCAAGGACACCACGCAGGTGCTGGGAGATATATTCTCCTGCAGAATCAGCACGAAACACACAAATAGGCGTGGAATACTGAGTACAACCATGGCGCAAAGCGCTGATAAATGGAGAGCACCTCACTGCGAGAGTGCATAAGAAACAACCAGGTGTACCGCGAAAAATCATCAATAAACAAAATATAGTATTGATGACCCCCTCGAAGGAAAGGGAGCCGGCCCCAAACATATGAATGAACTAAATCAAAAGGTCGCTGAGATACAGATGCACTATTAGGATACGTAAGCTAAATCTGTTTACCTAACCTACAACCCTGACACGAATGCAAAGACACGTCTCCTGAGATAGACCCCAGAAGACCACTACGAACTAATGACGATAAATGGGAGCCACAGAGGTGACCCAGCCGATGATGCCACTGCTGAAAAGATCCAGTGATAGAAGCAACAACCGCAGGAGAACTGGCAGATGAATTGTCAGCAGAAGGAACGCGAAGCTAGTCTAACTCCCAAAGCCCCGGGGACTCAAGGCTGCGAGGGCCAGCTCCAACCAGGGCCCGTGTACGGCGGTCCTGAACACAAGAATCAGCGTCAAGAATGACGCAACAACCAGAGCAGAAGCTGACTAGCAGAAAACATGTTCATCTTAAGACTAGAAACATGAGAAACATCAGGAACAGAGAAAGAGAAAGTAGAAAGGGTGCCTTGACTGGAAACAGGAAGAGAGGTACCATCAGCCGTGATAACACGAACAAGAGAAACAAGAGAGCGAAGTGCAGAAAGAATAGAAGACGCAGAAGTCATATGAAAAGAAGCTCCAGAATCCAGATACCACGGGGATGACATACCTGACTGTGTAGAAGGTGGTGGTCGCGCGGTGCCAGAATAGCAGTGGAAAGACCCATGAACTCAGCAGCATACTGAGGCAGAACACTGGACGTGAGAACAGCAGCAGCACGAGCATCCTCATCTATCCACTGAGTGTAGTCAGTAAGATCCAGCCGGTAAGTCGCAACGGCAGTTGAGTGGTCCTGGACCTTCCGGCCATAATCAGCCAGAGCAGTATCATCAACACTCTTGGCTGCATCCTTATCCGCCTGAGTAGCATCAGGGGCAAGGGCAACGGGCGTCGGTGCAACGGGCACCGTAGGAGCAATGGGGCGCGGCGGACAGGAGACCTCGCCAGAAAGCACACCCCAAAGACGAAGACCGCGCAAGTGGACGCGCATAAAGGTAGCGAAGTCAGGATAATTCGCGCCATCAAAGATCACCGGGTAGCGAGGAATCGCCACATAGCCCGACGAGGAAGACATATCATCACTTTTTTTTCTTCTCAGAGTCAACTCAGATCGGAATTAGTAACCGATCGAAACTCTGCAGGACGCAGAACGGCGACAGGAGGCCGGGCCGAGAGGGCAGGCGCAGGCGGACAGAGCCGGTGGCCGGGGGAACGGACACTAGCCGGCCTGGGGCGGGAGAGGCCGGCGGGTGGCCGGCTGCGAGCCGGGCCTGGGGGCGGGAGAGGCCAGGAGCGAGGCAGTCCTGGCGGCGGGCAGAGCCGCGATCGAGCGGGCTGAGCAGAGCAGAGCGGGAGATCGGAAGGAGGTCCTGGCGGGCGAGCGGGAGCAGGTCCTGGTCTTGGATGTAGATCGTATCGGGAGTGGGGCGAGCAGCAGGGCGCCGATCGATCGAAGACGAGAAGCGGACGGGCGACGGAGAGAAGCGGACGAACGTGCAGAGGAAGAGGAGCCGGCCGAGGGCGGGCAGAGAGCGGCGGCCGGACAAACGGCAACGACGTACAAGCAACGTCGGCCGGGAAACTTAGAGAACCAATTTCGGCTCTGATACCATGTTAGGGCAATATGCTTGTTGTATTACCAGAGGGCCAAGGGCCACAATATATAGTACATGTACAGGTGGAAATACGCAGGAAGCCCCCTAACATGAGGAAACTACAATATACAGATATATACATCTAACAATATACACCAATGCATATATACTGCCGGTGAAATACTGAAGCCTACCTTTCTTTATGGCGCGCGCTACGCATCCGTCGCTCGATCCGCGGGGTTAAAATCGGTTGCTTCAGGGACCGTCGGATCACAATCGTATGCTCAAAAATCAGCTACTTTTCCTCACGTCCCTTTCGCACTGCTGCTCTAAGTCTGCAAGGCCAGGTCTCTTTCGTATAGTTGCTTCACGGTGGAAACCAATATTTTGTGATAGTCACATGGGTGGAGCCCACCTCCCCTATCTCAAACTCTAAACAGAGGATAATGTAGTATCGATGCGCTCAAAAAAAAAATTCTGCTACAGGTTGGTTTACAATAAAAATCAACATTAATTACAATAAAAAATCAACAACATATTACAACAAAAATACATATATTTGTGGCTATGAAAATAGTATGATTACAACAATAATGAAAATGACTAATTTGAGTGTTTACAACAATTTTAACAACAAAAACAATAATTAATTTGGGTGTTTACAACAATTTTGACAACAAAAACAATAACTAATTTGGGTGTTTACAACAATAGCCAGCAACAGTTTTAACAAAAAAACAACAATTCCCGTGCTACAAATATTATTTACAACAAATAGACAATATATTTACAGCATTAATTAACAATAAAAACAAAAACTAATTTAGGTGTTTACAACAATAACCAAGAACAATTTAAAAAAAACAGTTCTCATGCCAAACAATATATTTATAACAAATAGATAATATATTTACAACAATAATTAGGAAAAAAGCTACAAAAAAACTACCTACTCCCGCCCGAAACGTGCTTGGCCATCTCCACCAGTACCTCCGGCGCCCGGCGGAGGGGCAGGAGGCTCTCGTCGGAGGAGGAGTACGGGTTGTGCGCTTCGCTGGAGGAGGCGCTGGGGCAGCGACGAGCTCGCCAGGCCACATGCTCGCCGGGGGAGGAGCTAGGGCGGTGACGTGCTCTCCGACGGAGGAGCAGGGCGGAGAAGTACAACTAAGTTTGAAATCCAAGTACAAGCAAAGTACACTTTTAATAGTTTTGGAAATACACCCAAGAAAAAAAATCACAGAAGGCTAGGGGACCAAGAAATGGCTCCCCTTCATGTCCAATTTCGTCCATGAGAAGATGTGTGAGTTGATCAAATCCGGCGTTAGAACTGATATGGGCTTCAAAAAAGTCCATCAGCCCCTGATAAGGCTCTCCTTGGGCATCGTGGAGGGGATGCTAGCTCTACCCAAGTGTACAACCACCCGAGGATGTGGAGGGTGAGGTGGCACACCACTAGCAGACTCTAGGATTTGAGCGGAGCTCAATGTTGTGAGGACACCAAATCTATCATCTTCAAGAGCGAGCAATGTCGTGGGCTGGTTACTCTTAGCGCACTATCTTCCGTGTTTGTTGAACATCATCACCGATCACTATAATGCACAACTAACACGTTGTCATCCTTTCTTGGGATCACTTCAAGGACGCAAAGTTCTTGAACCATCCCATCACCAACTACACAGAGATGCATATAATCTTGTCCTTCGGCCTCGCCACTTGCAAGTTCGCCATGAGCTGAAGTGAGCCCCTGGGTATACCTACACCTACGCCTACCACCACACAGGATCCTTTCGCTCACGACCTACATGGCAAGTACTACTACAATTTATTGTAGATCTGTGGTGGCCTTGGTTCATGGGGTTGTGATGCATGGATGGAGGTGATGACAATGGTTATAACATGATGATATTGATGATGATGATGATGATGATGATGATGATGATGATGATGATGATGATGATGATGATGATGATGATGCACATTTTGGTTGTAGCTAGGGCTTGCAAACTACTCATGGCCAGTATATGAGGTGGTATATACTAACCTCTAATGTGATGGTGAATCTTGCAGATGATGCCCACTTTTGTAAGTTTACACCATAGTTGTTAGATGAACTTGTGTTCCACTTTTGGTAATTATCATACATGCTGCTCTTAGTTTTAGGCAGGTTTCAATTTCGTCGGCAAACCGTAGCGAAAAATTTCAGTTAGAGTAGTCGTGCTAGTCGTTGGCTATACCGATTTAGGACGGAGTCTGTCGGGAGGCACAATCTTCTCGTGGGATGGCGCAAGAGTTGTGGATCGTGGAGCTCACACGTTTGCTTGTAATCGACAATAAAAAGGAATGAAGAAACAAAGAAGTTGGGCACGTTTACACAACGAGGAAAACCCTTTGCCTCATGTTATCTTTGAATTTCGCCTAAACCTCCTTCGTGTACCTCACGAGAGCTGAGAGAGAGAGAGAGAGAGAGAGAGCGATCCTAGGCTACATTTGGTATCTGAGCCTTGTCCACCATTGCCGAGACTTCTCCGCGGGCTGCGACCGTATCCAGATCGCCTGACCCCTTGTCATGTGCGCTCTCATGCGCGGACAAAGCAGGATCAGGAGAGACAGCAACAGAAGTGAAATCGTGGTGCAGGAGATCGTGAGGGAAACCATTGGTGGCAGCGGCGTTGTGACATGGCCCACCTTCACTAAAACCAACTACACCGATCGGGCCATCCTGATGCGGCTCCAGGGCACCGCCGTCGACACCGGCGATGTCACAGAGCGGCAGGCGCTCGGTGCTATCTTGCGCTCTGTGCCACCGGAGATGGTGCAGGTGCTCGACGTTAGGGACAACGCAAAGGCAGCCTAGGACATGATCAAGACCATGCGCGGCAACGTTGATCGAGTCCGCGAGGCGCGCTGTCACAAAAATCTGCAAGGGAAATGATCAAGGATTTCCCGCTGCGTGTGTCTTCCATCAATCACCAAGTTGCAGTCACTGGGGGAACACGGGAACACCACGTCAGATCTCAAGGGCGTGCAGAAAATCATGTGCGTCGTGCCATCCAGGTATGCGCAAATGGCATGTTTGATAGAAACGTTGCTTGGCTTGAAGGACCTCTAGATCAACGAGCTGAGTAGCCATCTAGCGTCCGAGGGGCACGGTGAGCCAAAGCAGGACAAGAGACTCCGTTTGCTCCTCGCGAAGGAGGAATGGCATGCCCGCAACATTAACCCCTAGCTCGGATCTGGGTCCGGGTCCGGTGGCAAACAGACAAGGATCGCGTGAGCGACAACAACAATGACGCCACGCGCGGCATCGACCCATACATAGACGACAAGTGCCTCTACCGCGGCAAGAAATGCCACTAGGCGCGCGATTGGTGCAAGAAGAAAAGGGACAAGGAGTGAAAGGACACGGATGCCGCCTGGAGGAGGGTGAATAGGCGGTTAAAAACTTTTACGATTATGGCTTAACAAATTCGGAATAAAACTAGCGTTTAATTTGTCAAACACAAAACCAATATAACTAGGGTTCACCTATGTGCACCAACAACTTGTGCTAAGCAATACAAGCAAATATGAGATAGCAAGATATATAACTTCAAACACGAAGGTTATCACAAAGTAAAGTGCATAAGTAAATATCTCGGGTATAAGAATAACCGAGGTGACGCAAAGACGACGATGTATCCCAAAGTTTACACTCTTGCGAGTGCTAGTCTCCGTTGGAGAGGTGTGGAGGACAAAGTATTCAAACGCCACGAAGGCCTTACCTTATGCTCCTCGTGTTGGAGATATGCCCAAGAGGCAATAATAAAAGTGGTTATTATATATCTTTATGTTTATGATAAATGTTTATATACCATGCTATAATTGTATTAACTGAAACATTGATACATGTGTGATATGTAAACAACAAAGAGTCCCTAGTAAGCCTCTTAACTAGCTTGTTGGTTAATAGATGATTAGTTTCATAATCATGAACATTGGATGTTATTAATAACAAGATTATATCATTATATGAATGATGTAATGGACACACCCAATTAAGCATAGCATAAGATCACGTCATTAAGTTATTTGCTATAAGCTTTCATTACATAGTTACCTAGTCCTTATGACCATGAGATCATGTAAATCACTTATACCGAAAGGTACTTTGATTACATCAAACGCCATGCGTAAATGGGTGGTTATAAAGGTGGGATTAAGTATCCGGAAAGTATGAGTTGAGGCATATGGATCAACAGTGGGATTTGTCCATCCCGATGACGGATAGATATACTCTGGGCCCTCTCGGTGGAATGTCGTCTAATGTCTTGCAAGCATATGAATAAGTTCATAAGAGACCACATACCACGGTACGAGTAAAGAGTACTTGTCGAGACGAGGTTGAACAAGGTATAGTGTGATACCGATGATCAAACCTCGGACAAGTAAAATATCGCATGACAAAGGGAATTGATATCGTATGTGAATGGTTCATTCGATCACTAAAGTCATCGTTGAATATGTGGGAGCCATTATGGATCTCCAGATCCCGCTATTGGTTATTGGTCGGAGTGAGTACTCAACCATGTCCGCATAGTTCGCGAACCGTAGGGTGACACACTTAAAGTTGGATGTTGAAATGGTAGAACTTGAATATGGAATGGAGTTCGAATATTTGTTCGGAGTCCCGGATGAGATCCGGACATCACGAGGAGTTCGGAATGGTCCGAGAATAAGATTCATATATAGGATGTCATTTTATGTGAATTAAAATGATTCGGAAGGTTCTATGGAAGGTTCTAGAAGGTTCTAGAAAAGCCCGGAAGAACACCTAGGAAGGTGGAGTCCACATGGGACTCCACCTCCATGGCCGGCCAACCCTAGTGGGGTGGAGTCCCAAGTGGACTTCCCCATAAGGGGCCGACCACCCCCCCATATGGTAGGTGGAATTCCCACCTCTAGTGGGAATCCTAGCTTGGGAAGGTTTCCCACCATATGGAAGGTTTTGGGTTCGGGTCTTATTCGGAGACTTGTAGTCCAACACTTGGGGCTTCCACCTATATAATGAGGGGCATAGGGGAGGGGGCCGGCCACTAAAGCCACCACCTTGGCCGCCCCCTTTAGTGGTCGGCCACCCCCTCTCCCCAAACCCTAGCGCCCGCTCCTCCACCATATCCCGCACGCTTAGCGAAGCTCCGCCGGATTTCTCCACCGCCACCGACACCACGCCGTCGTGCGGATTCAAGAGGAGCTACTACTTCCGCTGCCCGCTGGAACGGGGAGGTGGACGTCGTCTTCATCAACAACCGAACGTGTGACCGAGTATGGAGTGCTGCCCGTTCGTGGCGCCGTGATCAAGATCTTCTACGCGCTTTTGCAAGCGGCAAGTGATCGTCTACCGCAGCAACAAGAGCCTCATCTTGTAGGCTTTGGAATCTCTTCAAGGGTGAGTCTCGATAATCCCCTCGTTGCTACCGTCTTCTAGATTGCATCTTGGCTTGATTGCGTGTTCCGTAGGAAAATTTTTGTTTTCTATGCTACGTTATCCTACAGTGGTATCAGAGCCGTGTCTATGCATAGATGGTTGTGAGTAGAACACAATGGTTTGTGGGCGTTGATGCTCTTGTTATCTTTAGTTGAGTACTTTGCATCTTTGTGGCATAGTGGGATGAAGCGGCTCGGGCTAACTTTACATGACCGCGTTCATGAGATTTGCTCCACGCTTGACATGCAACTTGTATTGCATAAGTGGCTTTGCGGGTGTCTATCTCTCCTACTATAGTGAAGATTCAATTTACTCTTCTATTGACAACACTAGTATCACCGTTGTGGTTCATGTTCGTAGGTAGATTGGATCTTACTCGAAAACCCTAAACCATGTAAAATATGCAAACCAAATTAGAGAACGTCTAACTTGTTTTTGCAGGGTTTGGTGATGTGATATGGCCATAATGTGATGATGACTATGTATGAGATGATCATTATTGTATTGTGGCAACCGGCAGGAGCCTTATGGTTGTCTTTAAATTTCATGTTGAGTAGTATTTCAAAGTAGTTGTAATAGTTGCTACATGGAGGACGATCATGAAGACGGCGCCATTGACCTTGGTGCTTCGCCGACGATGATGGAGATCATGCCCGTTGATGATGGAGATCATGTCCTTGCTTTGAAGATGAAGATCAAAGGCGCAAAGACAAAGGGCCATATCATATCACATATGAACTGCATGTGATGTTAATCCTTTTATGCATCTTATTTTGCTTAGATCGCGACGGTAGCATTATAAGATGATCCCTCTCACTAAAATTTCAAGATAATAATGTGTTCATCCTTAGTAGCACCGTTGCCAAGACTTGTCGTTTCGAAGCATCTCGTGATGATCGGGTGTGATAGAATCAACAAGTGAATACAACGGGTGCAAGTCAGTTTTGCACATGCGGATACTAAGGTGGACTTGACGAGCCTAGCATGTACAGACATGGTCTCGGAACACATGATACCGAAAGGTAGAGCATGAATCATATGATTGATATGATGAACACTTTGAGTGTTCGCCATTGAAATTACATCTTGTCTCGTGATGATCGGGCATAGGTGTGATGGATTTGGTTCGTGTGGTCACTAAGACAATGCGAGGGATATTGTTTTGAGTGGGAGTTCACCTAGTTTTTAATTTTGTTAAATTAAAATTTGAACTCAATTTGTCATAAACATTAGTCTAAACTATTGCAAATATGTTGTAGATATGGCGTCCCCAATCAATTTTAACCAGTTCCTAGAGAAAGAAAAGCTTAAGAGCAACGGTAGCAACTTCACCGACTGGTTCCGTCATGTGAGGATCTTCCTCAATGGCGGAAACCTGCAATATGTGCTTGATGCACCGCTAGGTGACCCTCCTGCAGAAACTGAAACCGATGAAGTAAAGAATGTTTACGCGACTCGGAAAACTCGGTACTCTCAAGTTCAGTGTGCCATCCTGTGCAGTCTGGAAGCCGATCTTCAAAAACGTTTTGAGCACCACGATCCACATGAGTTAATCAATGAGTTAAAGACTATCTTTGAGACTCATGCGGCCTTGGAATGCTATGAAGCATCGAAACACTTCTTCACTGCATGATGGAAGAAGGCAGCTCCGTTAGTGAGCACATGCTCGCTATGACCGGGCATGCGAAGAAACTCAGTGACTTGGGAATAGTGATTCCTAACAGACTGGGGATTAATCGTGTCCTTCAATCACTGCCACCTAGTTATAAGAACTTTGTGATGAATTACAATATGCAGAACATGAACAAAGAGTTACCTGAACTCTTTGCCATGCTAAAATCTGCTGAGATTGAAATTAAGAAAGAGCACCAAGTGTTGATGGTCAACAAGACCACCAGCTTCAAGAAACAGGGCAAGTCTAAAGGCAAGAACAAGAAGAGTGGCAAGAAAGCTGCCACGCCTCCTGTGAAACCTAAGTCCGGCCCTAAGCCTGATGCTGAGTGCTATTACTGCAAGGAGAAGGGACACTGGAAGCATAATTGCTCCAAGTATTTGGCGGATCTGAAGAGCGGCCTTGTCAAGAAGAAGAAAGAAGGTATATCTGATATACATGTTATAGATGTTTATCTTACTGGTTCTCGTACTAGTACTGGGTATTTGATACTGGTTCGGTTGCTCATATTTGTAACTGAAACAGGAACTAAAGAATAAACGAACACTACTAAAGGATGAAGTGACCATGCGCGTTGGAAATGGATCCAAAGTCGATGTGATCGCTGTCGGCACACTTCCTCTACATCTACCTTCGGGATTAGTTTTAAGCCTAAATAATTGTTATTTTGTACCCGTGTTAAGCATGAACATTATATCTGGATCTTGTTTAATGCAAGACGGTTATTCATTCAAGTCTGAGAATAATGGTTGTTCTATTTTTATGAATAATATCTTTTATGGTCGAGCACCTGAAAAGAATGGCTTATTTCTGTTAGATCTCGATAGTAGTGATACACATATACATAACATTGACGCTAAGCGAATTAAATTGAATGATAATTCTACTTATATGTGGCACTGTCGTCTTGGTCATATTGGAGTGAAACGCATGAAGAAACTCCATACCGATGGATTACTTGAATCACTTGACTTTGAGTCACTTGATAGATGCGAAGCATGTCCGATGGGAAAAATGACTAAGACTCCATTCTCGGGTATGATGGAGCGAGCTACTGACTTATTGGAAATCATACATACAGATGTGTGTGGACCAATGAGTGTAGCATCGCGCGGTGGTTATCGTTATGTTCTAACCTTCAGAGATGATTTAAGTAGATATGGGTATATCTATTTGATGAAACATAAATCCGAAACTTTCGAGAAGTTTAAGGAATTCCAAAGTGAAGTAGAAAATCAACGTAACAAGAAGATTAAATTTCTACGATCTGATCGTGGAGGTGAATATCTGAGTTATGAGTTTGGCATGCATTTAAAGAAATGCGGAATACTTTCACAATTGACACCACCGGGAACACCACAACGAAACGGTGTGTCCGAACGTCGTAATCGAACTCTCTTAGATATGGTTCGTTCTATGATGTCTCTTACTGATTTACCTTTATCATTTTGGAGTTATGCATTAGAGACAGCCGCATTCACTTTAAATAGAGCACCATAAAAATCCATTGAAACGACACCGTATGAATTATGGTTTAATAAGAAACCTAAGCTATCGTTCCTAAAAGTTTGGGATTGCGAAGCCTATGTAAAAAAGTTACAACCGGACAAGCTAGAACCCAAAGCGGAGAAATGCGTCTTCATAGGATACCCTAAGGAAACTATAGGGTACACTTTCTATCAGATCCGAAGGCAAGATCTTTGTTGCTAAGAACGGAACCTTTCTTGAGAAAGAATTTCTCACTAAAGAAGTGACTGAAAGAAAAGTAGAACTCGATGAGATTGAAGAATCTCTACTCGTTGATCAGAGTAGCGCAGACCGGAAAATGTTCCGTGCCGCTACACCGGCAAAGAGGAAGCTAATGATAATGATCATGAAACTTCAAATGAGATAGCTACTGAACCTCGCAGATCGACAAGGGAACGTGCCACTTGATTGGTATGATCCTTGTCTAAATGTCATGATTGTGGATAACAATGATGAAGACCCTGCGACGTATGAAGAAGCGATGATGAGCCCAGATTCCAACAAATGGCAAGAAGCCATGAAATCCGAAATGGGATCCATGTATGATAACAAAGTATGGACTTTGGTAGACTTACCTGATAGCCGAAAGGCTGTCGAGAATAAATGGATCTTCAAGAGAAAAACAGATGCTGATATTACTGTCTATAAAGCTCGACTTGTCGCAAAGGGTTTCCGACAAATTCAAGGTGTTGACTACGATAAGACTTTCTCACCTGTAGCGAAGCTAAAATCTGTGAGGATTTTGTTAGCAATAGCTGCATTTTTTCATTATGAGATTTGGCAAATGGATGTCAAAACGGCGTTCCTTAATGGAGACATTGAGGAAGAGTTGTATATGGTACAACCCAAAGGTTTTGTCGATCCTAAAAATGTGACAAAGTATGCAAACTTCAGCGTTCAATCTATGGACTGAAGCAAGCATCAAGAAGTTGGAACCGACGCTTTGATAAGGTGATCAAAGACTTCGGGTTTATACAGTGTCATGGAGAGGCCTGTATTTACAAGAAAGTGAGTGGGAGCTCTGTAGCATTCCTGATATTATATGTAGATGACATATTATTAATTGGGAATGATATAGAACTATTAAGCAGTGTAAAGGGTTATTTGAATAATAGTTTTTCAATGAAAGACCTTGGTGAAGCATCATATATATTAGGCATCAAGATTTATAGAGATAGATCAAGACGTCTAATAGGGCTATCACAGAGTACATACCTGAACAAGATTCTAAAGAAGTTTAGAATGGACGAAAGTAAGAAAGGATTCTTACCTATGTTACCAGGCAAGGTCTTGAGTAAGACTCAAGGTCCGGCTAAGAAAGAGAAAGGATGAGTCGGATCCCCTATGCCTCGGCAGTAGGCTCTATCATGTATGCCATGCTATGTACAAGACCGGATATAGCACATGTTAGTTTGACTAGCAGATATCAAAGTGATCCAGGAATGGAACACTGGACAGCGGTCAAGAATATCCTGAAGTACTTGAAAAGAACTAAGGATATGTTTCTTTGTTATGGAGGTGACCAAGAGCTCGTTGTAACAAGTTACACCGATGCAAGTTGGATCCCGATGACTCTAAGTCACAATCTGGGTACGTGTTTATATTGAATGGTGCTGTAGTTGGGCAAGCTCGAAGCAGTGCACGGTGGCGAAATCCTCAAGATCGGAGTATAGCGGGAGGCTTCATCGAAGCGGTATGGATGAAGAGGTTCATTGTAGAGCTCGGTGTGGTTCCTAGTGCATTGGACCCACTAGTCATCTATTGTGACAACATGGGTGCCATTGCCAATGCACAAGAACCAAGGTCACACAAGAGGCTGAAGCATATCAAGCTGCGTTATCATTCGATTCGCGAGTACATCGAAGATGGAGAAGTAAAGATTTGCAAAGTACACACTGATCTGAATGTAGCAGATCCGTTGACTAAAGCTCTCCCTAGGGCACCAGAATGCCATGGGTGTTAGGTACCTTACAATGTAATCTAGATTATTGACTCTAGTGCAAGTGGGAGACTGTTGGAGATATGCCCAAGAGGCAATAATAAAAGTGGTTATTATATATCTTTATGTTTATGATAAATGTTTATATACCATGCTATAATTGTATTAACTGAAACATTGATACATGTGTGATATGTAAACAACAAAGAGTCCCTAGTAAGCCTCTTAACTAGCTTGTTGGTTAATAGATGATTAGTTTCATAATCATGAACATTGGATGTTATTAATAACAAGATTATATCATTATATGAATGATGTAATGGACACACCCAATTAAGCATAGCATAAGATCACGTCATTAAGTTATTTGCTATAAGCTTTCATTACATAGTTACCTAGTCCTTATGACCATGAGATCATGTAAATCACTTATACCGGAAAGGTACTTTGATTACATCAAACGCCACTGCGTAAATGGGTGGTTATAAAGGTGGGATTAAGTATCCGAAAAGTATGAGTTGAGGCATATGGATCAACAGTGGGATTTGTCCATCCCGATGACGGATAGATATACTCCCTCTTGGTGGAATGTCGTCTAATGTCTTGCAAGCATATGAATAAGTTCATAAGAGACCACATACCACGGTACGAGTAAAGAGTACTTGTCGAGACGAGGTTGAACAAGGTATAGTGTGATACCGATGATCAAACCTCGGACAAGTAAAATATCGCATGACAAAGGGAATTGATATCGTATGTGAATGGTTCATTCGATCACTAAAGTCATCGTTGAATATGTGGGAGCCATTATGGATCTCCAGATCCCGCTATTGGTTATTGGTCGGAGTGAGTACTCAACCATGTCCGCATAGTTCGCGAAGGGTGACACACTTAAAGTTGGATGTTGAAATGGTAGAACTTGAATATGGAATGGAGTTCGAATATTTGTTCGGAGTCCCGGATGAGATCCCGGACATCACGAGGAGTTCCGGAATGGTCCGAGAATAAGATTCATATATAGGATGTCATTTTATGTGAATTAAAATGATTCGGAAGGTTCTATGGAAGGTTCTAGAAGGTTCTAGAAAAGTCCGAAAGAACACACCTAGGAAGGTGGAGTCCACATGGGACTCCACCTCCATGGCCGGCCAACCCTAGTGGGGTGGAGTCCCAAGTGGACTTCCCCATGGGGCCACCCCCATATGGTAGGGAATTCCCACCTCTGGGAATCCTAGCTTGGGATTTCCCACCATGGAAGGTTTTCGGTCTTATTCGGAGACTTGTAGTCCAACACTTGGGGCTTCCACCTATATAATGAGGGGCATAGGGGAGGGGGCCGGCCACCACCACCTTGGCCGCCCCTTTAGTGGCCGGCCCTCTCCCCAAACCCTAGCGCCCGCTCCTCCACCATATCCCGCACGCTTAGCGAAGCTCCGGATTTCTCCACCGCCACCGACACCACGCCGTCGTGTGTCGGATTCAAGAGGAGCTACTACTTCCGCTGCCCGCTGGAACGGGAGGTGGACGTCGTCTTCATCAACAACCGAACGTGTGACCGAGTACGGAGGTGCCCGTTCGTGGCGCCGTGATCAAGATCTTCTACGCGCTTTTGCAAGCGGCAAGTGATCGTCTACCGCAGCAACAAGAGCCTCATCTTGTAGGCTTTGGAATCTCTTCAAGGGTGAGTCTCGATAATCCTCGTTGCTACCGTCTTCTAGATTGCATCTTGGCTTGGATTGCGTGTTCACCGTAGGAAAATTTTTGTTTTCTATGCTACGTTATCCTACACCTCGACCCTTCCCACCAATGGGGAGTACCTCGATCCACTATGAAATCTTATGGTGGTCATTAGTTGTGATGAGTTTTCTTAGATTAGACCTTTTTTTCTATAACTTGGTTTGGCTTGTACCATTGCGTCATTTTGATGCCTACCAAACAATGATGCACACATTGTGTGCGTCGATTGAAGCAGAGGTTGAGGTCATGTCCGAAAAAGAGTGAATTCTACTTTTTACCCTGTAGTTTTGTATTTGTGACACTAATTACCCCACCAAGTGAAAACTTGTGTAGATTACCTATTTTAATGGCTTTATACCGATATTTTTTGGTGTGTGTCCATTGGACAAGGTGTTAGGTGATGATCGGGGTCCAAAAGTATCAAAACATTAGTGATGAAGGGAACATATGGATTAAACAAGTTTGGGCATAAATCGTCCATGAGGGCCTTCTACATTTACATATTTTATTTTTATCGCTCTGCAGCGACGTATCATACCTATTCTATCAAACAATAACAAGTAAAATGATAAATTGGGTCTAAACCGTGTTTAAAGTCTTTAAATAGGATATTTTGGTAGAAGTTACACTAAATGGGGTAATATGTGTCACAAATGCACAAGTACAGGGTAAAAAGTGGAATTCACTCTCCGAAAATATATAGAGCAATGCACTCGGACATGTATTAGTGAAGAAAAATGGAGGTGTAACAGTAAATTGAGATAAAAATTATATTTTGTTATTTGGTTTCCCAGCAATATGAAATCACCGATTTTGTACACCCATGGATAATTATCATTGTCCAAGGAAATGAGTCCCTCCAAACACCACCGTTTTCAGGCATCCATCTGGCAGCTTTTAAATACGACCGACAATTAGAAATTGTGGTGGATCACATCTTCACAATGACAACAAGGGGAAAAAACATACACATTCATTCCAAGATGTAAGTCCTATTTGTTTTTTTTTTCTAATTTCTACTTACTGTACATTTTAATTATTAAAATGAGTTAGAAAAAATTAAGCTGAAGTTACTGAAGTACCAAGTACCAATAGGGCAACAGGCCACCGAATCGGAGTAGACGCACCTCAACGCGAAGGCGACCTCGGGTCGGAGAGATCGATCGAGACCGCGCCGTTTCCGGCTGTCCGCAATGCACTGTACGCACGACGCCCCTGGCGTCCAGAATCCAAAGTCGAGGCAACCCACCGAATTAACTAGCCGCGCGCTCTAGTTGCATCGATTCGATCAATCGAATTCCGCCGCAATCGATGGACTCGTCGGCTTCGACATCGCCGGCTGCTGCGGCTGCAGCGAAGGTGGAGCAGGCGAAGAGGCAGCTGACGCAGGAGCAGATCGAGGAAGTGATGGCCCTGGAGAGAAGGCCGTTCCGGCCCCCCGGCCTCGACCGGTTCGCTCGGATGGGGCCGCAAGGCGCGGAAGTACTCAAGATACTGGCCGGGGCGGCGGAGCACTTGGAGACGCTGCAGGACATGAAGATGGAGTACAAGGAGAGGGTGCTCCGGCAGTTCGCCGCCAAGGGCTACGTGGAGGTCGCCGACCACGAGGACCAAATGACCAATACGGCGGGGTGGATAGGGAGTGGGAACGCGATATGGTCTTTGATTAGTTTTCTCTCGTTTCAGTTCGGGTTGGCATTTTTATTTGTTAATTGTTATTATGTGAGAAACCCAAAGATAAATCAATTATTTGCAGCTTTGTTTAGTCAAGTAGTCCCTTAATTTAAATTAGTGTCCCAGTTTCTTTTTTCATAATAAGCGAATCTCCACACTAAAACATTTTTAAATATGACCGTATGAGTTCTAGACCAAATCGGACCAAACGTGCAACAACTTAGTTCTCGCAAGCAGGCATGTAGTGTACTCCTCCTTAGCAGCCCGGGGAGCCCAAAGTTTTTTTTTCGAAACATAGTATAATCAAAGACCCTCACATGTGCACACACTCACCCTATGAACGTACGCACGCACATCCTACCCTTACCAAGATACTGCATTAAAGAACTGATCCGATGGAGCCTAAAGTCACCCATCACTATATTGATTAGTTTATGTCCCGACACATACCAGGTTTCTACATATCCTGGTGGAGGTACAAAAGTGTGGGACCTGGTCCAAGCACGATCCTTTACCTGAATACAAAAGCACTAGGTGTCACAAAACTAACATCGACCACTTGTGAAGAAGTAGTCAAAACCAAACTCAAAAGTTATAATTTGGGATGCATTGTAAACATATATACCTATCTGACTATCTAGGGTATTATGTTGTCCACATTTTATAGACGAGTGTCAAACATACAATTGGCAATCAGCTCATAAACAAGGAGCAGCTCATCGCAACACCAGTATGACACCATCCTCGCACGGAAAAGTCGACTTGTGGTTCTTTCTTCAAGATGTATTCGTTCGTGACTTGTGGTTCTTTCTTCAAGATGTATTCGTTCGTCACTTCCTTAGACACCTTGGATACTCTCTTGATAGACACTTCAAGGTTGGATTCCCTACGGAATCCTTTGCACACTGAGCCGCAAAGCCGCCTTCAGCTATCTTCAGTCAGTTGTATGTATACCATTTCAATCTTAGTCATGTCCATTGTCCATCCAATCAAGTTCAGGTATTTTAATCTAACTTTACTATCGTTGTGAAGTGTCAAGTGTAATGACGCATGTCGGGGGATGACCGCAGGTACACCAAACTTGGTGAATAAGTGGATCCAAAGTGTAATACACGAGAGTCACTTCGTAAGGAAGAAATAAGGCAAAGATGGAAAATCCCAAACTAGGCTGACATAGGGCAAAGTCAGCCAAATCCAGCTCCAACTCTGCTTACTAAAAGGCTGCAAACCCCCCATCCGGCATATGCCCAAAGTCGGCATTGGCCTATTCCGGCTTAACCTATTTCCGACATCAGTCCATATCTGACATAACAAAGTCGCCCCAACCGACATAGCCAATGTCGGTCCAAATCGACATAGCCAACGTCGGCCTAGCCGACATCGCCGCCTAGGATGGCATCAAACACATGAGCTAGGCCAACATCGTCACCCCAGGCCGACATCGTCGCCCAAGCCGGCATAGGTCCCTCCTGGGACTTCACTCCCGGTTTCCCCTCCTCCAAGCGACATTGGTCAACCCGGGTGGGCCGACATACACCTCAACTCGGCCGGCCCACCCCACCGCTTCTCCTCCAGTCCGACTTACCCGGTTGGGCCGACACCACCGTCCCCGTCGGCACCATGCTCCCTCCGACATCAGTTGCGCCGACCATCATCTCCAAGACGAAGCACCTGCCGAATCTTGGGACGCTCCTAGCTCAGACTCGGCATACCACTCCCCTGGTGCCGGTTCTGGGATGCTCCTTGCTCGTACCGGCACACCCTCAGGCCAAGCACATGAAGATAAGAGCGATGACATGGATGATGCTAAGGACAAAGCACAAGAAGAAAAGACCAAGGACATCGACAAGACCCAGACGTGCCCAGCCCATGCTCATGATAGGGCAACAGTGCCAACCATGATGTGTGAATAGTGTTGACAAGACCTCAGTACAATGTACATGGGGCACACCTGTCCCTTGGGCTCCCTATATAAGGAGCACCACGGGAATGCTCACACCAATCCCTTCGGGCCTCATTTCCCCCTCCGAGCTCTCTCTCGCTCAGTTCTTCTTCCTTAGGAAACACAGCTTAAGGAGCACTATTGTAGCTCTCATATACAACTCATATAACATCAGACATGCAGGAGTAGGAGTTTTACCTCCTCGCGAGGGCCCTGAGCCTAGGTAAATCGTGTGTTCTTCCATGTGAGGTCTTTACCGCATCATCCCTCCCCGGATCCTCCGGTGTCGATCGGCCCCAACATAAGCCTACCACATGCATCTGTTTGTTCACCACGACGACAACGAACTCATGAAAACATCATGAAAGTAAGAGGCGAATATGTCCTTGTACCAGCTAGATGTTTTTATATGCAAAGAGAGTTTTTATTGACTCAAAAGTCATATGAAGCCAATACAAGCGAAATACTTTAAACCCGGCCACTGCATAACAAAAAATTAAGATAGCCCATGCAATAAAAAGTGCAAGTTTAACAATAAATAAAATCATATGACACAAGAGAAAAAAATAATAAGGTGCATGACTCTCCACATATAGATTGCGCTGCCTGCCATGCCATGTAAAAAAACCCCTTGACTGCCCGCTCCACTTGGGTGCATTCCGCTACGTCAGAAATAACAACATTCCTATGGGACTTTTCTGTTCTTGTTTGAGCAAAGTGACATGGAAGCAAGTAAGGAAGTGATGGGTGCGAGAACAAGCCAACCATCTAAGAGACAAGCATGGAAGCCAACGAAGAGCATGTTACTTCACTGAAAGATAGAAGCATGCATGGGAGGAAGAACAAACTTCCTACTCTAGCCGGACGTTATAGGTGCAACACAAACACTTAGAGCCTCTATGCATACACCGAATCTAATGCCATCAACGCTTGTAAAAATGTCGTTAATGCGAGATCACACTAAATCCTAGTCTGCTCCGATCCTCATATATGTGGGGACAGGAAGAATGAAAGTAAAAAATGTAAATGAACATGGTACAAAAAAATATCAATGCTGGATGGAGCAAGGCAAGAATAGACAAAAGTGTTGGTACCTCTCTCTAGAGGGCTCCACATTACTTAGTTTAGTACTTTTCGACAAAAAAAATTCTTCTTATTTGGACATTTATATCCAGAAATGTTTTTTTGTAAGAGAATACTTTTTTGGGAATCAAATACTCTTTTTTAATGGTCAAGAATACCGAGTTTCAAAGAAGATAAGGGTATCAAAAAAAAAACTACATATATTAATCCATTGCATGGCCAAATGGAGCCTTGTCCAACCAAATAACTAGTGGCTATATATAACATTAACAAAATATTTATTTAACGAAACTCGACGACCCACAAATTGTTATGTAGGGAAAGACAACCTTACCTTTCAAATTGTGAAAAAACAACAACTTTACACTTCAAACTGTTCAGTAGGGAAAGTTGGATGAGCAATTGGAACTGTGTAATACTGAATTTGCCAATCGGGATGATATATACTGTCACAAAACAGATCTTGACCTTAATTACTTTCGAGCCCAATGGATGGCCCAGGTTGCATTAATGTACCATAAAAACATCCCTTTTATGGTTAGAATATCTAATTTGAAAGAAGATAAGGGTAAGAGCTATCTATCTGATGAATCCACTGCATGCATGGCCAAATGGAGACTTGTCCAACCAATCAACCAGTGGCTATACAGTATATAACATTAACAAAAACAATCAACTAATGAAACTCAACGAAGTGATTAATTGTGTGCCTTTACAGCAAATTACAATGGGACCTCAAGGAATTACATGAACGAATTTAAACGAAATGGACATGAACAATTAAACGCGACATGGAAAGGAGAGTTCACATGCATGACAGGCACACGCACATACGCATGCAAACTAATCCGACACGCTGACATCAGGGCGACCTTGCTTTGTTTCTGAGAAGCCGCTAGTGTTTGACTAGCCGCTGCCGCCGAGGACGGACTTGAGCTTCTTCACGGTGGCGTCGTCCAAGAAGGTGACCTTCTCCACGACGGGGGACGGCAGGTTGTTGGCGAAGAGCGCGAAGTCGGTGATCTGGAGGCCGGGGTTGGGGCCGCCGAAGGCGACGAGCGCGACCGCCGGGCCGCTGCCGCCGTTGTACTGGTAGTGGAGCAGGCCCTGGGGGAAGACCATGATGTCGCCCGCGTAGAGCGTCTTGGTGTAGGGGGTGTTGGCCCCGGAGCTGATGAAGCCTGCCAGGATGGTGCCCTCGGTGACGAAGAGCAGCTCGGAGGCGGCCGGGTGGGTGTGGAGCGGCACGACGCCGCCCACGGCGATGTCGAGCCTGGCGGCAGAGATGCCGAGGCCGTTCACGCCGGGGAACTGGCCGACGAAGGCCGGCGTCACGGCGGCCTTGATGAGGTTGGTGGTGTTGCCGGCGGTGGCGAGGCCGTGGTAGTAGAAGTCCCCGGCTGTGACGCTGGCCTTGCACGGGTATCCCGCTGGAGTGTCACTGCAGGACAGGTCGGCGACGCAGAAGTCCTGGGTGAGGGCCATGGCCGAGAAGGGCAGGATGAGGAAGGAGAGGAGCACAGGGAGCAGCATTGCGTTGGCCATGGCTAGCTTGCAAGTTGCTACTCTGTAGCTGCTGTGTGTGGTTCAAGCTTGCTACTGTGTGCGTTCTTGTGGCGTTTATATAGGCGAGGAGGAGACACTGCGCGCAGCTGGCTCGTACGCAGGTAGAACAACGTAACGTGAGTGAGATTTGGCGAGGCGCGCTCGAGTTCACGGGAATGCATGGGCAACGGCACGATTTTTTGGGGACAAGCAAGCGTTTAGCTGTGAATGGTCCAGAAAATTGGACGGCTTTGATTACCGAAAGCTCTTGAAATGCTGCATTATTAGGGACGGCCAAGTGACATGATGAGCTTATTTTACGATAATGACTTGCATTGGTGTATGAACTCGATCATTGTCTCCTGCAATGCAAGTCGCTGGGTCGTCACAACGGTAACATGTTGTTGTAGTGTAAGACGATCGAATGCAAGAAAAGCTTGTTCTTGCGATAAAATTACATTATATTATTATCTCTACTTCAAAATATAAGTTATTTTAAAAAGCTACTTTAGCTTTCAAAAAAGGCTTATATTTTAGAATGGTGATAGATAGTAACTTTTAAGGCATCTATATGCAGGTTTATACGGGCTCTTACTGATAGCCCTAGTTGCAAGTATACGGTGAACCAGAACTTGGTGTTTTCTGATGCATGCATGGTCCATGCATGGTGAAGGTAACCTCATCACTCGCATGGGAAGCTTGTGGAGACAAAAACTGCACCGGTCTTTGTTGCTTTCCAAAATCTCAACAAAATATCTTGTGCATACGTAACCATGTAAATTTTATCTGTTGGTCTATATAAAGATCTACAAGCTTCTGTAGCACTTGATATGTGGAACGTTAATTGACCATTTAACAAATCGCGCATTTAGAGCATTACTTTTCTGATTTTTTTTTCTTGCAAGACCTAGAAGTATTTGCAAAAAGTTATATGCTTCCAGCTAAAATGTTACAGTAATGTAAATTATACACCAGAGAAATATTTGCAAAACCTAGGAATATTTTACAGTAAAGTTTGTACTCTAAACTTCAAAGTTGGTTGTATATTGAAAAGATTGGCTCTTTATTAGCCAATGTTATCATTTATTTTATTGAACCTGTTATATCCCATGCTAGAGAAAAACCCTGACTTTGCACCTGATGGGCCTTCCATGTTTCTAAATGGCAAGTGCATGCCGTATCTCTGGTAGTGGTGGTTGTTCAATCTCTTTCTCCTAATCCACAAAGATCTTCCGTTGAGTGGAACAGCAGGGGCTATGAACAGCTGGGGCTCGTACAATTTGGAACAATGTGTACTTTCAAAGAAAGCGCTCGTTGAGGATGTTGCAGATGGAAATAATGCTGTGATTTATATTTATACCAAGACCATTCGAAATTCACAATGTCTGTAGGCTTGTAGCATTAGCAAGGTAACTCTCTTATTGGCTGCAGGGAGAGCCAGTTCATGTCCTTCCTTCCGTAATTTTTCTTGAACTCGCTAGATTCAAGGACGCTAAACTAGCCTCTATGTCAAAAAAATATGGCAACGCGATTGCACATGAACAAACCCTGAGCCTGATTTTCAAACTAGGCACAAACAAAGCTTCTGACTTCATTAGATGGGAGAACCAACCTGTGGTTGGATGGTTATTAGAGCAGTGACACCCCCAACTCATCAGAGTTCAAATCCCAGATTTGACACTTTAGTGTCTCATAAAGGCGGAATATTCTTCAGTGGGAGGCGACGTTCCTGTCGACAGCGAGGTGACTTCGTCAATCTCAAGACCCGCCGGATCAGTTGTTCGACGCAGTCTTTCGGAGGTGCTCATCGGGGTAGGGTGTGCGTGTATGCGTTCATATATAGGTGTGCGCGTATGTGTGAGCATCTTTTTTTTTTGAAGCTGGGAAATATATTCCACTAAACATGGTGCATAGCTAGATCGCTATAGATACAAAAGCTGGTGCGTCCTCCAGCCAAACCGAGTTCATCGCACCGAGCTCTTTGCCATGCTGTGCAATGGCATGGGCAGCCTTATTACATGATCGACGGCAAAAAGTAAAATCGAAAGCATCAAAGGCTAAAGTACACAAGCTTCTAGCTTCACGGAAGAGCACCCCGATATCTGCCATGTCATAGCCTCCAGTCTTGAGTGCATTCACCAAATTCAGAGAGTCCGATTCGAAAGTCCCCCGGAAAGCACCCAGGTTGCTTGTTCTCTCAATAGCTGCCACACACGCCGAAGCTTCCGCGTGCAGAGCACTGCTGAGATGGCTCATGCGACCAGCTCCGGCTACAATGAAGGTGCCATCGTCAGCTCGAGCGATAAACCCCCATGCTCCTTCATGTGTTTCCTGGCAGTAAGCAGCATCAAAATTTACCTTGATGAATTCAGGCTTAGGGAGCTAGCACGACTCCAGCTGCTGCTGCACAATGGGAACTTTGATTGTATTGTGTTTCAAAAAAAAAAGAATTCATTAGATGGGACCACCTATAGTTCATTGAAAGTGCTTCTAAATGGAGTGCCCCCCATTGCCAATGGCCGTGGCTTCCGCCAAAGTGACCCACTCTCGTTGCTTTTATTGAACATCGACATTGATCCTATCCAACAAGCTCTAGATCTCGCCACCACACATTGTTTACTCACAAGATCTAGGTTCCGGTACTATCTTGAGAACGCAGATGATGTCGCAGTATTTCTCGCTCCATTCAATGAAGACATCCACAACCTTGGTAGCATTCCCAATGCAGTTAGAGAGGCCACCGGACTTTGCACAAAATTTAATAGAGATATGTTGTGGGCACAAAAACTTACATAACATCCTCATAGGCCTTCCGTTGGAGCTGCAATCCTTTCTGATGAAATACCTTGGGCTGCCCTTTCGGTTTGGCAACTACGGTGAGTGGGTTTTCAGCATCTTGAGGATAAAATAGCCGACAACATTCCTACTTGGAATGGAAAATTCATAAACATGTCTAGCCGCACCGTCTTAGTGAAATCAGTCCTTTCATCTAACTCTACTCAATATACCTCTAGGCATCACAACAAGAATGAAGAAGTTTGACATAGCTTTGGTTGGCCACCGACAAGGTCACGGTAGGACAATGCATAGTAAATTGGGGAATTGTTTGACACCCCAAATCCATTAGGGGTCTTGGTGTTCTAAGAATTGAGATATTTTCTCAGGCTCTAAGGTTGAGATGGTCGTGGCTTGAATGGATGGACCCAGGAAATTTTAGACTTGCATGGGTCACCTTTGTTCGAAGGTGGACATGGACCTTTTTACACTATCACCACAACCCCAATTGAAATTGGGAGAATATGCCTTTTTGAGATGCCCATTGGCTAAATGGATCCGAGCCTAAATAAATCGCCCCGCTCATCTATGCGGTGTGAAAAAGGAAAAATCCGAGTGTCAAAATGGCCTTGCATTCGTGGATGGATTTCCAAGATCACCTTATCCACATACTTCACCTTTGCTCACATGGAACGATTCGCCGACCTATGGATCCAAAGACAAGCTGTTCATGTATTCTTGAAAATAATTACTTCTTGATTTGATCTCTCGAACTATTGATCCGTACTCCCCTCTAGCGCCTTCATGTATATCATTAATCACATACAATCCAATGCAACCGGTGTCTTGGACAAAGCTAGATCCTCTGCAAGGGAAAGCTCCTCTCGATAAGCTACAACTTCAGTGGCTCCAAGGAATAATCTTTGTCTATCCCGACATATTTCACTAGAAGCTCCTCTATTGCCTGCCATATGAATGGATGCACCAACATTAACTTTTGCAAATCCTGTCAGTGAAGAGATACACTTCTCTCTGATAATCGCATTGGTTTGTCTCACCATTGGTGTTGCAAGATTTGGTATAGCTTCAAGTTCTCTCAAGAATAAGTTAATGAAACCACAAGTTGACAAATGGGCCTTCCTTGCGGAACTCGGAATCCTCCGTAGTGTTGACAATTGCACGTGTGAACCGATCATCAAGCAGCGTGTCAATTATTTCAAATAACCATAACTTAGAATTAGTCTCTCCATTAGATACCATATGCTCCACCATTGCTTCATCTGACAGATTCCATACACTCTGGGCCATGTTGCACTCGATCGACGACTTCCTCCATGAGTCGACATTGCCACAAAGTGAACAATTACTGGCTAGTCATACACATATGACGATGTTCCAGCAAATCTGTTGTTTGGAGAGACTGGTGAGCTAATATCCAAATAAAAGTCAGATTTTTGAAGGCACAGTTGTTTTTGAGTGAACAACAACCTTTCTGGTCAGCTTCAAAATTCGAAGATCCAGCATTTGTATCAAAATAATTCTCTATTGGAACCTTTGTGTTATCTAGCATATGGTATGTTGATCAACTGCACTAAAAAGATACCCTTTTGATCTTAATTCCATGTCTAGAAGTCTGAATGCTGGATTTTGCAAATAGGTATATTCAAAATTACGTTTGCATCCATTGGAACATAAAAAAAAAGTCCTATATCAGATATTGCTTCCACTTGGCGTTTCTCTTGACTATTAGCTCACATAACTTTTGGGGAGATTAGTTTTGAGTGGCACAATCGGTCTCAAGGCAGTATCCCTTGGTAGCAAATTGTCGTTCCAGATTGGTAAATACAGTAGGAAGAAGAAATACACGCATTCCCAAGCAATGACGGGCCTCAAATGACTCGCCCTACGAGGCTCAAATTATTGCACTTGGATCATAGACATTGGAATTTTTTTTTGATACACAATGAAATATTATATGTGTAATTATTTTAAGAACTTTTTATGCTCCCTCCGATCCATATTCTTTGCCGCTAAAATAAATGTATCTACAATTAAAATATGTGTAGATACATCTAGAGTCATACATCTATATTAGTGTCATGTAATATGAATTGGAGGGAGTACTTTCAAATACAACTTATATTTTTTGGTTCAGAAGTTTTTTTTTTTTGGGTTAGTAAAGCCAGAGCTCCAAATATCCACACTCTTGAACACTATTCAAGACAAAGAGTAATCATGAGTTGCGGATTAATTAGTATCATACTACCTCCATTTCAAGGAATAAGACGCACGCGTATTTTAAGACGAACTTTGATCATAAAAGTTGAGCAACAAAATCTTGATTATATTATATGTATATAGTATCGTTGGATTCGTATTGAAAAGCGCTTTTTAATGATACTAATTTCATACAAACAATTTTTATCTATTTGAAGTAATTCTTGATCGAACAAAAAACTCGTAAAACGAGGGTGGCTTATTCCTTGAAACGGAGGTAGTATATAACTTGTATGATGAAAAAAATAAGCGGACAAAAGTGCATTGTCAATGACAACTGGCATGGTCCAAAGTCTAGCTGATTTATGTCTACTCAGCAGAGGCTTTCCTCGATGCTTGTGGCAAGCTCACCACTGGTTTGGGCGAGTCACCAGTAAGGATGGCAATGGGCAGGGTATGGGCAGGGTAGAGCAATACCATACCCATACCCGTATAGCCAATGGGTACAAACTTCTACCCATACCCGTACCCATGGGTATAAAACTTTACCCATACCCATACCCGGCGGGTACCGTACCCATTGGGTACCCGGTGGGTAGGATAAATTATACACAAGTCAATCACAATTTCACATTTATCGATAACAAATTTGATTAAAAAAATTAACTATCTCAACTTAATAACATGTAGTTGAGTACATAACAATTAACATAATATAGAAATCACATTCTCATATTCTAACACATAAGTCAACAAAAATAGACATGTCACGTAAGATATGACAATAAACGGGCAGGGTATGGGTTTACCCGCGGGTACGAGGCTATACCCATGCCCTACCCATGAACAGGGTATGGGTACTACCCATGGGCATAAAAGTGTACCCATACCCTGCCCATGCGGGTACGGTACCCACGGGTACCCGTACCCGTGGGTAAAATTGCCATCCTTAGTCACCAGCTGGCTTCGTTTCGCCGGTTGGATTTGCGCGCGACGCTGCTATCACCTCTCTTGTTTCGCCCCCACTTTTCCTTGCATGTGGATGAAGCGGACGCGCGGCTCCGGCCATCGATCAACTAGCCGGCGGTGCGACGTGTGCCGTACGTACGTGGGCAGCAACGGGCGTTGTGCCTGGCGTAGAGGTCAGGCAGGCCTTCTCGCCGCGTGAGGGTGAGGCAGAGGCGATGCGTTCTGCAGCTGTAATTTTTTCCCAAGAAGACGGCAGCCGGCGTGTCTTTTCTATATTCGACGATAAACGTTGTGTCTTTTCTTCCATAGCTTGTGCCTCGATCGCGCGCCGAGAGTAAGGCCATCTTCAGCGGCGCGACGCATTTCGTACGTCGAAACGGACGCGTCGTGTCTGTTTGCGTCGGTCCAAATGGTCGAAATCGTCCGGGCGTCCGTTTGTTGGCTCCAGCGACGACATAATTTTTTTTTTCATTCATGCAACCATAATTTACATTAATAAAAGAAACATAAAAAAGCCATAAAGGCGCAAAGTAGCGCCGCTCGTCGCGTTGACGAGGTCAATGAACTCCCGGCGGCCATGGAAGCTCGTACCGGTGGAGGAGGTACCGCCGCGGGCGGAGGATGTGGCCGGGATCCCACGTCAGCAGGCGAGCGCGCGGAACGCGCGTCGGCGTGGCGAGGAGTTGTCGGCCTCCCCTGCGCGCGACTCGTGAGCGGATTGCGAGCCCTCCCACAAAGCAAGCTCGTTGAGCTCGTCCCCGCTGTTGGCCGCCATGGCAATGGCCTCCTCGAAAGGTCCGGCTGGGTCTCCGGATCCCACGCGGCCCGCCGTCGTCGTGGTCGTAGTCGACCATGTCGACGTCCTCGTCCGTGTCCTCGTCATCGTCCGTGTTCTCCTGGTCGTTCTCTTCTTCTTCTACGGCCATCTCTCGGTCAAAGAAGTCCACGTCGCCAAGGTAGCCAGCGCGGGGCGCGTGTCGAACTCCCATGCCCCGAATGAAATCCGTTGTAGGAGTTCGCGCGTACGCCCGATCCTCCCGCAGATCCGCGGCAAGATCGCTCGCGGCGGCGCACCTCGTCCCGTCGTCGGCCTCGCGCGGCACGGGGGGACCGGCACGCGCCGCGAGTTCGTGTACCCCCCTCCCGCAAGTTCGCGTCCGACCATGGCACCGCCGGTTTTCCTCCCATACGCGAGGTCAACGCGGACGTATCGGTGACCCGTGCCTTCTTGCCGAACGCGAGCCGCTAGCCTCCTGGCCGTTCTTCGTCTTGCGAACGGCCGGCATTTCTTCCCATGGCGTCGGTGGGATATGTGGGATTTGGCAATGGTTTGGTCGTGGAAATGGCCGCCGCGTCCTTTAAAAGGCTCCGACGCCATCTCGCCTTGAATGGTCTGCGGCAACGTCTACTAGCTGCGCACGCTCGCGGAAGCCGAGGCACGCCATTAACGCGCCCCCGCAGAGGCTGCCGCGCCGCCCGTAATGCCGCGAAGATGAAGCGTTGTCCCGCTGCCGCGGGCCGTGCGAGGACCGAGCGGACACTTTGTGCGTCCGCGCAGCGTCCGCAGCGACGCAAACCTGACGCATATTTGGGTTAGGTTTGCGTCTCTGCGGACGGCCCGATCACTTTGCGTCGCGTCGCTGGAGGTGGTGCACCACGCATTTTCGGTCACGTCGGACACAAACGGTCGCTTAGCGTCCGTTTGCGTCACGCCGCTGGAGATGCCCTAATGGCGGAAACCATTACACTTGACTGCGCCGCGTGCTATCGCTGGGCAAAATGCGCGATTCCTATTCGCCGCTTATTGTGGGAGCTAACGGGAGCTCCACACAGGGCAGTGAAGGTTGGGCCGGCCCATTACCACGGTAATCGGTTTTTGTACTGGTTTCTGGGTATGTTTTTCTTGGTTTTTTATTGGTTTTTATTTCGTTTTTCGTTGGTTTTGCATGTCAAATTTTTCTAAAACTTTTTAAAGAAATTGAACATTTTCGAAATTGAACATTTTTTAAATTTGAACATTATTTGAATTTGAACATTTTTTGTTTTGAACAAATTTTTTTGTGCAAGTTTGAACATTTTTAAATACTCCCTCCGTTCCTTTCTATAGTGCCTATTATTTTTTGACACGAAAATTAGCGCGAGCCGTTTTTTTACACAAAACCCCCTAGCGATATCACAAACAAAATAGGAAATTGAAAACAGTTCTCAGAAATACATGACCATGTCGTTTTTCAGATTTTCTGGACTTGACCTGATCGGTGGAATGGGATCTTTGCAAAAAAACATACATTTACTCTTATATTTTGAAACAAATGCGAAAAAACAATAGGCATTATAGAAAGGAACGGAGGGAGTATAATTTTTTTCATTTTGGACCATTTTCATTTTTGAACTTTTTTAGTTCGAACTTTTTGAAGTTTGAAATTTGTTCAATTTTGAAAATTGTTCGTTTTTTAAAATTGTTCGATTTTGATATTCGTTCGGTTTGAATTCTTTTCTAGAAGTTTGAAATTACCACAAATTTGAAAATTGTTCGTTTTTAAAAACCGTTCGGTTTTGAAATTTGTTCAGTTTGAATTTTGTTTTTTTTCTTATTTTGTTTGGATTTTAAACCAAAGTAGACTCAAGCTGGGTTATTGTCACGTACATGAAAGAGAGAATAATGACAAACTAAACGGGTCTGGCCCATGGGAGCTTCGTTGGAGCCCACTTAAAGCGGTTAGTAGGTGCTCCCGGCAAAATGGCTGAGTGCAGTTAACAGGCAATTCCTATGCACCGACCAGCTCGGTGTATACCCAGACTTGGCGTGATAGCACATGGGAGATTCAACGGGCCAGGCCACGGCCCACGGTGACCAAACCAATTAGGCTTAGGGCTCATCAAATGCGCAGGGAGACCAAAGGGCTCGGCCCATACAAATCACGCACAAACAAGCCTAGAGGGTGCCCTAACACAAAGACGACAGATGATTGGGCTGTCTGCTGGGTGATTCTGGTGGCAGGACGGTCTTTCCATGCAGTGGACATCACTGGGCCAAGCGGGATGCTCTGGGGCCTCTGGGCTTGCTGTTTCTAGGCTGGTCAACATCAAATGTGTGTCTTCTTCTTCGCTGGTGTTCATTTTGATTGTGGGAGCATCACTCAATTTCTTTTTGATTGTGGGAGCTTCTTGAATTTATACCATTTTCTAATCTAAAAGTAATGCTCTTAAAAACACAGTTTTCTTTGTTGATATTTAAAGCTCCCACTCGGGTCTACATGTGCCCGCCCCATATAGTAGCTTCACTGTAATAGCACTTTATGATGTTCAAAAATTATTTCTTTGGGCATACCCACGGCAAAAAATGTTACAAATGGCCGGCACAATATCAGCTAATACCAACAGAATTATTGCCGTGGGTATCATAAAGACCAACTTGAATGTATTTTCCCATAAGTTCTCTCTATTTATTTGCGCAGAGAAGGTTAACCTGCTTCTGGAGAAGTTTAAGCAAAATCGAACAGAATACCTTAGCCAACCTTTCTTATCTGCACATCTACAAGAAAAGGAAACTCGTGCTGCCTGGCAGAGTGGTGGGACTCCGCCATCCACACCAGTGAATGTGGTACATAGAAATCCCATTACATCGTTGATCATATTAGTCGATCTCATGGCGGCAAGACATGCACTCGGGGTTGCTTGGGTGACACACATGAGGTGGAACGAGGTTTAAACAAGAAGTAGAATGCATGATCGTCATAAAATAAAGTGTTACTTTACTTGGTTTTGAGGGTATATCAACGACCGTAAGCAAAAGGGTTCATCCTTAGCAAACTAATTAAAATTGCACATAAAATTCATTATTTAACTAAGAGTGAATTCCACCTTTTACCATGTATTTATGTATTTGTGATACTAATTAACCTTTCGAGTGAAAATTTGTGTAGATTAACCATTTTAAAGGGTTAGTACACTTATGTTTTGGTGTGTGTTCATTGGGCAAGGTGTTAGGTGATGATCGGGGGCCAAAAGTATCAAAACGTTAGTGATGAAGGGAACATATGGATTAAATAAGTTTGGGCATAAATCGTCCATGAGGCACTTCGATATTTACATATTTTATCGCTCCACAACGACGTATCATACATATTCTATCTAACAATAACAAGGTAAATAATAAATTTGGTCTAAATCATGTTTAAAGTCTCCTAAATAGAATATTTTGATAGAAGTTCCACTAAATGGGGTATGTCACAAATGCACAACTACAGGATAAAAAGTAGAATTCACTCTTTAACTAATCCAAAAGCAGCAAGGATCCGATTTTTGGGATTTTACAACTTCTTCCTGGGAAATGTACATTATGATCTATCTCAAGTTTTATTGTGAGAAAGGTCTATTTCAAGTAAACCTTGAGTCTCCGCTATCATTTTTCCTCGTAGTTTCACAATCTATATTACTGAAAAATCTACGGTAGGCAATATACTGCATAGATAGCCGTACACAGAGCGATCAGGGATACTCTGACTCATCTGCGATTGGTCCTCTGCAGTTGCGTGGTGATCGGAGTCGTCGAAGACTTTGGGTGATAACTCGCTAGCTCGTCTGTCGTTAGGCTTTCTGTAGTAACGTGGTGACGAGACTCGTCGAAGACCTGATGATTACTACCTAGGAGTATAAGACGTTCGGAGGGCGAGACATTCGTCTCTTGTTTCGTGGTCGCGTTCTTTCGTATCGTTATGTATCCTCCGTTCGCACGGAATCAAAGCCGGTCAATGAGGGTTGAGCCAACGGGTATTAGTTGCCTCCACAACAAGGCTGTGAGAAATAGTTCTTGTCGATCTTATCTTCTACTAGGAAAAGAAACTCTTTTGTGTGGCCTGCACACTACAGGAATGGGGCTATATGCCGAGGGCCGGGAACCCTCGGCATAGCATGCTTTGACCCTCGGCGTAGGCTATGCCGAGGGCCGCCCTCGGCATAGTTTCTGGGTGTGTAAGTCCCTCGGCAAAGCCACTATCGCCGTCGGTGTAGCCCGGCCCTCGGCGTAGCACGCTACGCCGACGGCAAAACCCTCGGCATAGACTTTTAAAAAATTCAAATTTCCCGTTTACAAAAAAATTCAAAAAAAAAAATTTTGAAAAAAAATATTTTTTTCTATATGCCGACGGCAAAACCCTCAGCATAGACTTTTAATTTTTTTTAAATTTTAATTTCTTTTACACAATTTTTTCTTTTTTTACTTTTTTATCTTTCACCAATACACTTTTAACTCTAACTACACTTAACCTTATGTCAAATTAAAATCATGGTTAAAACTTCCCAGTCGGTAACCCATCCTCACACTACTCCAGCCTCAGCACGCTTAACTTCTTGGTTCCATTCGGATGAGCTTCCATTATAGAATTGACACCTCTTGCTGATAATAATAGCATATCAACCCTATTAACCCTTGAACCGTGATGCACACTTCTTTATTTTTGAATCCCAAACAATTACTTAAGTAGACAACAATGAATATATATAAGTAATAATAATATTTAATTCAAATAAAAATAAAATGATTTTATTTTTTGGTCTTTTTCTATTTAATATTGAATAATTAATATCTTTAAATCGAAAAATCAAAATTCCACAAATAATATGTCTAAATCGATCAGAAAAATGAGAGGAATCTAAATATAACATACATATCATCATTTGAACCTAAAAATTAGAGGAATCCAAATATGACGCCCAATTTGCCATGTGGCCAAAACCCCCTCGCGAGATGCGTATCGGGCGCTGGTGCACCGTTCGTCAACACGCTAAACGGACAAAAATTAGCACATAAAGTGATGTGTTATAGACATAAAACATTTTTTGCGGAATTTATTGAGCGACGGAAAATGTTCCCCTAGTTCAAATCCGGTCAGTTTCCACCGGATTCGGCGGGACACCGCAGAAGCCGCATGGATTCCCAGATATAGCACGCACATATGGCATGTGATATGTGGTGCGAAGGCGGTGTCCTACCACTACGCGGAGTCTCCGCAATAAAAATGCGCCCCATGTAGCTGCTTCACAAAATAAACCCGTTTTGGCACCCCGAAAATCAAAAAACAATCGCCCATGGGTCGGATTGGAAATCCGCTCCGGGGCCTTGCTTCCCATCCCAGGTACCACGCACATGCCAAATATGGCCTCGTTCCGACAAACTATGCGGTGTCACGGCCCCTACTCATTTGCCCTAAAAGCCATAGAACTCGGACGTGATAGCCATGTTTGTGAAGGGTTTTCCAAAATAATTGCCGTATCCTAATTCCGACTTTTGGAGTGGTTACTAGGACAAATAAAATGACGCCATGCTGCTCCGTGGGATTTTCTGGCTTCGTTTAAATTGCCATTTGGCCAAAACGGGCCCCCACGGAGATGCGGTATGCCCGTACCAGCACTGGTGCACCCGTTTACCATCGCGCTAAACGAAAAAAATTTAGCACATAAAGTGATATGTCATAGATCTAAACACATTTTTCCCGGAATTTATTGAGCGAAAGTGTACCCCTAGTTCAAATCCGTCGTTTCCATTCGGCGGGACACCGCAGGAAGCCGCATGGATTCCCAGATAGCTAGCGCGCATATATGGCATGTGATATGTGGTGCGAAGGCGGTGTCCTACCACTACGCAGAGGTCTCGCGCAATAATAAAATGCGCCTCATGTAGTTCCTTCACAAAAATAACCCGTTTTGGCACCCCGAAAATGAAAAAACCATCTCCCATGGGTCGGATTGGAAATCCGCTCCCGGGGCCTTGCTTCCCATCCCAGGGACCACGCACGTGCCAAATATGGCCTCGTTCCGACAAACTATGCGGTGTGACGGGTCGTTTCCTACTCATTTGCCCTAAAAGCCATAGAACTCCGAACGTGATAGCCCTATTTGTGAAGGGTTTTCCAAAATAATTGCCGTATCCTAATTCCGACTGTGGTTACTAGGACACATGAAATGACGCCATGCGGCTCCGCGGGATTCTCTGACTTTGTTTAAATTGTCATTTGGCCAAAACGGGCCCCCACGGAGATGTGGTATGGCCGTACCGGGCGCACTGGTGCACCCGTTTACCATCGCGCTAAACGGACAAAAATTATCACATAAACTGATATGTCATAGACCTAAAAACAATTTTTGCAGAATTTATTGAGCGACGGAAAGTGTAGCCCTAGTTCAAATCCGGTCACTTTCCAGGATTCGGCGGGACACCGCAGAAGCCGCATGGATTCCCAGATAGCTAGCGCGCACATATGGCATGTGATATGTGGTGCGAAGGCGGTGTCCTACCACTACGCAGAGGTCTCGCGCAATACTAAAATGCGCCCCATGTAGTTCCTTCACAAAAAAACCCGTTTTGGCACCCCGAAAATGAAAAAACCATCGCCCATGAGTCGGATTGAAAATCCGCTCCCGGGGCCTTGCTTCCCATCCAGGGACCACGCACGTGCCAAATATGGCCTCGTTCCGACAAACTATGCGGTGTCACGGGCCGTTTCCTACTCATTTGCCCTAAAAGCCATATAATTCCGGACATGATAGCCCTGTTTGTGAAGGGTTTTCCAAAATAATTGCCGTATCCTAATTCCGAATTTTGGAGTGGTTACTAGGACACATAAAATGACGCCATGGCTCCGCGGGATTTTCGACTTCGTTTAAATTGCCATCCGGCCAAAACGGCCCCCACGGAGATGCGGTATGGCCATACCGGGCGCGCTGGTGCACCCGTTTACCATCGCGCTAAACGGACAAAAATTAGCAGATAAAGTGATATGTCATATACCTAAAAACATTTTTTGCGGAATTTATTGAGCGATGGAAAGTGTAGCCCTATTTCAAATCCGGTCACTTTCAAGCGGATTCGGCGGGACACCGCTGGAAGCCGCATGGATTCCTAGATAGCTAGCGCGCACATATGACATGTGATATGTGGTGCGAAGGCGGTGTCCTACCACTACGCAGAGATCTCGCGCAATACTAAAATGCGCCCCATGTAGTTCCTTCACAAAAAAAACCTATTTTGGCACCCCGAAAATGAAAAAACCATCGCCCATGGGTCGGATTGGAAATGCGCTCCCGGGGCCTTGCTTCCCATCCCAGGGACCACACACGTGCCAAATATGGCCTCGTTCCGACAAACTATGCGGTGTCACGGGCCGTTTCCTACTCATTGCCCTAAAAGCCATAGAAATCCGGACTTGATAGTCCTGTTCGTGAGGGGTTTTCCAAAATAATTGCCGTATCCCAATTTCATCTTTTGGAGTGGTTACTAGGACACATAAAATGATGCCATGCGGCTCCGCGAGATTTTCTGACTTCGTTTAAATTGCCATCTGGTTAAAACGGGAACCTGAGAACATATAAGAAAGTGATTGAACTGTTTCTATGTGCACATGTTATTGTACATGATTCAAATATGCATGATTTTGACATAAACGGATAGAGGATGTTTTTCTGAACATTTTGATATCTCATACGCATTTTTCTGACATCATATGAATTAGTTATGATTTTTACAAAATTAGACAAATTTGAAAAATGGCCTACGCCGAGGGTGGCCGTCGGCGTAGCCCTGTCTACGCCTAGGGCCAAAGATATGCCGAGGGCTGCCCTCGGCGTAGAGGTCGCTACGCCCACGGCCGCGTTTCGCCGAGGGTTGAAAGGGCAGGCTGGCCTGGCCGGGCCATACGCCGACGGCCCCGACTTTTGGCCGTCGGCGTATGGCCTGGCCCTCGGCATAGCCTCCCATTCTTGTAGTGGCACTCGAAGTACTACGTTGACAACTACTACATTATGGGTCTTGTGACAACTATATACTTCCTCCCTTCTAAAACTTGCTCAATTTCATCTAGATATTGAGGTATATATATACAGGCGAATAAAAAAAATACTTTAACACTAGTACTTTGAAACAGAAGAGTATATATTATCCGTGGCCAAGAAAGTAAAGTTCCACGAAGAATTAATGAAATATTTCATTTGTTGTTGTAACATGACATAAATTGCATGTATATAGAGATGATCACAATACATATTGATAACCAAAATAATTATTGGCGAATGTCAGCCAGAAATTATCGGTAACAATGTTAAAAACCTTAGCAACACTAGTGGAAACAGGCCTTTCAGTCGCGGCCCGTAACGGACTCTAGTCCCGGTTTCCCAACCGCGACTACACATGCGGGACTAAAGACTTTGCCTTTAGTCCCGACCCTGTTACCAGCCGGGATATATGACCCTCCACGTGGCCGCGGTATAGGGTTTGGGTTGGAGAACCTTTAGTCCCGGCCTGTAATCCCAACCGCGACTAAATATTATTTTCAACAATTATGTTTTTTAATTTTTTAATTTCTTTTTTCTAATTGTTTGACTTGTTACTCTCTCAGTTGGACCATTTTTAATACTAATTACACTTAATTTGTAGTTAAATTGTAGAATTGCTCATCACTTCTCGGTCGGTCACCCATCCGTACACTACTTCACCCTCAACACGCTTAACTCCTGGGTTCTTTCCTGATGTGCTCCCGCGAATGTGATTATACCTTGTGCTAAATACTAACACATCAATCCTATTAACTCTTAGAGCATCTCTAGCAGAGCTCGTAAACGTTCAAACCGTGAAACGCGAGTTCAGGCCACTGAACTCGTGTTTACGGATCGAAAAAGTTGTGACGCAAATCAGAACCCCAAACTAAAACTGAAAAACAAGCATCTTTTCCTAAACTAGCAAGGTGCCCCTCGCAAATGCGAGGGCAACATCTTTATTGGTCTTAGAGTGTTTGGGAAACAATCTCATCATTTTCTAAATGTTCATATTACGGGCAACATAATAGTGATGTTCTATAACCATGGCGTATATTGCGGTACACAAAATATGTCTTGTGTAGTTATGTTTTTTATATCTTCAAAAATCCTAAACATTATATCTTCATTGTTCCGCTAGACCTCATAATTATTTTGTCCAAAATATATAGTGCCATAAATGTATATCATATACAATATTCCCAATTCGAACGTGCATACAAATAATTTAATGTGACAGAACGTACATAATTAATGTTTACGTAACATTTTCTTATATTTAAGATGGACGAACAAATAATTTTAGTAGATGTGGATTAACGTGGTGCCTCTATTTTGAACATCTGCATTTAGACATTGTCTTATATACACATACACAGATCGACGTTCATTACCTACTTTTCATTACAATTAAGATAGACCGATCAAATATTTTTTGATGGTCATTTTTTCACCAATGTGACAGGTCGTACATATTGTAGTATACATAACTTTTCTGATTTAAAATATTAACCATTATCATTAAGTTAGATGGATCCGATTATTTTTGGTACATGCGGCCAGCGGCTTTGCCTTTAATAAAAAGATCGGCCTTCATTTCCTAGTTTCCGTTATAATTACGATAGACTGATAAAAAAATTTGGTACATGTAGACGTTGTCTTGTGCACACAGAATATTCGTTACTTAATTTTGTTAAATCTGGACACGTCTTTTTTCTTTCTTGAGCCGAATCTGGACACATCAAGCCAATTAAATAAGACAGTAATTGATAGTCTCTTATAAGAAAAAAATAGTCCATAGGGAATCCTTGAGTAATACGGATGTACCAAAGAAAACTCTATAATATAAGAGTACATGAAATTTATGTTTCTCTTGGAATCTTGGTTCAACTTTTCATGTCCCCCTTGCATCTGAAAATTCCTTCCAAGCAAAAAAGAGCGATGCCAAAACTTTTGATATCCTCCTATACTTACATGAAATGTGTTTCTTCGAGGCGCAACGTTAACCACATCATCTACTAACTAACTCCCATCCATAATGAGTGTTAGGGTTTTATTTCAATTTACTATAAATTTAAACGAAAGTTCCCATACTTATTATAGATCCTAAAGGTTAGATCATATAACATCATATTACTTGTAATCTAATGATATCTGTATCGATGGAGTCATACATATATTTTCAAGACATTCTCTAGATGTCGCCCTCGCATTTGCGAGGGTATATGTAACTTTTCTAATTTAAAATATTAACCGTTATAGTTAAGTTAGATGGATCCGATATTTTTTGGTGCATGCGGCCAGCTACCTTGTCTTTTATAAAAAGATCGGCCTTCATTTCCTAGTTTCCGTTGTAATTAAGATAGACCGATCAAAAAAAATGGTACATCTAGACGTTGTCTTGTGCACATAGAATATTCGTTACTTAATTTTGTTAAATCTGGACACATCTTTTGCTTTTTTGAGCTGAATCTGGACACATCAAGCCAATCAAATAAGCCAGTAATTGATAGTCTCTTATAAGAAAAAAATAGTCCATAGGGAATCCTTGAGTAATACGGATGTACAAAAAAAAACTCTATAATATAAGAATCCATGTCCACTACGTGCAATACTTTCATTGCCTAATTTTATTCAATCTCAACACGTCAAGCCAATCAAATTAGCCAGATCTCCAAAAAATCCAGCGATTGATAGTCTCCGTTAAGAAAAGAAAATAACAATCAGTAGGGAGTCCTTCAATCATACGGATGTGCCAAAGGAAAACTTAATAATATAAGATTCCATGCCCAGTTGCTACTACGTGCAATATTTACGTACAAAGATGCCTATTTTGAAAGTAATCAGTATGGGATATGCCTAATTCGAGCGTGCATACAAATAATTTACGTGACAGGGTGTACATAACTAACGTTTACGTAACTTTTTCTATCTTTAAATCTTAACCGTTATATTTAAGATGGACGAACCAAATAATTATAGTAGATGTGGACTAATGTGGTGTCTCTATTTTAGTCCTCTGTATTTTGCTTTTAGTATATAACTAGCAAGGTGCCCCTCGCAAATGCGAGGGCAACATCTTTATTGGTCTTAGAGTGTTTGGGAAACAATCTCATCATTTTCTAAATGTTCATATTACGGGCAACATAATAGTGATGTTCTATAACCATGGCGTATATTGCGGTACACAAAATATGTCTTGTGTAGTTATGTTTTTTATATCTTCAAAAATCCTAAACATTATATCTTCATTGTTCCGCTAGACCTCATAATTATTTTGTCCAAAATATATAGTGCCATAAATGTATATCATATACAATATTCCCAATTCGAACGTGCATACAAATAATTTAATGTGACAGAACGTACATAATTAATGTTTACGTAACATTTTCTTATATTTAAGATGGACGAACAAATAATTTTAGTAGATGTGGATTAACGTGGTGCCTCTATTTTGAACATCTGCATTTAGACATTGTCTTATATACACATACACAGATCGACGTTCATTACCTACTTTTCATTACAATTAAGATAGACCGATCAAATATTTTTTGATGGTCATTTTTTCACCAATGTGACAGGTCGTACATATTGTAGTATACATAACTTTTCTGATTTAAAATATTAACCATTATCATTAAGTTAGATGGATCCGATTATTTTTGGTACATGCGGCCAGCGGCTTTGCCTTTAATAAAAAGATCGGCCTTCATTTCCTAGTTTCCGTTATAATTACGATAGACTGATAAAAAAATTTGGTACATGTAGACGTTGTCTTGTGCAGAATATTCGTTACTTAATTTTGTTAAATCTGGACACGTCTTTTTTCTTTCTTGAGCTGAATCTGGACACATCAAGCCAATTAAATAAGACAGTAATTGATAGTCTCTTATAAGAAAAAAATAGTCCATAGGGAATCCTTGAGTAATACGGATGTACCAAAGAAAACTCTATAATATAAGAGTACATGGAATTTATGTTTCTCTTGGAATCTTGGTTCAACTTTTCATGTCCCCCTTGCATCTGAAAATTCCTTCCAAGCAAAAAAGAGCGATGCCAAAACTTCTGATATCCTCCTATACTTACATGAAATGTGTTTCTTCGAGGCGCAACGTTAACCACGTCATCTACTAACTAACTCCCATCCATAATGAGTGTTAGGGTTTTATTTCAATTTACTATAAATTTAAACGAAAGTTCCCATACTTATTATAGATCCTAAAGGTTAGATCATATAACATCATATTACTTGTAATCTAATGATATCTGTATCGATGGAGTCATACATATATTTTCAAGACATTCTCTAGATGTCGCCCTCGCATTTGCGAGGGTATATGTAACTTTTCTAATTTAAAATATTAACCGTTATAGTTAAGTTAGATGGATCCGATATTTTTTGGTGCATGCGGCCAGCTACCTTGTCTTTTATAAAAAGATCGGCCTTCATTTCCTAGTTTCCGTTGTAATTAAGATAGACCGATCAAAAAAAATGGTACATCTAGACGTTGTCTTGTGCACATAGAATATTCGTTACTTAATTTTGTTAAATCTGGACACATCTTTTGCTTTTTTGAGCTGAATCTGGACACATCAAGCCAATCAAATAAGCCAGTAATTGATAGTCTCTTATAAGAAAAAATAGTCCATAGGGAATCCTTGAGTAATACGGATGTACAAAAAAAAATCTATAATATAAGAATCCATGTCCACTACGTGCAATACTTTCATTGCCTAATTTTATTCAATCTCAACACGTCAAGCCAATCAAATTAGCCAGATCTCCAAAAAATCCAGCGATTGATAGTCTCCGTTAAGAAAATAAAATAACAATCAGTAGGGAGTCCTTCAATCATACGGATGTGCCAAAGGAAAACTTAATAATATAAGATTCCATGCCCAGTTGCTACTACGTGCAATATTTACAAAGATGCCTATTTTGAAAGTAATCAGTATGGCATATGCCTAATTCGAGCGTGCATACAAATAATTTACGTGACAGGGTGTACATAACTAACGTTTACGTAACTTTTTCTATCTTTAAATCTTAACCGTTATATTTAAGATGGACGAACCAAATAATTATAGTAGATGTGGACTAATGTGGTGTCTCTATTTTAGTCCTCTGTATTTTGCTTTTAGTATATAACTAGCAAGGTGCCCCTCGCAAATGCGAGGGCAACATCTTTATTGGTCTTAGAGTGTTTGGGAAACAATCTCATCATTTTCTAAATGTTCATATTACGGGCAACATAATAGTGATGTTCTATAACCATGGCGTATATTGCGGTACACAAAATATGTCTTGTGTAGTTATGTTTTTTATATCTTCAAAAATCCTAAACATTATATCTTCATTGTTCCGCTAGACCTCATAATTATTTTGTCCAAAATATATAGTGCCATAAATGTATATCATATACAATATTCCCAATTCGAACGTGCATACAAATAATTTAATGTGACAGAACGTACATAATTAATGTTTACGTAACATTTTCTTATATTTAAGATGGACGAACAAATAATTTTAGTAGATGTGGATTAACGTGGTGCCTCTATTTTGAACATCTGCATTTAGACATTGTCTTATATACACATACACAGATCGACGTTCATTACCTACTTTTCATTACAATTAAGATAGACCGATCAAATATTTTTTGATGGTCATTTTTTCACCAATGTGACAGGTCGTACATATTGTAGTATACATAACTTTTCTGATTTAAAATATTAACCATTATCATTAAGTTAGATGGATCCGATTATTTTTGGTACATGCGGCCAGCGGCTTTGCCTTTAATAAAAAGATCGGCCTTCATTTCCTAGTTTCCGTTATAATTACGATAGACTGATAAAAAAATTTGGTACATGTAGACGTTGTCTTGTGCACACAGAATATTCGTTACTTAATTTTGTTAAATCTGGACACGTCTTTTTTCTTTCTTGAGCCGAATCTGGACACATCAAGCCAATTAAATAAGACAGTAATTGATAGTCTCTTATAAGAAAAAAATAGTCCATAGGGAATCCTTGAGTAATACGGATGTACCAAAGAAAACTCTATAATATAAGAGTACATGGAATTTATGTTTCTCTTGGAATCTTGGTTCAACTTTTCATGTCCCCCTTGCATCTGAAAATTCCTTCCAAGCAAAAAAGAGCGATGCCAAAACTTCTGATATCCTCCTATACTTACATGAAATGTGTTTCTTCGAGGCGCAACGTTAACCACATCATCTACTAACTAACTCCCATCCATAATGAGTGTTAGGGTTTTATTTCAATTTACTATAAATTTAAACGAAAGTTCCCATACTTATTATAGATCCTAAAGGTTAGATCATATAACATCATATTACTTGTAATCTAATGATATCTGTATCGATGGAGTCATACATATATTTTCAAGACATTCTCTAGATGTCGCCCTCGCATTTGCGAGGGTATATGTAACTTTTCTAATTTAAAATATTAACCGTTATAGTTAAGTTAGATGGATCCGATATTTTTTGGTGCATGCGGCCAGCTACCTTGTCTTTTATAAAAAGATCGGCCTTCATTTCCTAGTTTCCGTTGTAATTAAGATAGACCGATAAAAAAAAATGGTACATCTAGACGTTGTCTTGTGCACATAGAATATTCGTTACTTAATTTTGTTAAATCTGGACACATCTTTTGCTTTTTTGAGCTGAATCTGGACACATCAAGCCAATCAAATAAGCCAGTAATTGATAGTCTCTTATAAGAAAAAATAGTCCATAGGGAATCCTTGAGTAATACGGATGTACAAAAAAAAACTCTATAATATAAGAGTCCATGTCCACTACGTGCAATACTTTCCTTGCCTAATTTTATTCAATCTCAACACGTCAAGCCAATCAAATTAGCCAGATCTCCAAAAAATCCAGCGATTGATAGTCTCCGTTAAGAAAATAAAATAACAATCAGTAGGGAGTCCTTCAATCATACGGATGTGCCAAAGGAAAACTTAATAATATAAGATTCCATGCCCAGTTGCTACTACGTGCAATATTTACAAAGATGCCTATTTTGAAAGTAATCAGTATGGCATATGCCTAATTCGAGCGTGCATACAAATAATTTACGTGACAGGGTGTACATAACTAACGTTTACGTAACTTTTTCTATCTTTAAATCTTAACCGTTATATTTAAGATGGACGAACCAAATAATTATAGTAGATGTGGACTAATGTGGTGTCTCTATTTTAGTCCTCTGTATTTTGCTTTTAGTATATAATAGATAGATATGCCACTAGACCCACTTGCCATTTTTTTCCTTCAATCTTCTTCTTCCTCGGGAGGCTCCCGTAGACCCACTCTTCCCCGAACAACACCGCCCCGCGCTGCGCCGCCCGCCCAACGCCCTGCCCCAGGCGCCGCGCGCCCGCCACGCCCGTCGCCTGCCCCAGGCGGCGCCGCCTGCCGCGCCGCCCGTCCGGCCCTGCGCCCGCCCGCCCGCTGCGTCGCTCGCGCACCGCCAGCCCTGCCCTGGCCCCGCGCCGCCCCGCGCCGCCCCGCCCAACACCGCCCCGGCGAGGTTGACCCCGCCCCGCCTCGTCACGGACGCCTCCACCGGCCGCGCCCGGCGAACTCGTGGCCAGCCAGCTGTCCGCTCTCCCTTCCCCGAGCTCGCAACGCATGGTCTCGCCAAAATTTGGTTGACCTTCGGCCGGATTTTGGCGAATTTGGTCCTATTCCGGCAGTCCTCCGGCGAAAGTGCACTGTTTGTAGCTGAAGTTTCAGCCCGCCAAAACACCACTAGGAGTACAGTTCATCGTTCAGTTCGACCTTCCGGCCCCTACAAATAGGGGCCAGAGTTTGGTTTTCACCCTCGGCCTGTAAATTTGTTTCGGTTTCGTCTCATTTACAGCTGCGCTGATTTTCGAACTGAACCCGTAAACTAGCGGTTATTTTACAGTTTTGGCCTGTTTACGTGCTCTGCTAGAGATGCTCTTATACCATTGTGGCACATTTCTGTATTTTTTGAAACAAAAAATAATATTAAACCACAATTTACAGTTATTAGCTGTGTTGTAATTCAATTATTAGCAGTGCTGGGTAACCTCACCCCTCTAAGGTGAGGGGTTACCACAGCTCGCCTCTATCTGCAACCAAACAGCGTGGGGGCTGCACGAGCAAAGAATAAAGTAGTCTCTGCAGGCACCCAAACAATGGGGCCTGACTTCCCTCTCTGGCTCAGAAAAGGCCGTCCAGGGTACCAATTGACCTGCGTTTCATGGCCCATGGCCCGTTCACGACACGCAGGGAGGCCCATCTCGCTGACGCAGTGGTGCATGAAATCTATGCAGGCTATCAAGCGGCGCCGTTCATGGCCATGGACAACAACGATGCAAACCGTGGTAAAACGTACACGCGATTGGAATGGGTAGCAATGAACACATCAACTTTTGTAAAGATACCTTTGTGTGTGGAATCACACGGTTGTTTGCATGCATGGATGTGGCCATGCATGCAGGTTGGCTAATCTTGGACGGCGCAGTCACATTCTCTGTTGTCACGGTTAACCGCGACAGATTGAATTGGGGTTATGTTTAGCCAAGTCAAGACGACTTGTACTATTCCATGGTAGTATCATTTTCGTTAGTTCCCTTGTTTACACGGATGTGGGAGACATGGTAATTAGCTACGTACGGAGTACTATATAAACACAGGTAGGGCTGCTGCGGGTTCACTGCAAATCCCAAAGTGAGAGCCACGCTCGAGAGAGAAGAATAGGTAGTGATGTGGAGAACATTGCCGGTGCTGCTGGTACTTGTTGTAGGGCTTGTTTGGGCGGATGGCAACGTCGACGACGGCCCGCACAGGTGCGGCGGCGTGGATATTCCGTATCCGTTCGGCATCGCGGACGACAAGGGCGCCGACGACTTCCGCAAGGGGTTCGACCTCAGGTGTACTGAGGCCGGCCAGGCTGTTCTGGCCACCGGCGGTGACGGAATATCCATTCCGTTCAGCAACTTCTCTATCAGGACTGCGGAGGTCCGCGCGTGGCTGCCAGTTGGGTGGCAGTGTTACGGCTCCTCCGGCAAGGTGGTCGACGAACACTACATGACCCTTTCGTTCAACAAGGAAGGCGTGTACCGCATCTCCCACGAGAGGAACGACCTGGTTGTCCTCGGCTGCAGCACCCTGGGCTTCCTCAGGAGCAAGCCCCAAGACTCCGGCGACGCCACCACCTACGCCGAGCTCACCGGCTGCCTCTGCTTTTGCAACGACTCCAAGAGCGCGGTGGACGGTGTCTGCTCCGGCGTAGGCTGCTGCCACGTCGACATCCCGCCCAACCTTGTTGACAACTCTGTCGGCTTGACATCCATGAATAACGGTGCTGACATGAACAAAGTCAGCACCTGCGATTATGCGTTTCTGGCGGAGAAGGGCAATTACAGCTTCCACACCGCCGACCTCAACATGGACCTTCGCCGGAAGCCACGGCTGATGCCGGTGATTCTCGACTGGGCCATCCGCGACAGTCCTACCTGCAAGCAGGCTAGGAAGAAGGAGGGGTACGCCTGCAGAAGTTCCAACAGTCTCTGCGTCAACACCACCAATGGACCTGGATACATCTGCAAGTGCCGCAAGGGCTACGAGGGCAACCCATATACTCCCCATGGTTGCACCGGTAAGTTCACACAGCTTGTTCCGTCCAAATTAGAGGGAACCCTTGCCTCTGCATGGACTGAGTGATGCAGTCATACTCTCTGCTACGTTCAACCGAAAAATCAAATTTAATTCTCAACACATGGCCGACTACAGTAGCTAGGGAAAATAAGCGCTAACACGATCGATATGGAAAATAACCCAACCGTGTTCCTTTTTTTTTGAGGCAACTCCATGCATCGGGCGTTTAACTGAGTCAGACGCTTAAGTAAACTGTTAATGCTTCTATGTTGCTTAGCACATCTAAATATGGCTTTAGGCTTAATTTTTCTTGATAAAGGGCGGCTTATTACTTAAAAGTCTTAAGCATTACACCTAGCCTATGTATAGTTAAGATGCACACAACAGTTCAAGTTCAAACGAATAAAAGATAAAATAAGCTTGCACATTACAGGTAATCATCATAGAAACTGCAAATCCGTCTAAGCCGATGGAGGTCATATCCAAAAATTACTAGGGTCAAGTCGAATAACAAGTCTTGCACATTTGTCTACATTAGGATGTACGGAGGAAGTATAACCATATCCAAAGTCGGTAAGCATGATTTTACCCACCCCTTCAATTCTCAATTGGAAATTGTACTCATGACATACAAATTTTGAAGTTGGCCCTAGTTGCCAATCAAGTCTAGCACAGCACACTCATCTTGAAACATAACTATGTGAAGCTCCATGAGGACATCAAACCAATGAAAACCTCAACTTGTCTGAATAATGTGGACAATATGGTGACATTATTGACAGAGTGTCGTAAATAGCCCATTAGTATTACAACTTAGCCATTTAGTTATCAACATCTGACATTTCATCTAATCACTTACTCCATAGCGACCATAGAAGAATTCATCACAAGTCAGGAAATTGTGATATTTAATCAACATACATAAATTTTTTCTGAGTTTATTAGAATCCATGGGTTGCATAGTATATACATGATTTGACGATTTCCTGCTTTATATCTGTTGTTTAATTCTCCGAAATGTAAAAAATATCATTTTCAGTCTCGCAGTGTTCCACTTTTGCCAATTATATTTGAAACCTATTAATTGCTATATAGTTAGTATGCTTACTTGACTACCAACTGTGTGTATTTGCACCATCTATTTTATCTCTATGGTCAAAGAACAAAAATTTAAATATTTAATCCTAAGGTTAAATTTTCTTGCTTAAGACTAATGAGAAATATTCTCAATCAGGGCCTCCTATATTTGAAGACATTTTTTAGGAACTTTAGATCAATCTATTCCTTGTGAAATATTCGTACAAGATTCATTTGTTTGTCAGATGAGAAAGCATTAGAATTTTGTTGATTTTATTTTGTTCAACCTCATGATGAATTCATTTTTTACTATGGAAATTAGGCATGAACTGGTCATTTAAGATAGTTTTTTGTGCTTTGATGTGGCAACCAAAAAAATCACTGCATGTTTATGTGTTTTAATTTCTTTTAGGATTGATATTCCATGACATTCATACTGAATGGATGGTATGTCCAATAGCGCGTTTGGATCGAAGAAAAGAATTTTTGATCCTAGGTTTGAATCCAAAAATAAAATTTCACTAAAAACCCCTTCACTAGGTTTGGATCCAAAATAGTTTTTTTCATAGATACTAAATGCATGGTCAGTCCATTAGTGTTTTCTCATGGTTAAAGTTGCCAAATAATGCAGATATAAATGAGTGTGAGCGTCTGGGCCATCACTATCATTGCAAGGGAGAATGTAAGAACAAACAAGGTTATTATGAATGCACTTGCCCCAAGGGCACACACAGTGCTGATCCGTACAACGAAAGTTGTAGCCCAAAATTTTCAACTGAAGCAAAGAGCCTCGTAGGTACGTACTAACTCTCTCCTCAAATAAGTGGACATCTAACTCTAAACTTTGTTCACAAAAGAGTGTACTCCTACTTCTATCTTTCCACTTTAATTGCTTCTCTCTTATCGCACAAAAATCAAACACAATAATATTAAGCACATGTTCTTCTTGTTTTCTACATGTACTTAGCTTATTGAAGATGAAAGAATTGAAGAAAAAACATGCATGTTTTCAATGTATTTTTTTCTCCACTTCATAATTTATCTTGAAAAACCCACATCTACACTTATTTGTGGATAGATCGAGTACTATTAATGGAGAGTTTATGGTGGTTCATCCACACATTCTCCCCAGCACTTGTGCTACAGACACGTGGGTCTTTTCTCTACATTTAAGTCTAGTCTAGAAATATAACTTGTTATCCAGTATCAAATATTACTTTCTGAAACAAACCTGCTATTGAATTATTAAGATTGATATTAAAAGATAATTTAGGGAAAGGAAGTTGTTTGAGTTATAATAAATATCACTTTTAGAATTCTATTGTTGTCCTCTTTTTTGGATGACAATTGTTTTATTATGTCTTCTATTCTGTTTCAACTCTTCATGTCATAGTGTAGGACCTAACAATTATTAACGTGCTTTTTTCCTTGAAATTTATAGATGTTTCAATAAGTTCAATGGATGGGAAATAAATCTAATTAAATAGTGCAAAATAATGATATTTTCTTTGAAAACATCCCAGTAAATTAATTGTGGGAAAATCATGGTATTGTTTAGTAGTTGTAACATATGCATGTGTCCTGATGTTTTCGCTTGTATTTTGTTTTGTTGATGATGGAAGAATACACTTTCATATTTTTTTAGTTTAAGTTTTATACTTTACCTGATAAAAAGATGTTGAAATCTTCTATGCTACTATACATGTTTTAGGCATGATGTTCATTGCATTGACTATAATTTGGTAATGACTCATTAACGACACTCCTTTTGAAACTCCATTATTATTGGCAGCTAAATGAATATTGCAACATTTCCTTCTGAATTTTTATGCTCAAATATTGAACATTTAATTTTTATTAATTTATTTCCATAGAGATAAAATTGTGAAAAACTAGTTTTTGATAACCTGGTCTAATATCGACAAGCATATTAGTGTCAACATAGACATCGACAAAATAGAAAATGAAGTTTAATTTTTTCACTATACACAGTTTAGTTAGTATTTGTAGTAACACACAAGTATTAATACACCACTGCTGGATATTTATTGTGCAATATATTGTTATTGTCATGTTCCATTTAATTTTGCATTCCTTCAAACCATACACGATAGTACCTGGTCTATATCTTTACTTGCGGATTTCATACTTTAATCTGTCCATTTGACACCTTTTCAAATTACGATGTTTTGAGTCTATGCATCGTCTAACATATAATTAACTTTGTCCGTTAGTTTCTACATGAATGCATTCAAGTGAGGTCTTAAAAATCTTACCTATCGTTTAATGCTAAGTTAGCATGTTACAGTGTACTACACTTGCAAAGTTCCAATAACAACCCATCATACACTAGTCATTTGACCCTGATATGATTTTATGCCTTCGCGGTATAGTATTGTCTACCATATGTTCACGTTAGACCATGAGACTGTATACTCCAATTTATATGGCAGTTGATATGTCCTAAACTCCTAAATAATAGGCTCCATTATGTTTATTTCTTTGTGTTGTGTAGGTGCAATAGGGGGTCTTTTCATTGCAGCAATTATGTTATTCTTCTGGCTTCTTATCAAAGAGAGAAGAAAGGCGAGAGAACATTTTCTAAAGAATGGAGGACCTGCATTGGCAAAGCTTAATAATATTAAGCTATTCACAAAGGAAGATCTTAGGAAAATACGGAGAACTAACAATGTCATTGGAAGTGGTGGCTTTGGTAAGGTTTACAAGGGGCGCATCGAGGATATCAATCAGTTGGTCGCTGTGAAAGAGCCCATCAATGGTAATTCAGCTGACAAGGGCCAATTTGTAAATGAGATCAGCATCCAGTCTCGAGTCATCCACAAGAACATTGTCAAGCTCATAGGTTGTTGCCTAGAAGTTGATGTCCCAATTTTGGTCTATGAGTTTGTGCCCAATGGTAGCCTCCATGATATTCTCCATGGAAGTAGGAAGGTGCCTCTCAATATGGGTCGACGTCTACAAATTGCTGCCGAATCAGCAGAAGGTCTAGCTTATATGCATTCAAAAACCAATACAGTTATCCTTCATGGTGATGTTAAACCAGCAAATATACTTTTAAATGATGAGTTTATGCCAAAGATATCTGACTTTGGTATATCAAGGCTAATTGCCCCAGATAAGCAACACACTGGAAATGTTATTGGTGACATGAAGTACATGGATCCGGTGTTTCTACAAACGGGGCTACTGACAAACAAGAGTGATGTCTATAGTTTTGGAGTTGTGCTCTTGGAGCTCATTACAAGGAAGAAGGCATCGCGTTCTGACAACAACAACTTACTCAAGAATTTCCTTGAGGCCTATGAAAAGGACAAGACTGTGATCGAGCTAGTGGACAATGAACTTGCAGAGGTTGATCGAATGATTATTGATAATTTGGCAAGGATGATTATGCAATGTCTAAATCTCGATGTCAATCAGAGACCGGAGATGATAGATGTAGCAGAGCTTCTTCGTGACATGGCGAAAAGGTATCGTAGTAAATAAGATGATATTCCAAATGATCATGTGGTATCATGGCAAGTTTGTGCATGACGTAATTGAGTGAGGAAGATATAAGAAATGGCCATGCATTACTTTTATGCTTTATATATATTGCGTCTATTTTTAATTTTAGATTACCTAAAGTAGCAGTGTAGTAGATTTTCCTAGATCATGTAATACTTTTCGTATGCGATATATGTACTTATGGTAATATCCTGAACAGAAGCTACTAAGCTAGAGGAGGTATGTACATTGGCTTGAATAAATGTCTCTAAGTACGTATGTATATTACTTGTAGTGGTTAGCGTGATTTGTTTTTTTTTTACAAGTTGTGGCATATATTAGGTCATGTTCGCCAAATCATATCAACATACATCAGGCCAACCCGAGGCACATGAATACATCAAGTATATTAATTATTACTACTTCATCTGTTTTAAAATAAGTTTCAGTGATTTGGTACAGACTTTATATTGAATCCATACTAAATCACAGACAGTCATTATGGATCAAAGGGAGCAGTACTTATATACTCTAAAAAACTATCCTGGATATCAGGCTGGGTTGCAAGTGGTGCATCTGGGCCCATCCGCATCTGTTCTTCGAGGCCTCAGGGCTAATGGCCACACTCTGACACCCGCATTCCTAGTTCAGTGAAGATCCCACTTAATTTCTTGCAAACGCAAGTATTTTCTCTATTCTCGATGAATTAAAACTTTTTAACCATTTCATCCAGTGAAGATTTTAACCCCGTGATTCTTACTTCTTCCTATCGAAATTTGTATGCATACCAATCTAGCACTCTTAGATTTGACTAAACTCATGGTTCTGATCGCAATCTCAAACTTAAAACCAACAAACCTAGTATAAATCGTAGTTCTGGTCCTGTGCGGGATGACCTCTTGGTTTGGCCGGTATAAGACCAAACCATGAGCATGATTAGTTGTATATGGTAGAGATATAAGTTCTTGTTTTTTTTAAAATCAATACCATATGTATTTATTGTAACAAATAGTATATGGTAGAGGGCAATACATAAGTTGTCTCTACTCTCTAGCGATAACAAGATAAAATCTAAATTCGAATGTTGAAGATTTATCTAAATTCGGTTGTACCTATACACTGAAAAATGTCTAAATACATCTTAATTTAGACAAATTTGCGACATATTTTTATGGACAAATATAATATTAAATATTAACTTCCTTTTTGGGGAAAGATTAGAAGTAACCTTTTTTTGTAACGAATTTAGAAAAGTATTACGAGTAATTTTTTTGAGGAGCGTATTACGAGTAATTGGTGAAGGGAGAAAGCAATGTATTGGATAAAACAAAGTGGAAATTGCACATAACACCACTTGCTGGTGCAGTTTTTTTTTGCATAGAACACAATCTAAGATATTTTTTACACAAAACACCAAGTTTTGTTGTAAATTGTTGCATAAAACACTAACCTAATTATTAATAGGATAAATGCCAAATAAGCAGAAAAGGCCATTAGCAGTGCCTCCAATGTGGATGTTGGTCTCATTCCAGTTCACCACATGCATAAAAAGGTAACTGCGGTGCTGACATTGGTCGAGCCCAACAACAATGCAGTAGCCCACAACGGACACAGAAAAGATCCCGAGGGAATTGTGCTGTTGGACACCAGCATGTACGTCAACCATGTACCCGACCTAGCGGCACCATGCACGCTCTCCGCAGGCAATATCCAATACGAGGCATAGTCGTCCGTCTCGAGGTCATGCACTTCTCCACCTCACTCTCTAAGAGACACACGTTAGGGCGGTGTGCCGCAGCATAGGACGGTGGGGCCGCTGTAGAGGGCACCATGGGGAGGCCCTGGGGCTCGGGAGCGATGTCAAGGACGGCGGGGTGCATCATTGGAGCGGTGACGGGCACCAGGACCGAGAGCGATGAGGTTACTGTGATCGCCCGAATATAGCGGCGGACGCAAAGAATGCTAGGCGAGTGGCTGGGAAGCCAGGTACGGCATGAAAGCTGATGGAGTAGCGTCAGCGGGTATGTGTTACCGACGTGGCGGCGGAAGACACTAGAGATCGAACTATGCTAATACTCTATGAAACATACATAGTTTAGGGTTGTGGAAAACAGAGCTCGATACCCTACATGGTTTGGCCGTCTTGTATTTATATGTAGTAGAGCTTTAGAAGAGTACAATCTACGTACAATACATACAGACAATGCTGCTATATAGAACATACAGACAATGCTGCTATATACAGTTTAACACTTTCTTGGTCATGTCCACCAAAGGAATTGGCCTGAAACGTTGAGAAGCGTCGCTGTCATCGTCTTCTTCCGGTCCGGCAGTCATCTCTGGGCATGAGCAGTTTGATGCATGCAAATATATGTTAGAGGCTAGGTACGAACTGATAGTGGTTCCTAGGTGCTTAATTTGTTATTTATCCTCTTAACAACTAGATTTGTGTTTTGTGCAACAGTTTACATCAAACTCGTGTTTTGTGCAAAAAGAAGCTTAGATTGTGTTTTGGAAAATGCTTCTCATCCGGAAAGGATCGGTCGCTCGACTCGCTCGCTTCCGCGTCCACGCTGGGCCGCGATTCGTTTTCCCCCATGGCCCATCATCGGTTTGCCCACACGTTCGGCCCAGCACTCAACACACATAGAGGCCAATTGCTGGTGCATAGAGACCAATTGCTGGCCCATCACTTAACGTTCGGCCCGATTTTTTTTTTGTATTCCTGTGTGAATTTTTGTAACGATAGTTGGTTTTTTTTTGTTGTAATTCAATATGTACCAAATTAAATTTTGCTTGACCACTTTGCTGTTTGCAAACATATATTTTTCTGTTTTAATCGTTTCTGACTTTTGTACAAATAGTTGGTGGATTTTGTTGTAAGTATGTTATCTACCTCTCCACACGGTATGACTTTTGTTATTAACTATTGTTGTAAATATGTTACTGATTTGTTGTAAAGATTCTTCTTGCATGGAAAACTGACACCCAAATAAAAAGTTGTTTTTGTTGTTAATTATTATTGTAAATATATTGAAAGTTTGTTGTAAATGTATGTACGGTACATATAATGATTAGTGCTGAAATTGTATGTAAACACACAATCATTTTTATTTTTGTTGTAATACGTTGCATTTTTTGTAAAAATAGCTAGTGATATTTGTGGTAAATCAATCTATAGCAAAATATTGTTGTTTAACCTCTTTCTGTAACATGTACTTTAAAAAAATGATGTGTCCCTCTTTTGTTGTAATATCGAAAAAAAAATAGTACGCAGGGTGAGAGGTTTTTGTTGTAAAACTCTATGTTCTAATAATAAATCACCATGGTGGCATTTTATGTGAATACCAAGATAGTTAGGGGCAGCATGATATACACGTTGTGGTTTGGTGGGATGGCGGGTTGATTTCTCAAAACTTGAGGTACTAAAATGCAAAATGTTTGCTGCTGCTATTTTTGGCCGGTAGATCATGATCTGACGGCCGGGACCACAACCGATTTTACAACCCACGTCGGTCGCCCGACGCTGAGCGCTCGCCTTGTGTTTTGTGCAAAAACTGCACTGACAATCAGTGTTATGTGAGTGTATGTACGTGTATCTGTACTGTGTTTTGCAATAAAAAAAAATAGTGACGTTAACTAGAGAATGAAGGCCTAAACCAGCAGCACTCAAACATAGAATTCAGTTTGGGAAGGCCCACGTTCCCTGTAGAAAAGGGCCAAGCCCACGTTCCGCAGGCAATATCACTGTAGAATCGACTGAGAAATGCTACTCCCCACTCTCCTCCCAGTCTACTGAGCCGTTCGTTTTTTCATTCCATCCCCCGCCCACACACACAGATACTCTGTCTCGCCGCCGGCGCTCCGTCCCCAGATCCCACCCCTCTTCTTGCAGGCGGCGCTCCGTCCCGAATTCCACCTCTTCTGGACGGCAGTAATCCGGTCTCTGGTCTTATTGTTGGATCATCGATCGATTCCGATTCCGACTCCCACTCCTTGACCCACACAAACTTCTCGATCTGAATCCGGACAGCTTCGAGTGTTGATGCCGATGGCTCTATATAATCGCCGCCGCGGCCCCGGGTCAGCAACATATACTCGCTACTCGATCTTTCGCGCAGGTGGAGGTAGCTCACTCATGGCCAGGACCGCGGCGAGTCGCCGGCGCCGTCCGCGCGGCGACGACCGGATCAGCGCCCTCTCCGACGATCTCCTCTATTTGGTCCTTGGCCGCCTCGACATCCGGACGGCGGTCGGCACCGCGGCGCTCTCCAGGCGCTGGGCTTGCCTCCGCCGTGAGCTCCCCGTCCTCAACTTCAGTGTGGACGCCCTGCTCCCGCCGCGCTACCACCGTTGGATCCAGCTCCACGACCAAGTCGGGAAGGCTAGTTTTCCGTACGACAGGACTCAAGTGTCACGAGAGCTCATGCCTAACATCAGGAGGTACGAGCACCGCGCCATGCGCGCCTTGACCAGGTCAGTCGAGGCCTTCTTGGACTCTGCTGCATCCGCCGTCCGCCGCAGGAAGATCAGTAGGCTGAGGCTCGAGTTCTTTGTCACCCCAACCCCAAGCACCGGCTGCATGAATCAGCTCATCGCCGAGGCCATCGATGCTTGTGGGGTGGATGACCTCCACGTTGTTGCTAAGCCAATTTTCTGGCGACGCGGAGTCCACAACTTTGCCAGCCATGGCCTTTGTAAGGAGCCCAGCGCGTCACGCCTGCAAAGCCTCAAGCTTGGAGGCTGCGTGCTCCCACCGCTGCACGAGTACGGCGCGCTCACTACGCTGATCCTGCAAGACATACCGGAATCGACGCCCGAGGCAGCCTACCAGGGCGTCTTCACCTTGTGCCAGCAGCTGCAGGTTCTGCATCTCATCTCCTGCCAGTGCAGCGGCAAGGTCATATTCGTGGACGCCCCCATGTCAAAAATCCGGGAGCTTGTTGTGGACAAGTGCAGATTCAGACGGTTCCGTCTAAGGGCTCTTCCAAATCTCGAGAGCCTAGCCTTCCTGGGACCTAGAGTGTACCTCGAGTCTGCCTCATTTCCCCGTCTCAGGAACTTTAACCTCACGTCTTGCCTGGGTGTGACAATGCGAGGATTTCGCGAATACTTGAAGGAAAACTTGAAGATAGATCATGAGTCGCTTCTTGAATACATGCCAGACATAACAAATCTGATTCTCAGGATCAGTGGACCTGACAGATGGATTGTGCCGTCTAGATACCCGTCCACATTGTTGCCTAACCTGAGGCGGTGTCTGATCGCCGATGTGCCTTCGTCCTGGGATGTCTCATGGGCCCGCCTCCTGCTCGAGACGGCGCCTGCCCTGGAGGTCCTCCACATCCACATTGCAACTTGCATAGAAGAGCCCGGTGACAAGATACGCTGGAAACCAAGCAAGCTTCGGCACCATCACTTGGAGGAGTTCACTATAGTTGGTTATGAGGGAAGAGAGAGGCAGATTTACCTTGTCAATTTTGTCATGAGAGTATGCACAGTGTTGCGCCGTGTCTCTATCTTCAAGAACGGGCATGCTCGGAACAAGGGGCACTGGGACTGGGAGTTGGTGACGCAGCAACACTCCTGGACTGAAGAGAAGAAGGACAGCACACTGATGCACATCATGGATGGGGTTTCCTTGTCAGTTGATCCAGTTCAACTAGTTTTTGGCTGAGTTTCTCATGTTCGTGCATGACCTGCAACTGTCTAGCAGGGTTGAAGCTTGGAAAAATTGGTAATGGGTTCATGGCTATCAAACTGCTAGGTCAAGGCAAAATATGATAGTGCAAAGCAATCAAATAGTACTAGATTAGTGCAAATTCATTGGGTTCAGCTGAACCCAACGGTGCTTCGGTGATTTTGATTTTGCTAGCCTCCAAAGTCAGTGACTTTGAGTCACTTACAAGTGGGGTCAAGTGGGACCCACATAATGAAGGGTCCACATGTCAATCACCCAAAGTCACGGTAAAGTCAGACTAGCAAAGTCACCGGAGCTCAATCCGCTAGATTGGCCCCTGCCATCTAGCAATGCACAACCTTCTTTATATTTAATCTGATGTAAAATTTACAATCTCATGCAATCAAATATTGTGCTCCTTGTTCTTCTGTGCAGTAGCGCATTGTATGCATAATCCATTCACAAGACATGTACCTCTATTCTGTAGCTCAGCTCTTATGTGCCTTTCAAGTTCGGCTTGACTTACTTCGTGCATAAGTGTAAAGTTTGTCATAAGTTTTTATTTATTAATGCACAACTTGTCGTACAAAGTCTTCTTGTCGCATCCATTTTCGAATCAAATACTATAGCCCTCCTATGATATATCATTATATGATATATGCAGCAATCTCTGTTTGCAGACCCATGTCCTACATATCATTTCAGTTGATTAGCACTAATTATTTCTATCATGTCAAATGCTGCAAGCATATCAGATCAAATTACTTAAATTTAGATATTTCCGCTTCAATCCCTGTTTCAGGTCCTAATTTCTCCGTATACTCTCTACCCTACGCCTCCAAGCTCTGTCTTGATGCCTTAAGAGCATCTCCAGTCGCCGTCCCCCAAACCGCGTCGGATCGAGCATTTGGGGGACGTGTTTTGTTCGTATCACGTTTGGGGGACATCGCTACCAGTCGCGTCCCCCAAAGCCGCCCCTAAACATTAAAAAGGATTTTTGAAAACACAATCATTTATTAAATATGGCATACAAATAAATATGTTTGCGGAGATTGTTTTCAAATTAGAAAAAAACAGTAAAACAACAAATAAATAGGGCTGCATCAATGTGCCGCGGCATTTCCTTTGATCGTCCACAAATGTTCAATGAGATCGGCTTTAAGTTGATCGTGAACATTTTTATCCCGGATCTCCGCGTGCATAGCTAGGAAATCAGCAAAATCTACAGGCAACTCATGATCAACCTCCGCAAGAGGGCCTTGACACTCATACGGACCAACATGTGACCTGGCCTGATTCTTGCGGTCATCCTCGATGATCATGTTGTGCATGATCACACTAGCCTGCATCACCTCCCACATTTGGTCGTGAGACCAGTTTAGAGCAGGGTACGGAACAATTGCAAATTGAGCTTGAAACACACCAAATGCCCGCTCGACATCCTTCCTGCAAGCCTCCTGTCGTGTAGCAAAGTGGGAATTCTTCTGACCTGATGGATTCGAGACTATTTTGACAAAAGTGGCCCATTCTAGATATATACCATCGGCTAGATAATAGCCTTTGGCATATTAGTGGCCATTGATCTCATAGTTGCATGGTGGAGCATGCCCTTCCACTAGTCTGCTGAACACCGGAGACTGCTGCAACACGTTGATGTCATTGTGTGATCCGGCCATGACAAAGAAAGAATGCCAAATCCAGAGGTCATAATCTGCCACAACTTCAAGCACCACACTGCAATATCCATGACGCCCTTTGTATATACCTTGCCAAGCAAACGGGCAGTTCTTCCATGCCCAGTGCATGCAATCGATGCTTCCAAGCATTCCAGGAAATCCTCTGGCAGCATTTTGTGCCATGATCCTTGCAGTCTCTTCCTCAGTTGGCCCTCTCAAGTAGTATTTGCCAAACTTTCCCACCACAGCTCGGCAAAACTTGTACATGCACTCAATGGCAGTAGACTCACTCATGCGAAGGTAGTCGTCTTGTGTATCGGCAGGTGCTCCGTATGCAAGCATCCTCATGGCGGCGGTGCACTTCTGAATCGACGAGAACCCGACATCGCCTACAGCGTCGTGCTTGAGCCTGAAGTAGGGGTCGAACTCTCGAACGCCGTGGAGGATATTCATGAACAGACCCTTGCTCATCCTATACCGGCGATGAAAATTGTCGGCATGTGTTGCGTCATCTGCGAAGTAGTCGTTGTGCAGCATGGTATGCCCTCCATCCTCTGCCAGGGCTTGGACTTCTTTCTCCCGGCCTTGATCCTCCGCGGCGCGGCCTCTTCCTCTTCTCCGCCTCGGCGTTAAGCACGTCTGGAGGGCCGCGATGATCAGCAAATGCTCCCGGAGGTCGTCGTCGAAGGCTTGCTCGTCCTCCAGCAGTAGGGCAATCATCTCGTCGTCGATATCCATATCTGAAGCAAAATCAATGGTTAAAATTGCGCCGTGGCAGACGACGCAACGAACAGCACCCAATCGCGCGTACCTGGCAAGTCGTCGAGCACCTTGTGTGCGCGGAGGTGGGGCGGATTTGGCGCCGCGTTCTGGGACGCGCAGGCGAGGCGGCGGCGGCGGGATGACCGGCGAGAGTGCCAGCCGCGACGACGGTGCCGACTCTCAGAAGAGATCAGTCGTCGAGCCGGCCGGCAAATCTAGCGGCAGCGGAGGGGTGGGAGGCGCGGGAGGCAAGGAGCGACGAGAAAAAAGGCGAGAACCAACGGTTAATGGAAATAGTCCCTCACATGTGGGAGCCGGCTCTCTTTTTGGTGCGTCCGGCGTCCCCGATGCGTCCCCTGTGGGGCAGGGACGGCCTCGGGGCGCCGGACACCATATCGAGGCGTGCCGGACAAAAGTCGGCTTTGGGGGACGCGGATGGGAACGTTTTTTTGTCCGGCGCGCCCAAAATCCTTTTGGGGGACGCTTTGGGGGACGCAACTGCAGATGCTCTAACATTTCCGTGCCTCCTCAAGCATGTGCTCTATCTTGGAGAGGCATGTGCCATGCTTCAAGTCCATAACCACCTCACTGTCCCTACATGGAAAGTTGGAAACTGCAATGGTGGTGGGGATCTACAACATGCTACCGACCTACCATCTCAGGGATGCGTGCATGGTGTTCACTAAGAGCGCGTTTGGTTACCTGGGTCGAATGGGAACAAAGCCCATCTCATTCCAAACGGGACACAGTGGGCTATTGTTTGGTGACCTAGGCCGACATTTTGGCCAAGCAGAAAGGTAATGCTCAATGTGTTTGGTTACATACGAGTCTAGTTTTAGCCTCACCACTTATCCACATGGTGGCCTTACCTCTTACCTCCTCACCTATCACAAAGCCTCATGCCACCGTTCACAAGCTTCGGCACGTCGGCGATCACGAAGGCAGACCACCACCATGGCAACGCCGATCAAAACATCACCACGTCCCCGACCACGAAGACGAATAACACCATGACACCGTCGGTCAACCGGTCACAAGCATGTGCACATCGTCGACCACGAAGATGAAGACCACCATGGCACTGTTGTTCACGCCGGTCACAAGCATCAACACGTCGCCGACCACCAGAACGAAGACAACCATGACGCAGTTGGTCACGTCAGTCACAAGCACCACCATGTCGCCGACCACGAAGACGAACAGTACCATGACACTGCTGTTGACGCCTGTCACAAGCATCACCATGTCATCGACCATGAAGACAAAAACCACCATGACATCGCCGGTCACGACGGTCACAAGCATCACCACGTCGCCGACCACGATGACAAACACCCCCATGACACCGCCGTTCACGCCCGTCACAAGCATAACCATTTCGCCGATGACGAAGCTGAATATCACCATGACACCGTCGGTCACCCAAGCACAAGCATCACCACGTCGCCAACCACGAAGATGAACATCACCATGCCGCCACCACCATGCATTATTACCCCTCACTTCTTGTTGGAGATATGCCCAAGAGGCAATAATAAAAGTGGTTATTATATATCTTTATGTTTATGATAAATGTTTATATACCATGCTATAATTGTATTAACTGAAACATTGATACATGTGTGATATATAAACAACAAAGAGTCCCTAGTAAGCCTCTTAACTAGCTTGTTGATTAATAGATGATTAGTTTCATAATCATGAACATTGGATGTTATTAATAACAAGGTTATATCATTGTATGAATGATGTAATGGACACACCCAATTAAGCGTAGCATAAGATCACGTCATTAAGTTATTTGCTATAAGCTTTCAATACATAGTTACCTAGTCCTTATGACCATGAGATCATGTAAATCACTTATACCGGAAAGGTACTTTGATTACATCAAACGCCACTGCGTAAATGGGTGGTTATAAAGGTGGGATTAAGTATCGGAAAGTATGAGTTGAGGCATATGGATCAACGGTGGGATTTGTCCATCCCGATGACGGATAGATATACTCTGGGCCCTCTCGGTGGAATGTCGTCTAATGTCTTGCAAGCATATGAATAAGTTCATAAGAGACCACATACCACGGTACGAGTAAAGAGTACTTGTCAGGAGACGAGGTTGAACAAGGTATAGTGTGATACCGATGATCAAACCTCGGACAAGTAAAATATCGCGTGACAAAGGGAATTGGTATCGTATGTGAATGGTTCATTCGATCACTAAAGTCATCGTTGAATATGTGGGAGCCATTATGGATCTCCAGATCCCGCTATTGGTTATTGGTCGGAGTGAGTACTCAACCATGTCCGCATAGTTCGCGAACCGTAGGGTGACACACTTAAAGTTGGATGTTGAAATGGTAGAACTTGAATATGGAATGGAGTTCGAATATTTGTTCGGAGTCCCGGATGTGATCCCGGACATCACGAGGAGTTCCGGAATGGTCCGGAGAATAAGATTCATATATAGGATGTCATTTTATGTGAATAAAAATGATGCGGAAGGTTCTATGGAAGGTTCTAGAAGGTTCTAGAAAAGTCCGGTGGAGTCCACAAGGGACTCCACCTCCATGGCCGGCCAGCCCTAGTGGGGGTGGAGTCCCAAGTGGACTCCACCATAGGGGGCCGGCCACCCCACATGGGAGGTGGGAATCCCACCTTTGGGTGGGAGTCCTAGTTGGGCTAGGTTTCCCCCTCCTATGGAAGGTTTTGGTTTCGGGTCTTATTCGAAGACTTGGACACCAACACTTGGGATCCATCTATATATAGAGGGCCAAGGGGAGGGGGCCGGCCACACCAAAGCCACAAGCTTGGCCGCCCCCATAGTGGCCGGCCACCCCCTCTCCCCAAACCCTAGCGCCCCGCTCCTCCACCATATCCCGCACGCTTAGCGAAGCTCCGCCGGATTTCTCCACCGCCACCGACACCACGCCGTCGTGCTGTCGGATTCAAGAACTACTACCGCTGCCCGCCCCTGGAACGGGAGGTGGACGTCGTCTTCATCAACAACCGAACGTGTGACCGAGTACGGAGGTGCTGCCCGTTCGTGGCGCCGGAACCGATCGTGATCAAGATCTTCTACGCGCTTTTGCAAGCGGCAAGTGAACGTCTACCGCAGCAACAAGAGCCTCCTCTTGTAGGCTTTGGAATCTCTTCAAGGGTTAGTCTCGACAATCCCCTCGTTGCTACCGTCTTCTAGATTGCATCTTGGCTTGGATTGCGTGTTCGCCGTAGGAAAATTTTTGTTTTCTATGCTACGTTATCCTACAGTGGTATCAGAGCCGTGTCTATGCATAGATGGTTGCACGAGTAGAACACAATGGTTTGTGGGCGTTGATGCTCTTGTTATCTTTAGTTGAGTACTTTGCATCTTTGTGGCATAGTGGGATGAAGCGGCTCGGGCTAACTTTACATGACCGCGTTCATGAGATTTGCTCCACGCTTGACATGCAACTTGTATTGCATAAGTGGCTTTGCGGGTGTCTGTCTCTCCTACTATAGTGAAGATTCAATTTACTCTTCTATTGACAACACTAGTATCACCGTTGTGGTTCATGTTCGTAGGTAGATTGGATCTTGCTCGAAAACCCTAAACCACGTAAAATATGCAAACCAAATTAGAGAACGTCTAACTTGTTTTTGCAGGGTTTGGTGATGTGATATGGCCATAATGTGATGATGAATATGTATGAGATGATCATTATTGTATTGTGGCAACCGGCAGGAGCCTTATGGTTGTCTTTAAATTTCATGTTGAGTAGTATTTCAAAGTAGTTGTAATAGTTGCTACATGGAGGACGATCATGAAGACGGCGCCATTGACCTTGGTGCTTCGCCGACGATGATGGAGATCATGCCCGTTGATGATGGAGATCATGTCCGTGCTTTGGAGATGAAGATCAAAGGCGCAAAGACAAAAGGGCCATATCATATCACATATGAACTGCATGTGATGTTAATCCTTTTATGCATCTTATTTTGCTTAGATCGCGACGGTAGCATTATAAGATGATCCCTCTCACTAAAATCTCAAGATAATAAAGTGTTCATCCTTAGTAGCACCGTTATCAAGTCTTATCGTTTCGAAGCATCTCGTGATGATCGGGTGTGATAGATTCGATAAGTACATATGACGGGTGCAAGACAGTTTGCACATGCGGATACTAAGGTGGCCTTGACGAGCCTAGCATGTAAAGACATGGTCTCGGAACACGTGATACCGAAAGGTAGAGCATGAATCATATGATTGATATGATGAACACTTTGAGTGTTCGCCATTGAAATTACATCTTGTCTCGTGATGATCGGGCATAGGTGTGATGGATTTGGTTCGTGTGATCACTAAGACAATGCGAGGGATATTGTTTTGAGTGGGAGTTCACCTAGATTTTAATTATGTAGAATTAAAATTTGAACTCAATTTGTCATAAACTTAGTCTAAACTATTGCAAATATGTTGTAGATATGGCGTCCCCAATCAATTTTAACCAGTTCCTAGAGAAAGAAAAACTTAAGAGCAACGGTAGCAACTTCACCGACTGGTTCCGTCATGTGAGGATCTTCCTCAATGGCGGAAATCTGCAATATGTGCTTGATGCACCGCTAGGTGACCCTCCAGCAGAAACTGAAACCGATGAAGTAAAGAATGTTTACGCAACTCGGAAAACTCGGTACTCTCAAGTTCAGTGTGCCATCTTATGCAGTCTGGAATCCGATCTTCAAAAACGTTTTGAGCACCACGATCCTCATGAGTTGATGAAAGAGTTGAAGACTATTTTTGAAACTCATGCGGCCGTGGAATGCTATGAAGCATCGAAACACTTTTTCAGCTGTATGATGGAAGAAGGCAGCTCCATTAGTGAGCACATGCTCGTTATGACCGGGCATGCGAAGAAACTCAGTGACTTGGGAATAGTGATTCCTAACAGACTGGGGATTAATCGTGTCCTTCAATCACTGCCACCAAGTTACAAGAACTTTGTGATGAATTACAATATGCAGAACATGAACAAGGAGTTTCCTGAACTCTTTGGCATGTTAAAAGCTGCTGAGATTGAGATTAAGAAAGAGCACCAAGTGTTGATGGTCAACAAGACCACCAGTTTCAAGAAACAGGGCAAGTCTAAGGGAAAATTCAAGAAGGGTGGCAAGAAAGCTGCCACACCTCCTATGAAACCTAAGAACGGCCCTAAGCCTGATGCTGATTGCTATTACTGCAAAGAGAAGGGACACTGGAAGCGTAATTGCTCCAAGTATTTGGCGGATCTGAAGAGCGGCCTTATCAAGAAAAAGAAAGAAGGTATATCTGATATACATGTTATAGATGTTTATCTCACTAGTTCTCGTTCTAGTACCTGGGTATTTGATACTGGTTCGGTTGCTCATATTTGTAACTCGAAACAGGAACTAAAGAATAAACGACAACTGCTGAAAGATGAAGTGACGATGCGCGTTGGAAACGGATCCAAGGTCAATGTGATCGCAGTCGGAACACTTCCTCTACATCTACCTTCGGGATTAGTTTTAAGCCTAAATAATTGTTATTATGTACCCGCGTTGAGCATGAACATTATATCAGGATCTTGTTTAATGCAAGACGGTTATTCATTCAAGTCTGAGAATAATGGTTGTTCTATTTTTATGAATAATATCTTTTATGGTCGAGCACCACAAAAGAATGGCTTATTTCTGTTAGATCTCGATAGTAGTAATACGCATATACATAACATTGATGCTAAGCGAATTAAATTGAATGATAATTCTACTTATATGTGGCACTGTCGTCTTGGTCATATTGGAGTGAAACGCATGAAGAAACTCCATACTGATGGATTACTTGAATCACTTGACTTTGAGTCACTTGATAGATGCGAAGCATGTCTGATGGGAAAAATGACTAAGACTCCATTCTCGGGTATGATGGAGCGAGCTACTGACTTATTGGAAATCATACATACAGATGTGTGCGGACCAATGAGTGTAGCATCGCGCGGTGGTTATCGTTATGTTCTAACCTTCACAGATGATTTGAGTAGATATGGGTATATCTATTTAATGAAACATAAATCCGAAACTTTCGAGAAGTTTAAGGAATTCCAAAGTGAAGTAGAAAATCAACGTAACAAGAAGATTAAATTTCTACGATCTGATCGCGGAGGTGAATATCTGAGTTATGAGTTTGGCATGCATTTAAAGAAATGCGGAATACTTTCACAATTGACACCGCCGGGAACACCACAACGAAACGGTGTGTCCGAACGTCGTAATCGAACTCTCTTAGATATGGTTCGTTCTATGATGTCTCTTACTGATTTGCCGTTATCATTTTGGAGTTATGCATTAGAGACAGCCGCATTCACTTTAAATAGAGCACCATCAAAATCCGTTGAAACGACGCCGTATGAATTATGGTTTAATAAGAAACCTAAGCTGTCGTTCCTAAAAGTTTGGGGTTGCGAAGCCTATGTAAAAAAGTTACAACCGGACAAGCTAGAACCCAAAGCGGAGAAATGCGTCTTCATAGGATACCCTAAGGAAACTATAGGGTACACTTTCTATCACAGATCCGAAGGCAAGATCTTTGTTGCTAAGAACGGAACCTTTCTTGAGAAAGAATTTCTCACTAAAGAAGTGACTGGAAGAAAAGTAGAACTCGATGAGATTGAAGAATCTCTACTCGTTGATCAGAGTAGCGCAGTACCGGAAAATGTTCCTGTACCACCTACACCGACAACAGAGGAAGCTAATGATAATGATCATGAAACTTCATATGAGACAGCTACTGAACCTCGCAGATCGACAAGGGATCGTGCCACTCCAGATTGGTATGATCCTTGTCTAAATGTCATGATTGTGGATAACAATGATGAAGACCCTGCGACATATGAAGAAGCGATGATGAGCCCAGATTCCAACAAATGGCAAGAAGCCATGAAATCCGAAATGGGATCCATGTATGATAACAAAGTATGGACTTTGGTAGACTTACCTGATAGCCGCAAGGCTGTCGAGAATAAATGGATCTTCAAAAGAAAAACAGATGCTGATGGTAATATTACTGTCTATAAAGCTCGACTTGTCGCAAAGGGTTTCCGACAAATTCAAGGTGTTGACTACGATGAGACTTTCTCACCTGTAGCGAAGCTAAAATCTGTGAGGATTTTGTTAGCAATAGCTGCATTTTTCGATTATGAGATTTGGCAGATGGATGTCAAAACGGCGTTCCTTAATGGAGACATTGAGGAAGAGTTGTATATGGTACAACCCAAAGGTTTTGTCGATCCTAAAAATGCTGACAAAGTATGCAAACTTCAGCGTTCAATCTATGGACTGAAGCAAGCATCGAGAAGTTGGAACCGACGTTTTGATAAGGTGATCAAAGACTTCGGGTTTATACAGTGTCATGGAGAGGCCTGTATTTACAAGAAAGTGAGTGGGAGCTCTGTAGCATTCCTGATATTATATGTAGATGACATATTATTGATTGGGAATGATATAGAACTATTAAGCAGTGTAAAGGGTTATTTGAATAATAGTTTTTCAATGAAAGACCTTGGTGAAGCATCATACATATTAGGCATCAAGATTTATAGAGATAGATCAAGACGTCTAATAGGGCTATCACAGAGTACATACCTGGACAAGATTCTGAAGAAGTTTAGAATGGACGAAAGTAAGAAAGGATTCTTACCTATGTTACCAGGCAAGGTCTTGAGTAAGACTCAAGGACCGGCTACGGCAGAAGAAAGAGAAAGGATGAGTCAGATCCCCTATGCCTCGGCAGTAGGCTCTATCATGTATGCCATGCTATGTACAAGACCGGATATAGCACATGCTGTTAGTTTGACTAGCAGATATCAAAGTGATCCAGGAATGGAACACTGGACAGCGGTCAAGAATATCCTGAAGTACTTGAAAAGAACTAAGGATATGTTTCTTTGTTATGGAGGTGACCAAGAGCTCGTTGTAACAAGTTACACCGATGCAAGTTGGAACACTGATCCTGATGACTCTAAGTCACAATCTGGGTACGTGTTTATATTGAATGGTGCTGCAGTAAGCTGGGCAAGCTCGAAGCAGTGCACGGTGGCGAAATCCTCAACAGAATCGGAGTACATAGCGGCTTCAGAGGCTTCATCAGAAGCGGTATGGATGAAGAGGTTCATTGTAGAGCTCGGTGTGGTTCCTAGTGCATTGGACCCATTTGTCATCTACTGTGATAATATGGGTGCCATCGCCAATGCACAAGAGCCAAGGTCACACAAGAGGCTGAAGCATATCAAGCTGCGTTACCACTCGATTCGCGAATACATCGAAGATGGAGAAGTAAAGATTTGCAAAGTACACACTGATCTGAATGTAGCAGATCCGTTGACTAAAGCTCTCCCTAGGGCAAAGCATGACCAACACCAGAATGCCATGGGTGTTAGGTATATTACAATGTAATCTAGATTATTGACTCTAGTGCAAGTGGGAGACTGTTGGAGATATGCCCAAGAGGCAATAATAAAAGTGGTTATTATATATCTTTATGTTTATGATAAATGTTTATATACCATGCTATAATTGTATTAACTGAAACATTGATACATGTGTGATATATAAACAACAAAGAGTCCCTAGTAAGCCTCTTAACTAGCTTGTTGATTAATAGATGATTAGTTTCATAATCATGAACATTGGATGTTATTAATAACAAGGTTATATCATTGTATGAATGATGTAATGGACACACCCAATTAAGCGTAGCATAAGATCACGTCATTAAGTTATTTGCTATAAGCTTTCAATACATAGTTACCTAGTCCTTATGACCATGAGATCATGTAAATCACTTATACCGGAAAGGTACTTTGATTACATCAAACGCCACTGCGTAAATGGGTGGTTATAAAGGTGGGATTAAGTATCCGGAAAGTATGAGTTGAGGCATATGGATCAACGGTGGGATTTGTCCATCCCGATGACGGATAGATATACTCTGGGCCCTCTCGGTGGAATGTCGTCTAATGTCTTGCAAGCATATGAATAAGTTCATAAGAGACCACATACCACGGTACGAGTAAAGAGTACTTGTCAGGAGACGAGGTTGAACAAGGTATAGTGTGATACCGATGATCAAACCTCGGACAAGTAAAATATCGCGTGACAAAGGGAATTGGTATCGTATGTGAATGGTTCATTCGATCACTAAAGTCATCGTTGAATATGTGGGAGCCATTATGGATCTCCAGATCCCGCTATTGGTTATTGGTCGGAGTGAGTACTCAACCATGTCCGCATAGTTCGCGAACCGTAGGGTGACACACTTAAAGTTGGATGTTGAAATGGTAGAACTTGAATATGGAATGGAGTTCGAATATTTGTTCGGAGTCCCGGATGAGATCCCGGACATCACGAGGAGTTCCGGAATGGTCCGGAGAATAAGATTCATATATAGGATGTCATTTTATGTGAATAAAAATGATGCGGAAGGTTCTATGGAAGGTTCTAGAAGGTTCTAGAAAAGTCCGGAAGAAACCACCAAGGAAGGTGGAGTCCACAAGGGACTCCACCTCCATGGCCGGCCAGCCCTAGTGGGGGTGGAGTCCCAAGTGGACTCCACCATAGGGGGCCGGCCACCCCCCACATGGGAGGTGGGAATCCCACCTTTGGGTGGGAGTCCTAGTTGGGCTAGGTTTCCCCCTCCTATGGAAGGTTTTGGTTTCGGGTCTTATTCGAAGACTTGGACACCAACACTTGGGATCCACCTATATATAGAGGGCCAAGGGGAGGGGGCCGGCCACACCAAAGCCACAAGCTTGGCCGCCCCCCATAGTGGCCGGCCACCCCCTCTCCCCAAACCCTAGCGCCCCGCTCCTCCACCATATCCCGCACGCTTAGCGAAGCTCCGCCGGATTTCTCCACCGCCACCGACACCACGCCGTCGTGCTGTCGGATTCAAGAGGAGCTACTACTTCCGCTGCCCGCTGGAACGGGGAGGTGGACGTCGTCTTCATCAACAACCGAACGTGTGACCGAGTACGGAGGTGCTGCCCGTTCGTGGCGCCGGAACCGATCGTGATCAAGATCTTCTACGCGCTTTTGCAAGCGGCAAGTGAACGTCTACCGCAGCAACAAGAGCCTCCTCTTGTAGGCTTTGGAATCTCTTCAAGGGTTAGTCTCGACAATCCCCTCGTTGCTACCGTCTTCTAGATTGCATCTTGGCTTGGATTGCGTGTTCGCCGTAGGAAAATTTTTGTTTTCTATGCTACGTTATCCTACACTTCTCACATATCATCACCGCGTGGCCGTTCATGAATATGGGAAGCTGAGAAGTTGAGGAAAAGTACTCCAAACTATACTCACACATACGCATACATTACAGTATACTAGCGAGTCATTTATTTATCCGTATGTCCACCAAAACAAACACTTTTCAACATGAAAGTCATGCGGAATGGTGAGGTGAACCCACTCCTCAAAGGAAATTTCAAACGGTTGAGCGTGGGCGAGGAATTTGGCAAAATTCGCTCAAAACTTCATACACGAAATTGACGATTTTGATGGGTTCGTTGCATAGAAAACCAAAATTTTCTACCGTCAACATGAAAAAAAACCAAGATCCAATCTAGGAACAAGCAAGATATAATCTACGAAGATCGAATCAACGAGATGTATGTGAGACTAACCCTCGAAGATTCCAAAGCTTACGAGATTAGATCTCGTTGTTGATGTAGTCGATCGTCCGTGCTGCAATCCGGCAGCACTTCCATACTCGGTCGTGCGTACGGTGTCGATGAAGCCCATCCTCTCCCCGTTCTAGCGGGCAGCGGAGGTGGTAGATCCCTCGGAATCCCAGCAGCACGATGGCATGGTGGTGGAGGTGGGAGAAATTCCTGCGGGGCTTCGCCAAGCTGCGCAGGAAGAAGGAGGAGGGAGAGGGGCGGCTAGGGCTTGGGGGATGAAGTGCTGCACCCCAGCCCTCCCCTCCATCTTATATAGGCGTGGGGGGGTGCCTTGGCCCCTCCTCCAAGCCCTAGGGTCGGCCAAAACAAGGGGGGAAACTTCCCCCCAAGTTAAGTCCCTATTTTCAAGGGATTTGATCTTATCCACTTGATCCAGCCACATGGGCCTTGGGGGGCTGGTGTGCCTGGCCCATGTGGGCCTATGCGACCCCTCCGGTCCATGTTGGTCGTCCGGGATAGGTGGGCCCCACTATGCTACCCTCTGGATGATTCTAGAACCTCCGGTACAATATCGAAAAATCCTGAATTTTCCGGTAACCCTGAAAATGACTTCCCATATATGAATCTTATTCTCCGGACTATTCCGGACCTCCTCGTGATGTCTTGGATCCCATCCGAGACTCCGAACAAACTTCGGTCTCCATCTCATATTTCGAATCTACTTATGCGACATCGAACCTTAAGCGCGTCACCCTACGGTTCGTGAACTATGCGGACATGATCGAGACTCCTCTCCGACCAATAACCAATAGCGGGATCTGGAGATCCATAATGGCTCCCACACATTCAACGATAAATTAGTGATCGATTGAACCATTTACATACGATACCAATCCCCTTTGTCACGCGATACTTTACTTGTCCGAGGTTTGATCATCGGTATCTCCATACCTAGTTCGACCTCGTTACCGACAAGTACTCTTTACTCGTACTGTGGTATGTTATCTCTTGTGACCTAGTCACATGCTTGCAAGCTAATTAGACGACATTCCACCGAGAGGGCCCAGAGTATATCTATTCGTCATCGGGATGGACAAATCCCACTCTTGATCCATATTCCTCAACTCATACTTTCCGAATACTTAATCCCATCTTTATAACCACCCATTTACGCAATGGTGTTTGATGTAATCAAAGTACCCTTCCGGTGCAAGTGATTCACATGATCTCATGGTCGAAGGACTAGGTAACTATGTATCGAAAGCTTATAGTAAGTTGAACTTAATGACTTGATCTCATGCTACGCTTATATGGGTGTATGTCCATTATATCATTCACCCAATGACATAACCTTGTTATTAACAACATCCAATGTTCATGATCACGAAACCATGATCATCTATTAATCAACAAGCTAGTTATACAAGAGGCTTACTAGGAACTCCTTGTTGTTTACATAACACACATGTATCAATGTTTCGGTTAATACAATTATAGCACGAGATGTAAACATTTATCATGAACACTAAGATATAACAACAACCACTACAAGAAAAGTTCTGATAGACAACGTCCCAAAATCGTCAACTAAGGGGCATTTTTCGTCGCCTATGGGCCTAACCCGACGATATGGGTTCCGTTGTCGAAACTGCGTCAGGCAAAGTCCAACGACGATTTTTCGGTCCGTCGCGCGCCCTTCCGCCACGGAAAATCGGACCGTTGCGGAAGTGTTTTCGGGAGCCGTTGACTGCGACGTCATGCAAGCGACACGTGGCGACGCCGTTTGCCATTAACGGCGTTAACCGCTGAAACCCGTGGTAGATGGTAGGCCCACACGAGGCCTGCCACGTCTTAAGCGGGCGGGCCAGATGACATAGTTTGACCGGTCAACTATATAGCTGGGCTGGTCCATTAGTTACGTGGGCCGGGCCTAACCTCTAAGGTTGACTGGTCAAAACTTAAATGGGCCGGCCCATTTAACATGTGGGGTCCACCTTACAGCAAGGCCGGCCCAAAAAGCAAGTGGGCGGGCCAAAAACACGGTGGGTCCCACCTGTTAAAAGGCCGACCCATTTAGAGTGTGGGGTCCACCGTATAGCAAGTGGGCCGGCCCAACAAGCTAGTGGGCCGGGCCAAAAACACATGGTGGGTCCCACTATCCATTAAAAGGCGGTCCATTTAGTATGTGGGGTCCACCATATAGTGGGCGGCCCAACAAAATAGTGGGCGGGCCAAAAACACAGGTGGGACCCACCTTCTGTTAAAAGGCGACCCATTTAGTATGTGGGGTCCACAATATAGCAAGTGGTGGCCCGCCAAGATAGTGGTGGGCCAAAAACACAGGTGGGACCCACATTCTGTTAATGGGCGGGCCATTTTCTATGTGGGGTCCACCATATAGAAAGTGGGCAAGCCCAACAAGATAGTGGGCGGGCCAAAAAACACGGGGGGTCCCCCCTTCCTATTAAAGGGCCGGCCCATTTACCATGTGGGACCACCATATAGCAAGTGGGCTGGCCCAACAAGATAGTGGGCCGGGCCAAAAGCACGGTGGGCCCCACTTTCTGTTAAAGGGCCAGCCCAATTAGTATGTGGGGTCCACCATATAGCAAGTGGGCCGGCCCAACAAGATAGTGGGAAAAACACGGTGGGTCCCACTTTCCTCTTGAAGGGCCGGCCCGTTTAGTATGTGGGGTCCACCACAAAAGCAAATGGGCTGGCCCAACTAATTAGTGGGCCGGCCCAAAGTGGGTGGGGTCCACCTTAAAGCAAGTGGGCCAGCCAATTAGAGTGTGGGGTCACCGTAACTCACATGGGCTGGCCCAAGAAGTAAGTGGGCCAGCCCGTTTAGTTGCTGTTTATATGCCGGCATAATATGCGCTTTAGGATTTTGCGGGCAGGCACATATGTGATTTCGATTAATTGGGCCGTTTAAGGGATGGGAATTCGTGATTTAGATACTGAGAATATTTACGCAGCATTGATTTCTGTCGGATAGCCTCACTTACCACAAGCACCAAAGAAAAAATGCGCGAAAGAACTATAAAAACTAACTAAATATTACATCAGCTGCAAGGCATTGAAAAAATATTACAGAACCCAGAGAAATTGAATGGTAATTAAACCTAGCAATACAATGAAGCGATCCGGCAATCTTTTAAGTTGTCCATGCAGCACCTATATCTGAAACAAAGACATTACAAGTTAAGACAGCAACAATGGAAAGGCAAAGACACTACAATATTGTTTGCCAAAGAATTTGGAACTCATCATTTCGTCGTTATAACAAGATCATTGTAATGCGCACAATAAGCAAACAAAGAGTGCATGCCGCATACCAACAGCCAATATAACAGAGCATGTTAGAATGAAACAGCAGACTTACTACTGTCGAGTCCCATGCAAACCAACATGTTCAGGGAGTACAAAATTGGCATGAACAACATAGTAGCAGGCTATAAATTTTGTAACAACGACTGAGCAAGATGAAGTTATGATGGCTACATCTACAGAGCAGGGAATGTAAACCAAAAATAGAAGTTACGATGGCAAAAGCTAAAGAGGAGGGAATGTGAACCAACATGTGCCAAGTGCAATTACTTCATTTTGGCCGTGAACTAAATAATACTCCTGAACTTATAGTGAAGGGGATGCAAATCAAGATGTTTCGGGATATAAACTTGTAATGAGCAACACATAGAGGATAGTTAATGCTGGAGCTTAGGATGGACCAGATACAGAATATAGTGGGATCACCTGTGAACTTGTATAAGAGGGAATGCAAACCAATATGTTCAGCTTTCCATATGTGAGCGTCATGCCAAGTCAGAGAAACAAGTCAATAATGCAGCTTTTGAAGAACAAGATGGCACGCAAAATTATTATCTAGTAGTATGACAAGTTTATTTGTACTACAGGCTAGATAGCAGAGTGATAGCATGCCAAACTAAGTCCTTACTTTGTTAGCTTACAATGAACTAGATACAAAACAATGGCATCACCTGTAGTACAGGGAATGCAAGCCAACATGTTCATGGAGTAAAAAATTGGCACAAACAACATAGTAGCAGGCCATAATTTTTGTAACAACGACTGAGCAAGATAAAGTTATGATGGCTAGATCTACAGAGCAGGGAATGTAAACCAAATATAGAAGTTACGATGCCAAAAGCTATAGAGCAGGGAATGCGAACCAACATGTGCAATTACTTAAAATTGGCCATGAACTAAATAATAGCAGGATGTTACTATAATACCTACAGTATAATTTTTGTAACAACGACTGAGCAAGATAGAAGTTATGATGGCTACATCTACAGAGCAGGGAATGCAAACCAAAATGTTCAATCGCTTAAAGTTAGCAATGAAGTAGAAAATAGCAACGTGTTACGGTCATAGCTAGGAATGAACTAAAAGAGCTTCAGACAAACAAGCATCTGAACCCAGAACATGGCGCTAAAACAAGGGACTTACATTAGGAGAAGCACTCTGTGGGAGTCACAACAGATCTTCCTGGGGTTGATAGATCCGGTGATGAAGTACGCTACATGTGCTACTTGGGGTTGGAGAGACGGCCATTACACTTCATGATTACTCATCTCATCTGCAAAAACGTAACGGCGCGTCGTTAGCACAAACAGGTTCCCCCAAGATTAAACAAGAACTTGCAGGCAAGCAATAGAAAAGCGACAGTAGAAGAGTTTAGATCATGCACGGCGCCGGTGAAGCAGATCCGGTTCATGCACAGCGGTGTCGGTGAGCAAGATCCGATGCGGTGGACGACGGATCCGGCGAAGCGGCTCCGGCGGGGTGGACGATGCCGCAGCTGAAGCGACTGCGGTAGCTGCTGGATGAGCATATGGTTTCGAGGTTCGGCGGGGATGATCCGGTCCGGTTGATGACGGCGTCGATGAAGCGGCTCAGCCGGATGACGAGGATCGTGAGGGCTCGGGTAGGCCAGGGAAGTCCGGCGGGGATGTTCCGGTGCGGTGGTCGTGGAGGTGGTAGAGAGAGGGACTTGAGAAGTTCCGGTGGGTGGTCTCAGATGAGAGACTGAAATGAATTTTTTTGGGAGGGTATCCGGGGCTAGGGAGGTGGTGATCCAAAAAATGACGGGCAGACCCCCACCAACCGACTTTGCTGTCATCTCCACAGGGGTAGAATCGGAATTTGGAAGCGTGTGAAATTTTTGTATTTTGTGGGCGGGAAGTTTTGCCGCTATGAGATTTTGAATTTCGCTAAGGTACAAGTATAATGATAAAAAATTGTGAGACCGTACTAGTACCTCTGTTCAAGGCCGACTGTAAAATCAAATCATCATCAAGTTGAACATCGGTTACTACCATGATCATCATCGGACACAGATCTGGTGACATGCACCTGAAATTGGTGCATTCGTTGCAAAGTATAATGCTAAAAAAATTAGTGACCGTACTAGTACTTCTGTTCAAGCCCGAGTGCAACATCAAATCATCATCACGTTGAAAATTTGTTACCATGATCATGATCTATCTCTAAATTTGGCGCATCCGCTAAATCTGGCAAACTATAATGATAAAGAAATTGTGAGACAGTAGTAGTACTTCTGTTCATGGTCGAGTGCAACATCAAATCATCATCACGTTTAAAATTTGTTACCATGATCATGATCTACCTCTGAAAATGGGCGCATCCGCTAAAACTTGCAAAGTATAATGATACAAAATTGTGAGACCGTACTAGGACTTATGTTCAAGGTCGAGTGCAACATCAAATCATCATTACATTGAAAAGTGTGTTACCATGATCATGATCTATCTCTGAATTTGGCGCATCCGCTAAATCTCGCAAAGTATAATGATAAAGAATTTGTGAGACAGTAGTAGTACTTCTGTTCAAGCCCGAGTGCAACATCAAATCATCATCACATTGAAAATTTGTTACCATGATCATGATCTATCTCTGAATTTGGCGCATCCCGCTAAATGTTGCAAAGTATAATGATTAAAAAAAATTGTGAGACCGTACTAGTACTTATGTTCAAGGTCGAGTGCAACATCAAATCATCATCACGTTGACAATTTCTGTTACCATGATCCTCTATTTGGGGATGCTGCTCCCACACCACACCAGCGGCCCCAAACGGCAGCCATTTTAAAATTAAAATTGACATTTAAAAACCCAAAATCATACGAAATTTATACCAAAGTAGCTCGACTTTAAACATAACTAAACTTAAACTTAATCCTGGTCTACGGGCCGTCGGTTGGGGCGCTCGACGGCACTGCCTCGTCGTTGTTCTTAGCCATTGCCGCCTGCTTTCGTGCCCGCTTCTCCTTCGTTGCTTCGCGCATCTGGCGGTGGAGCATGGCGGCCGGCGGCGCTGTCCCCGCGCTTCCAGCCTTTCCCGAGAAGCTTCGATCTCGGCGCGCCTCGCCTGCTGGCGAGCGAACTCGTCCTGGTGGCGATGAGCGTTGAGCTCTGCGAGCTTCTGTCGCTCCGCCTCCTTGAGGCGGCGTCCCGCCTCCTCCGTGACCGCTCGCTGGCGCGATATCTCGAGGACGTGCTCGAGGTTCGCGTCGTTGACGAACTCGCGCTCCTCCTCCCTCAACCGCTGGTATCGTTGTGCGTTCAGCGACGCGAGGATCGCCGCCTGCTCCGGGTCGGTGGGGGCCTGCGGCGGCTCGCCCGACTGCGCTGACTCCTCGATCCGCCGCCTCTGCTTCCGCTTCTGCTACGTAGACATCGTGCCAGGACTCGAACCGTGGGTCCTCGTCCTCGTCGGAGCTGTGCTCGTCGTCGGCCTGCAGCTCCGGCTCCGGCTCCGGCTGCGGCTGCCGTGGTGGTGGAGGCAGCGCGCGGCCGTTGAGGCCAAGCATCGAGTAGGTGGTCTTCAGACGGCGCGGCATCTTGATGTGGAGAGTAGAGAATGGAGCGGCGGTGGTGGACGGCGTACGTCCTATATATCTAGCGGTGGCAACTACCCACATTTACGGCGACTGGACGCCGCGTGGCCAGTCGCTGCCCTCGTGGCCAGTCGCTGCCTCGGTTTCCGCGCGGGAGGCCATTTAAACGCCGACGACCAACCTTCCCGCGTCGTGGCCAGTCCGCGTCTGATGCGAACCGTCGGCGCCTGATTCGCGCCCCTGGCGAAGGGGCCGGCTCGGGGATGCCGGAGATTCTACTGGGCTCGAAAAATGGCCGGCGCCGTTTGGAGCGCACCGGTGCGAGCCATAAAACGACGCCGGCCCCCAAATCGCTATCAGGCCGGGCCGCCGGTGGAGATGCTCTGAATTTGGGGCAACCGCTAAATCTTGCATAGTATAATGATAAAAAAATTGTGAGACCATACTAGTAGTTCTGTTTAAGGCCGAGTGCAAGATAAAATAATCATTACATTGAAAATTTGTTACAATGATTGCAAACTATAGCAATAACAGGAAAAAATGCTCAAGGATTACAATAACAGCAAAAATTCTCAAATACAACAAGTCGAAATAACTCAAATGATACAAGCCATACAAATGGCATCATCGGCAAAACTGCATTTCTGTTAGGTAGAATTCATCGGAGTGCAAGTAACAGCTGGCTTTCCATTAGATCTGCAGAGTAGATTATTAAGGATCTGCTCAATCCAAGCTTGCCTATTTTTCAATTCATGTATCTCATTGACTGTTATGATGATATTTGAATCTATTTCATCTCTTTGCTGCTGAATTATATCAAGTGATTCGTGTGCAAAGGCAGCGATTGTTTGCGCTGGAATGGCTGGGACAGTAGCTATCATCTGACAATCAGATGAATTGGCATTGTCACGGCTGTGCTGTGGAAAGACCTGGACACTTGATGTACATGCCCTGCCATCTGCCTTCCTTGCTCTATTCAGGGGCTGAAAACAAGACAGTGCAAGTTACAGAACCATACAATTTGAGAAAACAACCATACTATTAGTTGTCACAGATTTTTGCAAAGCATCAAAACAGATGGCAGATTTTCACAAAGCACAAGGCATAATATAACAAAGCAAGCTATCAACCCCAATGCAACAGGCAGAGCAACCGGATGGCAAATATGAACAAAATAAATCAAGTAACTAGACAGTCTGTGCCTAATAAAATAAGCCAGGAAACTGCATAACAGCTGTCTATTAAAATTGACACTTGGAAGGGGTGCTTCAGATCCCTTAAGTTCCACAAAAGTGGTAGCCAGACATTGTGCAGTTGGAGAATCTCCAACCCCCTAAATTTCATTATTTTAATCATCAGCCAGCCATGGGAATGCCTCAGATAAAAGAGAAATATATCCATTTGGTGCCAAATATAAACGAGCAGGACCAATTAAGACAGATTAGACAGCAACCATTCTGGGATTCATATAAACTGACATATTATTTCAATGTTTAACCCATGAGCGCAATATAAGGGAAGGAGAAACAAACAAATGAACCATTTTGTGCCTAAAAATAAAAGATGGGTCAGCCAAAAAGTAACAACAAATCTTATTTATGATACCTACTGAAGGTGGATTTCCTACTACAGAAGGTGGCATTGGATTAATCAACAGTGAAATCCGAAAAAAGTCTTACAAAAAACAAATATGCTCATTATATCCCACAACAAGCATGCCAGATAGTCGCAAGGTTTATATGTTTTAATCATCAGTCAACTCAATGAATCAAGGACTAATAACCAATTGAATCATCATCTGACTCATATTCACCAAGCAAAACATTCTTATCATTATGGAAGAAATCCAGAAGACATAACAGTATGAGGAAGTGCATGAGCAATCAAACATTATGTGGCTAGAATAAAATGCCAGATCATTTAAGTTAAGCAGAACAATTAAATTGGTTTAATCACGATCAAACAAAAAAAGATTAGACAGGCAATAGAACAAGTTTGAGAAGCTAGCAGGAAAATGAACGAAGACGTGCAGTCATACAAATAGCATGATTTATTTCAAACCAGTTATCCTATCTATATGGAGAGTAAATGTGTTAAACACAAACTGGTTCCAGCACGATAAGCATATCAATACAAAAATGAAAGGTACTTACTGGATTATAGGGGTGATTCACTCCACGATTTGCTGTGTTCCATGTGATAGTGCAACATGAAATTACAGCAAAGAGTTAGGGTTGCAGCTCTTGAAGAAAAAAAACAATGAAGAATTTAAATGTACCAGAGCAATGAGTTCACACATGTACTACAGGATGGCAAAAGGATAGCAGAAAGGAAATAGTAATTGGCATTTACCGTCATTGTTTACAACAAAACAGATGGAAATTATAATGTAAAACCTTGTGAACACAGAAGAGCACAGAATGGCGGAATATAAAACAACATTTTGCAACGAACAAAACAGACGGCGGCTATGGTCCCAGCACACAACCTGTCACCTGAGAATAAGAAAAGCAAACAAACATGTAGGTTTCCTAACAAAAATAGATGAATTACATAGCATGCAATTACTGTTCTAACATTAGGACGAACTAGATGGATATTATAGGGGTGTTTCTTGAGAGTTTATAGAGCAGGGAACGCTTTGCTAGTCTTAGTATGAACAAGACAAAATTAATACTATTTTTTGCAACACACAGTACAATCATAGACGCTCACACGTACATACATACACTCATCACTCAGGCACACACACTACCCCTTCGAGCACCTTCAGGAAACTGCATCCAAGAAACTGTTCCGACGGGTATTGAGATTGACGAAGTCACCACTAGCACCACAATGTCATCGGGAACGCCGCGTCCCACAGAAGAATATTCCTCCATTTTTGAGACACCAAAGCGTTAAATCTGGGGGTGCCACTGCCCTCCTAACCATCCAACCACAGGTTGGTTCTCAGTGATTTGGTACTTGACATGTACTACATGATATCTAAAATGAAGTCGGTGTCAGGCTAACAAGCAAGGTGCGGCGTCGTTGCTTGACGTGAGTCGGTGTGATGCCATCACAAGATGAAGTGCATGGTCCATGTGATCTGGATTAGGGGATACTAGCATAATACCCGTGTGTTGCAACGGGTTAATAACGAAAGATGGCTCCCTCCAAATATAGAATAAATGGAATATAATCGCAATGTCTATGTCCAGGATGTGTGGCCACATGGTCCTCATTTTTCTTTAGAATCTGTGGTACGTCAGTATCATACAATGTGCATTATTTTTTGTCATCACTGAGACAACTCTGATGCTCGATCGACCGATCCGAGTTGATCAATCGACCGATCTAATTAACATGTTTGAACAAACGATCGAATAATTCATAGTATTTATTGAATGATACTCCCTCCGTGCCAAAAATAAGGCGTCTAAGGATTAGTTAAAAGTCAATGTTTTTAAAGTTTGACCAAGTTTACACACAAAAATATAAATATTTACAATACTAAATCATTATCAATAGAGTCACCCTAAAGTATAATTTCTTAATATGTCAATTTGATATTGAAAATGTAAATATTTTTTAAAATATTTGGTCAAAGTTCGTAAGGTTTGACTTTTGAGTTTTGACCAATCCTTAGACGCCTTACATTTTGGGACGGAGAGAGTATATCGTAAAAGGTGCCCGTTTTACACCATCTTTTTTAACAAAACACGGTACAATATAAATGCTCACTAAATGCATACTCGCTCCTACGAACGCACAAATGCACATGCAATCTCTATGAACACCTTCAAGATACTTTGTCTGAGAAACTGATTTGTCGAGAACACACGTCGAAACGTGGCCCCAACTGAACAGATATTTCTCTTTATTAATGAAACACCCACGCATGAAACATGGTTTTTTTAGGGAGAATGTCACTGCGCTCCAAAACATGTGGTTGATTCTTGTGACTAACCTCTTAAAAGCTGCAGGGTATGAAAGCTTTGTTTTTTTAAGGATTTTTAGTTGCATAAGTGTTGAGATTTGTATGTCCTACGAATTTTAAAGGGAAAATGCATGCACGTGCAAAAATTAGGAAAAGAAACCTAGAGTCATATAGATTGTCACTGTATGTTTGCGAATGAAAGAAAAGTTAGAAAATTTAAAGTAGCACGGCAAGAGGAGCCTAATCAATGGGTCTCTTTTGGCCTTTTTCTTTTTTGCCGATTGTGTCGATCTAACCGGGATTGCCGGACACGCGTTGATGAACTACGGCAGAGGAGAAAGGACGGATCACCTGCCGATCTTTTACAGAACTATGCCAGAAAGGATATAAAGATTGACCGGTACAAAAACCATCTCCATCAATCTACGCTCGTTAAGGAGAGGGTTCCTTAGAGAATAAAAAGGGGAGCGAACAAAAAAGATGTGTGGCTGGACCGATCTATGCTTGTCTTACCGATTAGAATTAGGAAAGGGATGCTGATTTTGCTACCTAGTGCTACGGATTGGATTTTGGTCGTGACCTAACTAATCCTGATAAGAACTCCTCATGGAGCCGGTCACGCTGACCTTACTTTTTATGTTCGGGGTGAGTTGTATACACGTTTGACGTACCATCACCAACCACCGCGGCCTATTTTAAATTTAATAGTAAAGATAGTTTATATGACAAGATTATGGGGGGATTGTTAGTAGTAATCTTATCAATGTGGTTGGCTAGTAAAGGAGCTAGCTTAGTCATGAAGTATCCAAGGTATGTAGAGAGAACTGTAGAATGGGGAATGTTCTAGAGTAAGATATTTACGAGTAGTATGAAATATCTAGAGTTTGTAGAGTATTCTAGAAGTATGGTATAGGGTTTGGATTCTGGCACATGGCAACAATCTAAAGGGTCATGTACAAAAATTTAAATAGAGTATCACCCGTCCCATGTAAGTAAGCTTTGTACCACTGAGATATCCAATAAAGCTTCCTAGTAGTAGTAGCCCTGTGTGTAAGTGTATGTGAGGCACAAGCTTCCTAGTATTATAAGCCCTGTGTGTGAAGCACATCAAGACAGAGAGCTCGAGGAGTGGCATGGGCAAATGCGCAGGATCCTGCCATCTGCCACGCGCATTGAGAGCGGGGCGGAGCTGGATCTATGGGACACATTCTAGTTGACCAAGACATGCTTGAACCTTCTATGGTAACAGACCAAAACGTGTAGGGGGGAGGGGGTCTGGTTACCTCGACGGCGGCTTCGTGTAGTCATACTCGGCATCCTTGCGGGTCACGTCGACGACGGCGGGGGTGCTGCGGTTGCGGTGGGCGTCGGCGTCGAGGAAGCAGATCTGGGGCGGTCGATGATGGGTTCGGGGAAGCAGATCTGAAACGAGGGAGTCGGTGAAGCAGATCCGGTGCAGTGCACGGCGTCGTTGGTGAAGCGGATCAGGTACGGCAGACGAGGGAGTCGGTGAACTCAGATAGTGCAGTGCACGGCGGCGTTGGTGAAGCGGATCTGGTGCTGCGGATGAAGCAGTCGGTGAAGCAGATCCGATGCAGTACACGGCGGCGTTGGTGAAGCGGATCTGGTGCTGCGGACGAGGGAGTCGGTGGCCTCAGGTAGGTGAGGTGGTATGCCGGCTAAGTACGGCTGGGATATTCCGGTGCGGTGGTCCGGCAGGTGAGAGATGATGGGCCTGGAGTATTGCGACAGATTTTTTGCGGAAATGGGGAAGACGAATGGAAGGCGGTAGACTATATATATCAGAGGGGGTGTGTAAATTACGAACGAGACCCCAACCAACGCCGGCTTCACTTGTCTGCCTTTGCGTCATTGCTAATAGGGTCGAAAGGGAATTCGAAATATGTGTATGGAGGCGGGAGTTTTGGCGCTCAACTCGTATTTTGAATCTCCCTGGTGTATAAGCAGTACAGTATACTAGATATTGAATCATAGACCAGGGAAGACAAGTACAGTAGTACAAAAATACTGTAATGTCTACATTGCATGATGCTGATCTACCTTGCGTTAGTGTTTGTACTTTGTAGTGGTAGCTAAGTGGTGCAAAGAAGACATATTTGTAATTTCTACAACTTAGATATGTCTATATACATCCGTATTAGACAAAACTAAGACACCTCCTTTTAGACGAAGGTAATATTAATTTTGAATCTCTTTGTACTAATGTTGATGATTTTTAATAGATCTTCAGAGTTTCGTAGAAAAAAACTAGGCTCCTCTCGAGAAACAAATAAGCATACAATTAATTAAGTACGTGGGCGGTTATTATTATTTTAACAGGGAAACTGCATTCGTGCCCTATGGCCCGTCATCTTCAAAACCGTCCAAATGCATGCATCTAGCGACGGGCGGTTTCCAGGCCCTGGCGTGGCGGTTAACATTCGTCTTCCTCATTTCGTCTTCCTCATTTCGTCTTCTCCCTGACACTCTCGCCTGTGCCCCTCTCTCGCTACCCTCCATGGAAGCGTTCTACCAAGGACACACTTTCCTCGCTCATGGAACAACCACCATTACGGCGAACTATACCAATATGGCGTCTAAGGTGGAGGAACACATCAACAAAATCGAGTTGATACTGGAGAAAGAAGACTCGTACAAAATTGTTGGCCTAGACGTAGAGTACACCTATGGGCCTGAACAGAAGGCTGCCCTCATACAGTTGTGCATGGGCACAGACTGCCTCCTGTACCAGATTTCCTCGGCCGACCAGCCCTGCCCCAAACTCGCTGACTTTCTTGGCAGGCCTGACATAACATTTGCAGGTGTTGACATCGGCAACGACATTACCAGGCTTGGGCGTTGCAACCTCTCAGTGGCGAACTTCGTGGACATCCAGAAAAGGTGGAAGCCTGCCGATTCCACTAGTAACAATAAGGATTCGTTGGCTGACTATGCTGCGGCCATTATAGACAGCCAGTACAAATCTATCATGAAAAAACTTACGAAAGAGGAACACAAGGTGTGGAAGCAGGTGCCCTTGTCCATGAAGCATATCCTGTATGCAAGCATCGACGCATACGCGACATATGAGGTATACAGGCGAATAGTGAACTTTGAGAAGGGTCAACAAAAATTGGCGGAATTCCAGGACAGCGGGAGTAAGAAGAAGAAGAAGAAGAAGAAGAAGAGCAACATGGTACAGGCTGTGGAAGCTGAAGAGGAAGACCACTGAAAAGGATAGCCTAGTGTTAAAAGTAGTACAGTACTAGTATGTATACGATCGTGTGTGTATGCACCCAGTGATAAGTAGTACAGTATATTTTATCTTGCAAGTAGTTTTAAAAGTAGTACAGTACTACTGTAGTATGTACGATCGTGTGTGTATGCTCCCAGTGTCATGAGTACATAACTGATGATAATAATACTAATATGTATGGTAGATCTTTTTTTATCTTGCATACTCCCTACGATCCATAATAAGTGTGCCGTTTCACTCTAACAGCATCCACTGTGTTGTCCACAACAGCTATCCTCGTCCACAAGCAATAAGTGTAGTCCATGCCCATATATAGAGTGGACACGTACAAGCTTTTGGTTGCCCATAAGTAAATAGTAATTATTTTACTCTGTGCTCTGTCTTGCATGTGTGTACTTCTAACAAATATGTGCGTCCCAGCGTGTGCCAAAGTTAACCTTATACTGAGTATATTGTACTATAGTATTACTCCCTCCGATCCACATTACTTGATGCTAAAATGGAAGTATCTATAGTTACAATATGTCTAGATACATCTACATTAGAGTCATCTAAACCATGATTAAGCCGAACCTCTGCCCCAAGACATGACATCTCTTCTACGTAGTAGAATGCTCTCCGTCCATAATAAAATATAATCAATGGATGGGACTGGATACCTTTGTTGGGAAGGTATCGTCACCTGCCGAGTAGGGTGTATGTAGGCATCCTATCACGTCAGGACAGCTATCCAGTAGTAATATCCATCTCCCAGTGACCCAGTCTATGTATGTGTCTTGTCTTGTCGATCCATGGACATGGCACCTACGAGGTACTCCACTGCTGATGATTTTGTAGAGTACGTATATTTATATGAGCACGATGCTTTGTACAAAGTTGTCCCGGTCACCTCAAGGTTGCATTAGCAGGACGAAAAACAGTTAGTCCCTTTCTATATAAGGAGTACTTATTTTGAGGATTAATTGTTCTCCTTCTCGATGCGAATGTAGAAACGCAGCAGCTTGGAAGGTCCACCAAGCACCTGGTACAGCGGCGGTACCGAGAGGAACGACGTGAGTTCATCAAACGCGACGTCGCCCGGCAAGGCGCAGCTCGACGCCTCCAATGACACATTCACGGTGTCCGCCCTGCTCCTCGAGTGCGCCAACGAGCACGACGCCGGCCCATTCGCCCACATCTTTGCCGTGTACAGAGGCCACACGCACGCGGCCGCCCTAACGCACACGGTAGACACGATGGTGGTCGAAGTCGAACCGAGCACGCCGATGATCAGGACGAACACGGCGCCGTCCTCCCCTTCGGCGATGATCCGCAGGCACGGCGAACCCGGCACCGGCACCAGCACCTCGAACACTTTGGTCGTGTTGTACGGCGGGAGCTTGTGCACTTGGATCGAGTGGGCCGCTGCAAAGTGGGCGACGAGCGCTGTTGGCGGGGCGGCGAAGTCGCAGCCGGGCTCCGTGCAAGCGCAAGGGGCGTGCGGGCATGCAATCTTGTGGTCGTGGACCTGGTGGTAGGCCACCAAGCTCCCGCAGCTGCTGTGGGGGCACTCAACCGTCGCCGCTGATACGACGGCGTCCATTGCCGGGTCGTGCTCGAATCCGCCGCGGGGTTCCACGCACCTATGGCACCGGTTCCCGGGAAGCTCGCTGAGGCAGCGGCCGCAGGCCAAATGATTACCCTTGCACTGCACAAATCAAAGTTCGTGGATTGCCATTTTTGCAGTAGTGAACCCACAAAAGAAACATCAATGGAGTGTGGGAGGGAAAGGGATCGACCTTGAAGACGGGGGGCTTGAGGGGCTGGGAGCAGAAAATGCAGTGAAGCACGGTGGAGTCCATCTTCAGGGTAACGGTGACAGTTTCCAGCATTGCGAGCGCGCGAGGAGTATGTGGCCTATCGATGGCCTCTCTTATCTCCTAGCCTCGAGGCTGGAGTACTCTATTTAAGGGGATGGGAAGGGATTTTGCTTAAGACGAGGAAAACCCAATATAGTACCTCCATCTCAAAGCTTAGCTTATATTATTTTTAGAAAGTCAAATTATGTCAAAATTGACTAAGCATTTACCGAAAATCATGGTAGTTAAAAAATGTGTATCTCCACCATCATACTATTTGAGACTATATTTGTGATGGTAATAGGCACAACTACATACACAAAAATTGACATCATCTGATTATTAGTTATTTGGACTGCGGGATGAACTTTTTGGAACTGTGCATTAAGCACCGGTAACCACTTAGGGCTTCTTTGATTCATAGGATTGACATAGGAATTATGTTGGATTTGATTCCTATGGGAAAATTTCAATCCTACACCTTTCCTATTTCTACACTCTCCACATTCCTTTGAATCAAAGCAGCAGTGCTTCTTTGTTTTTTATAGTAAGTGAAAGGACATCTAAAAAACAGGAGAAATGATCTGGAAGTGCACATAGTTTTATATAAATCAGATGGAGGGGTTACAATTACATATAGTTGGAGTATTCACTTCCGATTCACAAAAAAAGGAGTATTCACTTCCACGCTGCATTATTATTAAGTACAGTATAAGTACTACTACAAACAGTTCAGCACAAATATGAAACGAAGAATCCATAAAAAAATAGCAGCCGTACGAACAATCAAGTACTTTTCATCGAAATTTATCATTCCTCATGACAAATTGACAGTTTTTTCAACTACGCAAAGTAGCAGTAGCTACATCTGCTTGCATATGCGAATGTAGAAACGCAGCTCCTTGGACGATCCAGCACCAACGAGGTATGGCCCCGGCACAACGAGGAACGACGTGAGCTCCTCAAACACGACAGCGCCCGGCGACGCGCTGCCAGAAGCATCGGCAGACATCTTCACGACATCCCGCCTGCAGTCCGATTTCGAGGACGGCGGCGGGCCGTGCGCCCAGATCTTCACCCTGTAGAGCGGCCACACGGATGTGGCCGAACTGACGCATACCAAAGACAAGACAATGGCCGGGCCGAGCGCGTCGATGTACAGGACGAACACGGAGCCGTCATCCCCTTCGACGACGAGCAGCCTGCACGGCGAGCACGGGTGCGTCATGGTCACCCGGAACTCTATGGACTTGCCATACTCTAACCTGTGCACCTGAATCGAGTGGGCCTCTGCGAGGTGAACGAGGAGCGCTGACGGTGGGGCGGCGAAGTCGCAGCCCTGCTCCGTGCAGTTGCACCGGCCGTGCGGGCACGCGATCTGGTGGCTTAGGGACTCGTGGTAGCTGACGATGACCCCGCAGCCGTCGTGGGAGCACATGACCTGCGCCGTTCCAGCGATGTTGTACGCGATGGCCTCCAAATTCGTAGCGTTTATTTCCATAGTGCCGTCCATCGCCGCCAGTTGGTTGAATCCGGAGCCGCGCTACTCTTCTTCTGGCGCCGTTTACTTGGAACCTCGCCGACGGTGGCAGGCGGCAGGCCTCATACCACGCTGCAACTCCGATCAATATTAATTGATGGTAAAATGGATGTATCTACAACTATAATGTGTATAGATGCATCTATATTACCATCAAATAATATGAATCGGAGGGAGTACAAGGAATGACAGTTTAGCACAAGTGACACCAGCAAATAAAAATCAATGGACTCTCAGAGGAAAAGGGGGCGACCTTGTTGAACTTGGGGCAAATCAATGGAGTCTGACAGACAAATGATGCGATATCTAAAGCCGGTTAGAGAGAGAGAGAGAGAGAGAGAGAGAGAGAGAGAGAGAGAAAGAGAGAGAGAAAGTGTGTGTGTGTGTCCGTGGCGGGGGGGGGGCGTTTGTTCACTTCTTTGTTTAAAACGAGGATTCGTACAAGGTAATAGAGCCCGCATGCTCGGCTGGGTAGACAGCCAGGAGTGACCCCAACATGGTCGTGCCACAAGGATTCATGTCAAATGAAAAGGGAAGCATGTATCTTTGAATCTTGTCAAATCCTAGGTTTGACCAAGATAATTTAAACAAGTTTAAAACAAGAAAATGAAAAGGGAAGCATGTATCCTTCTTAGTCACTCTAAAATGAAGTTTTTGGGAGGTTTTTGAAATTTCCATGTTTGAAACCCAAAACCACTTCTCTTCATGCTTGACTTCATAAGACGGAGATTAGGGGTTAGGGGGTAGATACATGATTTGTATGGTTTGATATGTCTAGACCTTGTTTATCAATTTTAATGCTTACTATATGACATAAGAAGACTATGTGATTTTGTTTTTCATTTTTCTATTTTTTTTTTTTTCTGCCCATTTGAATCTTGGTCAAATCCTAGGTTTGACCAAGATTTAGACAAGTTTAACACGTAAATGATTTAACTTGGATTTCCTACCCTTGAATCCATAGGAAACTTTGTTCTAATGCACTATTATAATCAACCGAGTTTTTACACCAACAGGTCTGTCACTTACGTGTGGTGCCCACGCGTGAGGTCCATCACTTCAGTGAGCACAAGTCACGTGCAGTAGGTACGCAAAGTCCCAGCCATCTTCTTTGTCAAGAGAAGACGCATCATATGCGTATTGGAAGTCTGTGGGTCCTTCTGGATCCTTCGGTTGTCCCTCTCACACAAAAAACAAATCTCTCTCATTCTCGGCCTCGCTCGACTCGCTCGCTCGCTCGCACCTCCTGCTCACTGACAAACCCTGCACAAAAGTCAACATCATCACCCGAAAAAGGGGAGACACCATAATGCTCTCCCTTCTTCTCTCCTTCCGAGTGATCCCTCTTCCTCCGTGTTTCACTCGACGGGCAAACACCCATGTGCTGCATAGTAATAATAAAAAGGTAGTAGAAAAATCGATATACGAATCTATAATTAAATAGGTTAAACTCGGGTTTTGCCCAGTTCTACAGATCAAGGGTTCAAAAAAATCCAACTACGGGGTTCGAACAACACGATTCTAATCCAAGAATTTTTTCGACCTCATCCAAATGGCCTCAAACTATAGGGTTAGCATCTAGTGCAGTTTGTGTGAAAATGTATGCACTATGTGTGCTATAACTTGTATGTCTTTGAAATTTGAACCAAATTTGAATAAGTTTGAAATATTTGAAAAGGGGCTTTTGGGAGGTTTTGAAATTTCCATGTTTGAAACCCAAAACCACTTCTCTTCATGCTTGACTTCATAAAATGAGTTTAGGGGTTAGGGTATAGATACATGATTTGTCTGGTTTGAATATGTCTAGACCTTGTTTATCAACTTTAATGCTTACTATATAACATAAGAAAACTATTTGCTTTGGTTTTTCTTTTTGCTGATTTTTTTCAATTTTGATGCCCATTTGAATCTTGGTCAAATCCTAGGTTTGACCATGGTTTAAACAAGTTTAAATCATGAATATGAAAAAATAAGCATCTATCCTTCTTAGTCACCCCAAAATGTAGCTCTTGGGAGGGTTTTTGAAATTTCCATGTTTGGAAAAAAAAAACCACTTCTCTTCATGCATGCTTGACTTCATAAGACAGAGTTTAGGGTTAGGGGTGTAGATATATACATGATTTTCTAGTTTGAATATGTCTAGACCTGTTTATCAACTTTAATGCTAACTATAGACATAAGAAGACTATGTGCTTTGGTTTTTCATTTTTCTATTTTTTTCTGAATTTTATTCCCATATATTTGAATCTTGGTCAAATCCTAGGTTCAACCAAGATTTAAACAAGTTTAAAACATGAAAATTAAAAGGTAAGCATGTATCCTTCTTAGTCACTCTAAAATGAAGCTTTTGGGATGTTCTTGAAATTTCCATGTTTGAAACCCAAAACGACTTCTCTTCATGCTAGACTTCATAAGATCGACGGGGGTAGATACATGATTTGTCTGGTTTGGATATACCTAGACCTCGTTTATCAACTCGAATGCTTACGATATGACATATATAAGAAGACTATGTGCTTTTGTTTTTCATTTTTCTGATTTTTTTGAATTTTGTGCCCACCCATTTGTATCTTGGTCAAATCCTAGGTTTGATAATGATTTAAACAAGTTTAAAATATGAAAATGCAAATGTAAGCATGGATCCTTCTTAGTCAGTCTAAAATGAAGCTTTTGGGAGGTTTTTGAAATTTCCATGTTTGAAACCCAAACCACTTCTCTTCACATGCTTGACTTCATAAGACATAGTTAATTAATTTAGGGCTTAGGGGGTATAGATACATGATTTGTGTGGTTTGAATATGTATGGACCTTGTTTATCAAATTCAATGCTTACTATATGACATAAGAAAACTATTTGCTTTGGTTTTCTTTTTTCTGATTTTTTTTTCAAATTTGATGCCCATTTGAATCTTGTCAAATCCTAGGTTTGACGACCAAGATAATTTAAACAAGTTTAAAACATGAAAATGAAAAGGGAAGCATGGATCCTTCTTAGTCACTCTAAAATGAAGCTTTTGGGAGGTTTTTGAAATTTCCATGTTTGAAACCCAAAACCACTTCTCTTCACATGCTTGACTTCATAAGATAGAGTTTAGGGGTTGGGGTGTATACATGATTTGTCTGGTTTGAATATGTCTAGACCTTGTTTATCAACTTTAATGCTTACTATATGACATAAGAAAACTATTTGCTTTGGTTTTCCTTTTTGCTGATTTTTTTTTCAATTTTGATGCCCATTTGAATCTTGTCTAATCCTAGGTTTGACCAAGATAATTTAAACAAGTTTAAAACATGAAAATGAAAAGTGAAGCATGTATCCTTCTTAGTCACTCTAAACTCGGGTTTTGCCCAGTTCTACAGATCAAGGGTTCAAAAAAATCCAACTACGGGGTTCGAACAACACGATTCTAATCCAAGAATTTTTTCGACCTCATCCAAATGGCCTCAAGCTATAGGGTTAGCATCTAGTGCAGTTTTTGTGAAAATGTATGCACTATGTGTGCTATAACTTGTATGTCTTTCAAATTTGAACCAAATTTGAATAAGTTTGAAATATTTGAAAAGGGGCTTTTGGGAGGATTTTGAAATTTCCATGTTTGAAACCCAAAACCACTTCTCTTCATGCTTGACTTCATAAGACGGAGTTTAGGGGTTAGGGGTAGATACATGATTTGTATGGTTTGATATGTCTAGACCTTGTTTATCAACTTTAATGCTTACTATATGAAATAAGAAGACTATGTGATTTTGTTTTTCATTTTTCTTTTTTTATTTTTCTGCCCATTTGAATCTTGGTCAAATCCTAGGTTTGACCAAGATTTAGACAAGTTTAACACGTAAATGAGTTAACTTGGATTTCCTACCCTTGAATCCATAGGAAACTTTGTTCTAATGCACTATTATAATCAACCGAGTTTTTACACCAACAGGTCTGTCACTTACGTGTGGTGCCCACCCTTGAGGTCCCACACTTGAGTGAGCACAAGTCACGTGAGTACGCAAACTCCCAGCCATCTTCTTTGTCAGAGAAGACGCATCGGATGCGTATTGGAAGTCTGTGGGTCCTTCTGGATCCTTCGGTTGTCCCTCTCACAAAAAAAACAAATCTCTCTCATTCTCGGCCTCGCTCGACTCGCTCGCTCGCTCGCTCGCTCGCACCTCCTGCTCACTGACAAACCCTGCACAAAAGTCAACATCATCACCCGAAAAAGGGGAGACACCCCTTCTTCTCTCCTTCCGAGTGATCCCTCTTCCTCCGTGTTTCACTCGACGGGCAAACACCCATGTGCTGCATAGTAATAATAAAAAGGTAGTAGAAAAATCGATATACGAATCTATAATTAAATAGGTTAAACTCGGGTTTTGCCCAGTTCTACAGATCAAGGGTTCAAAAAAAAATCCAACTACGGGGTTCGAACAACACGATTCTAATCCAAGAATTTTTTCGACCTCATCCAAATGGCCTCAAATTATAGGGTTAGCATCTAGTGCAGTTTGTGTGAAAATGTATGCACTATGTGTGCTATAACTTGTATGTCTTTCAAATTTGAACCAAATTTGAATAAGTTTGAAATATTTGAAAAGGGGCTTTTGGGAGGTTTTTGAAATTTCCATGTTTGAAACCCAAAACCACTTCTCTTCATGCTTGACTTCATAAGGCAGAGTTTAGGGGTTAGGGGTATAGATACATGATTTGTCTGGTTTGAATATGTCTAGACCTTGTTTATAACTTTAATGCTTACTATATAACATAAGAAAACTATTTGCTTTGGTTTTTCTTTTTGCTGATTTTTTTTCAATTTTGATGCCCATTTGAATCTTGGTCAAATCCTAGGTTTGACCATGGTTTAAACAAGTTTAAATCATGAATATGAAAAAATAAGCATCTATCCTTCTTAGTCACCCCAAAATGTAGCTCTTGGGAGGGTTTTTGAAATTTCCATGTTTGGAACAAAAAAAACCACTTCTCTTCATGCATGCTTGACTTCATAAGACAGAGTTTAGGGTTAGGGGTGTAGATATATACATGATTTTCTAGTTTGAATATGTCTAGACCTGTTTATCAACTTTAATGCTAACTATAGACATAAAGAAGACTATGTGCTTTGGTTTTTCATTTTTCTGTTTTTTCTGAATTTTATTCCCATATATTTGAATCTTGGTCAAATCCTAGGTTCAACCAAGATTTAAACAAGTTTAAAACATGAAAATTAAAAGTTAAGCATGTATCCTTCTTAGTCACTCTAAAATGAAGCTTTTGGGATGTTCTTGAAATTTCCATGTTTGAAACCCAAAACGACTTCTCTTCATGCTAGACTTCATAAGATCGACGGGGGGTAGATACATGATTTGTCTGGTTTGGATATACCTAGACCTCGTTTATCAACTCGAATGCTTACGATATGACATATATAAGAAGACTATGTGCTTTTGTTTTTCATTTTTCTGATTTTTTTGAATTTTGTGCCCACCCATTTGTATCTTGGTCAAATCCTAGGTTTGATAATGATTTAAACAAGTTTAAAATATGAAAATGCAAATGTAAGCATGGATCCTTCTTAGTCACTCTAAAATGAAGCTTTTGGGAGGTTTTTGAAATTTCCATGTTTGAAACCCAAAACCACTTCTCTTCACATGCTTGACTTCATAAGACATAGTTAATTAATTTAGGGCTTAGGGGGTATAGATACATGATTTGTGTGGTTTGAATATGTATGGACCTTGTTTATCAAATTCAATGCTTACTATATGACATAAGAAAACTATTTGCTTTGGTTTTTCTTTTTTCTGATTTTTTTCAATTTTGATGCCCATTTGAATCTTGTCAAATCCTAGGTTTGACGACCAAGATAATTTAAACAAGTTTAAAACATGAAAATGAAAAGGGAAGCATGGATCCTTCTTAGTCACTCTAAAATGAAGCTTTTGGGAGGTTTTTGAAATTTCCATGTTTGAAACCCAAAACCACTTCTCTTCACATGCTTGACTTCATAAGATAGAGTTTAGGGGTTAGGGTGTATAGCTACATGATTTGTCTAGTTTGAATATGTCTAGACCTTGTTTATCAACTTTAATGCTTACTATATGACATAAGAAAACTATTTGCTTTGGTTTTCCTTTTTGCTGATTTTTTTTCAATTTTGATGCCCATTTGAATCTTGTCTAATCCTAGGTTTGACCAAGATAATTTAAACAAGTTTAAAACATGAAAATGAAAAGGGAAGCATGTATCCTTCTTAGTCACTCTAAACTCGGGTTTTGCCCAGTTCTACAGATCAAGGGTTAAAAAAATCCAACTACGGGGTTCGAACAACACGATTCTAATCCAAGAATTTTTTCGACCTCATCCAAATGGCCTCAAGCTATAGGGTTAGCATCTAGTGCAGTTTTTGTGAAAATGTATGCACTATGTGTGCTATAACTTGTATGTCTTTCAAATTTGAACCAAATTTGAATAAGTTTGAAATATTTGAAAAGGGGCTTTTGGGAGGATTTTGAAATTTCCATGTTTGAAACCCAAAACCACTTCTCTTCATGCTTGACTTCATAAGACGGAGTTTAGGGGTTAGGGGTAGATACATGATTTGTATGGTTTGATATGTCTAGACCTTGTTTATCAACTTTAATGCTTACTATATGACATAAGAAGACTATGTGATTTGGTTTTTCATTTTCTTTTTTTTATTTTTCTGCCCATTTGAATCTTGGTCAAATCCTAGGTTTGACCAAGATTTAGACAAGTTTAACACGTAAATGAGTTAACTTGGATTTCCTACCCTTGAATCCATAGGAAACTTTGTTCTAATGCACTATTATAATCAACGAGTTTTACACCAGCAATCATTACGTGTGGTGCCCACCCTTGAGGTCCCACACTTGGAGCACAAGTCACGTGCATAGGTACGCAAACTCCCAGCCATCTTCTTTGTCAAGAGAAGACGCATCAGATGCGTATTGGAAGTCTGTGGGTCCTTCTGGATCCTTCGGTTGTCCCTCTCACAAAAAAACAAATCTCTCTCATTCTCGGCCTCGCTCGACTCGCTCGCTCGCTCGCTCGCTCGCACCTCCTGCTCACTGACAAACCCTGCACTCAACATCATCACCCGAAAAAGGGGAGACACCCCTTCTTCTCTCCTTCCGAGTGATCCCTCTTCCTCCGTGTTTCACTCGACGGGCAAACACCCATGTGCTGCATAGTAATAATAAAAAGGTAGTAGAAAAATCGATATACGAATCTATAATTAAATAGGTTAAACTCGGGTTTTGCCCAGTTCTACAGATCAAGGGTTCAAAAAAATCCAACTACGGGGTTCGAACAACACGATTCTAATCCAAGAATTTTTTCGACCTCATCCAAATGGCCTCAAATTATAGGGTTAGCATCTAGTGCAGTTTGTGTGAAAATGTATGCACTATGTGTGCTATAACTTGTATGTCTTTCAAATTTGAACCAAATTTGAATAAGTTTGAAATATTTGAAAAGGGGCTTTTGGGAGGTTTTGAAATTTCCATGTTTGAAACCCAAAACCACTTCTCTTCATGCTTGACTTCATAAGACAGAGTTTAGGGGTTAGGGGTATAGATACATGATTTGTCTGGTTTGAATATGTCTAGACCTTGTTTATCAACTTTAATGCTTACTATATAACATAAGAAAACTATTTGCTTTGGTTTTTATTTTTGCTGATTTTTTTTCAATTTTGATGCCCATTTGAATCTTGGTCAAATCCTAGGTTTGACCATGGTTTAAACAAGTTTAAATCATGAATATGAAAAAATAAGCATCTATCCTTCTTAGTCACCCCAAAATGTAGCTCTTGGGAGGGTTTTTGAAATTTCCATGTTTGGAACAAAAAAAACCACTTCTCTTCATGCATGCTTGACTTCATAAGAAAGTTTAGGGTTAGGGGTGTAGATATATACATGATTTTCTAGTTTGAATATGTCTAGACCTGTTTATCAACTTTAATGCTAACTATAGACATAAGAAGACTATGTGCTTTGGTTTTTCATTTTTCTGTTTTTTCTGAATTTTATTCCCATATATTTGAATCTTGGTCAAATCCTAGGTTCAACCAAGATTTAAACAAGTTTAGAACATGAAAATTAAAAGGTAAGCATGTATCCTTCTTAGTCACTCTAAAATGAAGCTTTTGGGATGTTCTTGAAATTTCCATGTTTGAAACCCAAAACGACTTCTCTTCATGCTAGACTTCATAAGATCGACGGGGGTAGATACATGATTTATCTGGTTTGGATATACCTAGACCTCGTTTATCAACTCGAATGCTTACGATATGACATATATAAGAAGACTATGTGCTTTTGTTTTTCATTTTTCTGATTTTTTTGAATTTTGTGCCCACCCATTTGTATCTTGGTCAAATCCTAGGTTTGATAATGATTTAAACAAGTTTAAAATATGAAAATGCAAATGTAAGCATGGATCCTTCTTAGTCTGTCTAAAATGAAGCTTTTGGGAGGTTTTTGAAATTTCCATGTTTGAAACCCAAAACCACTTCTCTTCACATGCTTGACTTCATAAGACATAGTTAATTAATTTAGGGCTTAGGGGGTATAGATACATGATTTGTGTGGTTTGAATATGTATGGACCTTGTTTATCAAATTCAATGCTTACTATATGACATAAGAAAACTATTTGCTTTGGTTTTTCTTTTTTCTGATTTTTTTTCAAATTTGATGCCCATTTGAATCTTGTCAAATCCTAGGTTTGACGACCAAGATAATTTAAACAAGTTTAAAACATGAAAATGAAAAGGGAAGCATGGATCCTTCTTAGTCACTCTAAAATGAAGCTTTTGGGAGGTTTTTGAAATTTCCATGTTTGAAACCCAAAACCACTTCTCTTCACATGCTTGACTTCATAAGATAGAGTTTAGGGGTTAGGGGTATAGCTACATGATTTGTCTGGTTTGAATATGTCTAGACCTTGTTTATCAACTTTAATGCTTACTATATGACATAAGAAAACTATTTGCTTTGGTTTTCCTTTTTGCTGATTTTTTTCAATTTTGATGCCCATTTGAATCTTGTCTAATCCTAGGTTTGACCAAGATAATTTAAACAAGTTTAAAACATGAAAATGAAAAGGGAAGCATGTATCCTTCTTAGTCACTCTAAACTCGGGTTTTGCCCAGTTCTACAGATCAAGGGTTAAAAAAATCCAACTACGGGGTTCGAACAACACGATTCTAATCCAAGAATTTTTTCGACCTCATCCAAATGGCCTCAAGCTATAGGGTTAGCATCTAGTGCAGTTTTTGTGAAAATGTATGCACTATGTGTGCTATAACTTGTATGTCTTTCAAATTTGAACCAAATTTGAATAAGTTTGAAATATTTGAAAAGGGGCTTTTGGGAGGATTTTGAAATTTCCATGTTTGAAACCCAAAACCACTTCTCTTCATGCTTGACTTCATAAGACGGAGTTTAGGGGTTAGGGGTAGATACATGATTTGTATGGTTTGATATGTCTAGACCTTGTTTATCAACTTTAATGCTTACTATATGACATAAGAAGACTATGTGATTTAGTTTTTCATTTTTCTATTTTTTATTTTTCTGCCCATTTGAATCTTGGTCAAATCCTAGGTTTGACCAAGATTTAGACAAGTTTAACACGTAAATGAGTTAACTTGGATTTCCTACCCTTGAATCCATAGGAAACTTTGTTCTAATGCACTATTATAATCAACCGAGTTTTTACACCAACAGGTCTGTCACTTACGTGTGGTGCCCACCCTTGAGGTCCCACACTTCAGTGAGCACAAGTCACGTGCAGTAGGTACGCAAACTCCCAGCCATCTTCTTTGTCAGAGAAGACGCATCAGATGCGTATTGGAAGTCTGTGGGTCCTTCTGGATCCTTCGGTTGTCCCTCTCACAAAAAAACAAATCTCTCTCATTCTCGGCCTCGCTCGACTCGCTCGCTCGCTCGCTCGCTCGCACCTCCTGCTCACTGACAAACCCTGCACAAAAGTCAACATCATCACCCGAAAAAGGGGAGACACCCCTTCTTCTCTCCTTCCGAGTGATCCCTCTTCCTCCGTGTTTCACTCGACGGGCAAACACCCATGTGCTGCATAGTAATAATAAAAAGGTAGTAGAAAAATCGATATACGAATCTATAATTAAATAGGTTAAACTCGGGTTTTGCCCAGTTCTACAGATCAAGGGTTCAAAAAAATCCAACTACGGGGTTCGAACAACACGATTCTAATCCAAGAATTTTTTCGACCTCATCCAAATGGCCTCAAATTATAGGGTTAGCATCTAGTGCAGTTTGTGTGAAAATGTATGCAATATGTGTGCTATAACTTGTATGTCTTTCAAATTTGAACCAAATTTGAATAAGTTTGAAATATTTGAAAACAGGCTTAATTTTGGGAGGTTTTTGAAATTTCCATGTTTGAAACCCAAAACCACTTCTCTTCATGCTTGACTTCATAAGACGGAGTTTAGGGGTTAGGGGTATAGATACATGATTTGTCCTGGTTTGCTTTGGTTTTTCTTTTTGCTGATTTTTTTCAATTTATGATTAAATAGGTTAATCTAGGGTTTTGCCCACTACTACAGATCAAGTTCAAAAATATCCAACTACTGGTTCGATTTTGGGCTACTAATGTGCGTTGGTTTTTTATTTTTTATTTTTTTCTGAATGTTTATGCCCATTTGAATCTTGGTCAAATCCTATGTTTGACCAAGATTTAAACACGCATAAACATGAAAATGAAAAGGTAAGCTTCGATCCTTTTTAGTCACTCTAAAATTAAGCTTTTGGGATGTTTTTGAAATTTCCATGTTTGAAACCCAAAACCACTTATCTTCATGCCTAACTTCATAAGACATAGTTAAGGGTTAGGGGTAGATACATGCTTTTTCTATTTTGAATATGTCTACACCTTGTTCATCAACTTGAAGGCTTACTATATATATATGACATAAGAAGGCTATGTGCTTTAGTTTTCATTTTTTATGTTTTTTGAATTTTTATGCCCATTTGAATCTTGGTCAAATCCTAGGTTTGACCAAGATTTAAACAAGATTAAAACATGAAAATGAAAAGGTAAGCCTGTATCCTTCTTAATTAGTCACTCTAAAATGAAGCTTTTGGGGGGTTTAGAAATTTCCATGTTTGAAACCCAAAACCACTTCTCTTCATGTTTGACTTCATAAGACATCGAGTTTAGGGTTAGGGACATGGTAGATACATGATTTTTCTTGTTTTAATATGTCTAGACCATGTTTATCAACTTGAATGCTCATTATATGACATAAGAAGACTATATGTGTGTTGGTCAAATCCTATGTTTGACCAAGATTTAAACAAGCATAAATCCTTAAAATGAAAAGGTAATTAAGCTTGGATCCTTCTTATTCACTCTAAAATTAAGCTTTTGGCGGGAAGTTTTTGAAATTTCCATATTTGAAACCCAAAACCACTTCTCTTCATGCTTGACTTCATAAGACATAGTTAAGGGCTAGGGGTAGATACATGATTTTTCTGTTTTGAATATGTCTAGACCTTGTTCATATCGATCAACTTGAATGCTTACTATATATATATGACATAAGAAGGCTATGTGCTTTGGTTTTCATTTTTTGATTTTTTCTGAATGTTTATGCCCATTTGAATATTGGTCAAGTCCTAGGTTTGACCAAGATTTTAGCAAGTTTAAAACACATGAAAATGAAAAGGCAAGCCTGGATCCTTCTTAGTCATTCTAAAATGAAGCTTTTGGGGGGTTCGATCTTGAAATCTCAATATAATATTTGTAACCCAAAACCACTTCTCTTCATGCTTGACTTCATAAGACAGAGTTAAGGGTTAGGGGTAGATCGATACATGCTTTTTTCTGTTTTGAATATGTCTAGACCTTGTTGATCTATATATGACATAAGAAGGCTATGTGCTTTGGTTTTCATTTTCTGGTTTTTTTGAATTTTATGCCCATTTGAATCTTGGTTGAATACTAGCTAGGTTTGACCAAGATTTAAACAATTTTAAAACATGAAAATGAAAAGGCAAGCATGGACCTTTTTTAGTCACTCTAAAATGAAGCTTTTGGGAGGTTCTTGAAATTTCCATGTTTGAAACCAATAAGACTTCTCTTCATGCTAATAGACTTCATAAGATCGACCGACTTTATGGTTAGGGGGTAGATACATGCTTTTTCTGTTTTGAATATGCCTAGAACTTGTTCATCAATTTGAAATTTCCATGTTTGAAACCCAAAACCACTTCTCTTCATGCTTGACTCCATAATACAGAGTTTAAGGTTAGGGCAAGGGTAGATACATGATTTTTCTAGTTTGAATATGTCTAGACCATGTTTATCAACTTGAGTACTCATGCATTATATATATGACATAAAAAGGCTATGTGCGTTTTTTTATTTTTTATACCCATTTGAATCTCGTTCAAATCCTAGTTTGACCAGGATTTAAACAAGTTTATAACATGAAAATGAAAAGGTAAGCCTGTATCCTTCTTAGTCACTCTAAAATGAAGCTTCAAGTATCATGCCCACCCCCTCCCTTCACGCGCGGAAAAAGTGTTAGGCGAGTAGTAAAATGGCATATATGACCAACAAGTTTCAAGTAAAATTTCGAATATAACCAGAATTTACCAATTGATAGATGAGTTAACTTGGCTTCATGGAAAAAATAATGTCATGTAAATGAGTTAACTTGGCTTTCCTACCCTTGAATCCATAGGAAACTTTGTACTAATACAGTATAATGATCACCCGAGTTATTACACCAACAGGTCTGTCACTTACGTGTGGTTCCCATGTGTGAGGTCCCACACTTCAGTGAGCACAAGTCATGTGCGGTAGGTAGGCAAACTCCCATCTTCTTTGTCAAGAGAAGACGCATCAAGACTCTCTCTCTCTCTCTCTCTCTCTCCAGTTATCCACCTCTAAAATCGATGCATATGAAGCTACATATATATGAAGCTACATATATATTTTTGGTCATAGTCCCCTTATCTAAAGAGGATGGATGCATGGCTTCACGTCGTCGTCGCTTTCATCGTCAGTATCATCGTCGTCCGAGTAGTAGTACTTCCTGCACATTGTTCCGTCGAACACCTTCACTGTGAGCACATCATCGCCTTCATATTTGAAGTGTACGAAGCAGCCGAAATCCACACCGTGCGCGATGGCGAAATTCTCCCAGCCCTTGTCGAGGTACATCCGGCCTTGTCCGTCAAATAGGACCTCCACGGTCCAGAGACGAGGACCGCAGTCAGCTGCTCGCAGATACACCTTAGCTGGCTCCTGGCCGTCAAGATAGTCCGCAAACTTTTTTGGGAGAGCCTGCAAAGAGATCGAGCGCCGATCGTTTGAAATTAAATGTTTTTTAGAACATGCCCATAATTAATCACATGCATCATATATGTGGGAACGCGTACGTACCTTCTTGACCAAAGGGTCTTCATAGACGACGATGAAGAACTCCTCTATGATCAAAGACAGTGTTGACGGTGGTGGTGGCAATGATGATGATCCATCACCCCGGCCGCCCCTTCCCCTTCCCCTTCTGGTCGGTGTGGAAGCCATGGCAATGGATGATCAAGTGTATGTGAACGAAGAAGAGAGAGGCAGAACCTATTGACACAAGGGATGGTCGTTGTGGTTGTTTATAAGGAAGAGATGACCGTTGTAGGGGTTTACACAATAAATTAAGGAGGAGGTGACCGTTGTGGGGGTTTTACACAATAAATTAAGGAGGAGATGGCCGTTGTGGGATAGAGATCAGGTGACATGCACCTTTTGCATGTCCCGTGGGACATGCGGCCTAAATCCAAATTTAAACATTGCCAAAAAATCTGAAAAAAATCATGCATGTTCAAAACACATATTAAGATAACCCCTAAAAATTTCAGATCAAAATTCGAAACATACATCGAGAAACAGAAAAGAGAAATCTAAGTTTCTCTGTACACTATTCACATCTGAGTTTCTCTTTTTTGTTTCTCGATGTATGTTTCGAATTTTGATATGAAATTTTTAGGGGTTATCTTAATATGTGCTGTGAACATGCATGATTTTTCCAGATTTTTTCGCAATGTTTAAATTTGAATTTAGACTGACATGCAAAAGGTGCATGTCACCTAATCTGTGTCCGCCGTTGTGGGGGTTTATATCTCAACAAAAAAGTAATGCAGACTATCTTGACGGAAATGGAACTTCGTGATATAGTTTATCATTTTTACCGTGAAAAGTAATGCCTAAAATAAATGGTAATTCGTGATAGTTTATCATTTTCGAGTGGGGTACATAAGATACGGGCCGGTCAAAATGGCGCCTCTACATTTTAAAGATAAACTAGGCCATATTTTAGTGCCAATTCCCAACTCTTTACGATTTTTAGTGTTTTTAGCCAGTTTCACACATTTAAATGACTATATGCTGATTTATTGGAAGTAATTCAAATCTGAAATGTAGGTGTGTTATAACTTGGTCATAGAAATCCCCCAAAATCATTTTCAGATTCATATTACTTACACTATATACATAAACCAGTACGTGATAGCTAGTACTGAAATATTCAACCCCTTTGAATGGATAATCATGTCGACCATTTTGATCTGGTTTTGAAATAAAAAAATGAAACCCTTCCGCATTGAGTGCTCATATAAGATCGACGGGGGGTAGATACATGATTTGTCTGGTTTGGATATACCTAGACCTCGTTTATCAACTCGAATGCTTACGATATGACATATATAAGAAGACTATGTGCTTTTGTTTTTCATTTTTCTGATTTTTTTGAATTTTGTGCCCACCCATTTGTATCTTGGTCAAATCCTAGGTTTGATAATGATTTAAACAAGTTTAACATATGAAAATGCAAATGTAAGCATGGATCCTTCTTAGTCACTCTAAAATGAAGCTTAATTTTGGGAGGTTTTTGAAATTTCCATGTTTGAAACCCAAAACCACTCCTCTTCACATGCTTGACTTCATAAGACATAGTTAATCAATTTAGGGGTTAGGGGGTATAGATACATGATTTGTGTGGTTTGAATATGTATGGACCTTGTTTATCAACTTCAATGCTTAATATATGACATAAGAAAACTATTTGCTTTGGTTTTTCTTTTTTCTGTTTTTTTATTTTTCTGCCCATTTGAATCTTGGTCAAATCCTAGGTTTGACCAAGATTTAGACAAGTTTAACACGTAAATGAGTTAACTTGGATTTCCTACCCTTGAATCCATAGGAAACTTTGTTCTAATGCACTATAATAATCAACCGAGTTTTTACACCAACAGGTCTGTCACTTACGTGTGGTGCCCACGCTTGAGGTCCCACACTTCAGTGAGCACAAGTCACGTGCAATAGGTACGCAAACTATTTGCTTTGGTTTTCCTTTTTGCTGATTTTTTTCAATTTTGATGCCCATTTGAATCTTGTCTAATCCTAGGTTTGACCAAGATAATTTAAACAAGTTTAAAACATGAAAATGAAAAGGGAAGCATGTATCCTTCTTAGTCACTCTAAACTCGGGTTTTGCCCAGTTCTACAGATCAAGGGATCAAAAAAATCCAACTACGGGGTTCGAACAACACGATTCTAATCCAAGAATTTTTTCGACCTCATCCAAATGGCCTCAAGCTATAGGGTTAGCATCTAGTGCAGTTTTTGTGAAAATGTATGCACTATGTGTGCTATAACTTGTATGTCTTTCAAATTTGAACCAAATTTGAATAAGTTTGAAATATTTGAAAATGGGCTTTTGGCTTTGAAATTTCCATGTTTGAAACCCAAAACCACTTCTCTTCATGCTTGACTTCATAAGACGGAGTTTAGGGGTTAGGGGTAGATACATGATTTGTATGGTTTGATATGTCTAGACCTTGTTTATCAACTTTAATGCTTACTATATGACATAAGAAGACTATGTGATTTTGTTTTTCATTTTTCTGTTTTTTTATTTTTCTGCCCATTTGAATCTTGGTCAAATCCTAGGTTTGACCAAGATTTAGACAAGTTTAACACGTAAATGAGTTAACTTGGATTTCCTACCCTTGAATCCATAGGAAACTTTGTTCTAATGCACTATTATAATCAACCGAGTTTTTACACCAACAGGTCTGTCACTTACGTGTGGTGCCCACCCTTGAGGTCCCACACTTCAGTGAGCACAAGTCACGTGCAGTAGGTACGCAAACTCCCAGCCATCTTCTTTGTCAAGAGAAGACGCATCGGATGCGTATTGGAAGTCTGTGGGTCCTTCTGGATCCTTCGGTTGTCCCTCTCACAAAAAAACAAATCTCTCTCATTCTCGGCCTCGCTCGACTCGCTCGCTCGCTCGCTCGCACCTCCTGCTCACTGACAAACCCTGCACAAAAGTCAACATCATCACCCGAAAAAGGGGAGACACCCCTTCTTCTCTCCTTCCGAGTGATCCCTCTTCCTCCGTGTTTCACTCGACGGGCAAACACCCATGTGCTGCATAGTAATAATAAAAAGGTAGTAGAAAAATCGATATACGAATCTATAATTAAATAGGTTAAACTCGGGTTTTGCCCAGTTCTACAGATCAAGGGTTCAAAAAAATCCAACTACGGGGTTCGAACAACACGATTCTAATCCAAGAATTTTTTCGACCTCATCCAAATGGCCTCAAATTATAGGGTTAGCATCTAGTGCAGTTTGTGTGAAAATGTATGCACTATGTGTGCTATAACTTGTATGTCTTTCAAATTTGAACCAAATTTGAATAAGTTTGAAATATTTGAAAACAGGCTTAATTTTGGGAGGTTTTTGAAATTTCCATGTTTGAAACCCAAAACCACTTCTCTTCATGCTTGACTTCATAAGACGGAGTTTAGGGGTTAGGGGTATAGATACATGATTTGTCTAGTTTGCTTTGGTTTTTCTTTTTGCTGATTTTTTTTAATTTATGATTAAATAGGTTAATCTAGGGTTTTGCCCACTACTACAGATCAAGTTCAAAAATATCCAACTACTGGTTCGATTTTGGGCTACTAATGTGCGTTGGTTTTTTATTTTTTATTTTTTTCTGAATGTTTATGCCCATTTGAATCTTGGTCAAATCCTATGTTTGACCAAGATTTAAACACGCATAAACATGAAAATGAAAAGGTAAGCTTCGATCCTTTTTAGTCACTCTAAAATTAAGCTTTTGGGATGTTTTTGAAATTTCCATGTTTGAAACCCAAAACCACTTCTCTTCATGCTTGACTTCATAAGAAGAGTTTAGGGGTTAGGGGTGTAGATACAGATTCATATTACTTACACTATATACATAAACCAGTACGTGATAGCTAGTACTGAAATATTCAACCCCTTTGAATGGATAATCATGTCGACCATTTTGATCTGGTTTTGAAATAAAAAAATGAAACCCTTCCGCATTGAGTGCTCATATAAGATCGACGGGGGGTAGATACATGATTTGTCTGGTTTGGATATACCTAGACCTCGTTTATCAACTCGAATGCTTACGATATGACATATATAAGAAGACTATGTGCTTTTGTTTTTCATTTTTCTGATTTTTTTGAATTTTGTGCCCACCCATTTGTATCTTGGTCAAATCCTAGGTTTGATAATGATTTAAACAAGTTTAACATATGAAAATGCAAATGTAAGCATGGATCCTTCTTAGTCACTCTAAAATGAAGCTTAATTTTGGGAGGTTTTTGAAATTTCCATGTTTGAAACCCAAAACCACTCCTCTTCACATGCTTGACTTCATAAGACATAGTTAATCAATTTAGGGGTTAGGGGTATAGATACATGATTTGTGTGGTTTGAATATGTATGGACCTTGTTTATCAACTTCAATGCTTAATATATGACATAAGAAAACTATTTGCTTTGGTTTTTCTTTTTTGTTTTTTTATTTTTCTGCCCATTTGAATCTTGGTCAAATCCTAGGTTTGACCATGATTTAGACAAGTTTAACACGTAAATGAGTTAACTTGGATTTCCTACCCTTGAATCCATAGGAAACTTTGTTCTAATGCACTATAATAATCAACCGAGTTTTTACACCAACAGGTCTGTCACTTACGTGTGGTGCCCACGCTTGAGGTCCCACACTTCAGTGAGCACAAGTCACGTGCAATAGGTACGCAAACTATTTGCTTTGGTTTTCCTTTTTGCTGATTTTTTTTCAATTTTGATGCCCATTTGAATCTTGTCTAATCCTAGGTTTGACCAAGATAATTTAAACAAGTTTAAAACATGAAAATGAAAAGGGAAGCATGTATCCTTCTTAGTCACTCTAAACTCGGGTTTTGCCCAGTTCTACAGATCAAGGGATCAAAAAAATCCAACTACGGGGTTCGAACAACACGATTCTAATCCAAGAATTTTTTCGACCTCATCCAAATGGCCTCAAGCTATAGGGTTAGCATCTAGTGCAGTTTTTGTGAAAATGTATGCACTATGTGTGCTATAACTTGTATGTCTTTCAAATTTGAACCAAATTTGAATAAGTTTGAAATATTTGAAAAGGGGCTTTTGGGAGGATTTTGAAATTTCCATGTTTGAAACCCAAAACCACTTCTCTTCATGCTTGACTTCATAAGACGGAGTTTAGGGGTTAGGGGTAGATACATGATTTGTATGGTTTGATATGTCTAGACCTTGTTTATCAACTTTAATGCTTACTATATGACATAAGAAGACTATGTGATTTTGTTTTTCATTTTTCTGTTTTTTTATTTTTCTGCCCATTTGAATCTTGGTCAAATCCTAGGTTTGACCAAGATTTAGACAAGTTTAACACGTAAATGAGTTAACTTGGATTTCCTACCCTTGAATCCATAGGAAACTTTGTTCTAATGCACTATTATAATCAACCGAGTTTTTACACCAACAGGTCTGTCACTTACGTGTGGTGCCCACCCTTGAGGTCCCACACTTCAGTGAGCACAAGTCACGTGCGGTAGGTACGCAAACTCCCAGCCATCTTCTTTGTCAAGAGAAGACGCATCAGGATGCGTATTGGAAGTCTGTGGGTCCTTCTGGATCCTTCGGTTGTCCCTCTCACAAAAAAAACAAATCTCTCTCATTCTCGGCCTCGCTCGACTCGCTCGCTCGCTCGCTCGCTCGCTCGCACCTCCTGCTCACTGACAAACCCTGCACAAAAGTCAACATCATCACCCGAAAAAGGGGAGACACCCCCTTCTTCTCTCCTTCCGAGTGATCCCTCTTCCTCCGTGTTTCACTCGACGGGCAAACACCCATGTGCTGCATAGTAATAATAAAAAGGTAGTAGAAAAATCGATATACGAATCTATAATTAAATAGGTTAAACTCGGGTTTTGCCCAGTTCTACAGATCAAGGGTTCAAAAAAATCCAACTACGGGGTTCGAACAACACGATTCTAATCCAAGAATTTTTTCGACCTCATCCAAATGGCCTCAAATTATAGGGTTAGCATCTAGTGCAGTTTGTGTGAAAATGTATGCACTATGTGTGCTATAACTTGTATGTCTTTCAAATTTGAACCAAATTTGAATAAGTTTGAAATATTTGAAAACAGGCTTAATTTTGGGAGGTTTTTGAAATTTCCATGTTTGAAACCCAAAACCACTTCTCTTCATGCTTGACTTCATAAGACGGAGTTTAGGGGTTAGGGGGTATAGATACATGATTTGTTTGGTTTTTCTTTTTGCTGATTTTTTTTTCAATTTATGATTAAATAGGTTAATCTAGGGTTTTGCCCACTACTACAGATCAAGTTCAAAAATATCCAACTACTGGTTCGATTTTGGGCTACTAATGTGCGTTGGTTTTTTATTTTTTATTTTTTTCTGAATGTTTATGCCCATTTGAATCTTGGTCAAATCCTATGTTTGACCAAGATTTAAACACGCATAAACATGAAAATGAAAAGGTAAGCTTCGATCCTTTTTAGTCACTCTAAAATTAAGCTTTTGGGATGTTTTTGAAATTTCCATGTTTGAAACCCAAAACCACTTCTCTTCATGCTTGACTTCATAAGACAGAGTTTAGGGGTTAGGGGTATAGATACATGATTTGTCTGGTTTGAATATGTCTAGACCTTGTTTATCAACTTTAATGCTTACTATATAACATAAGAAAACTATTTGCTTTGGTTTTTCTTTTTGCTGATTTTTTTCAATTTTGATGCCCATTTGAATCTTGGTCAAATCCTAGGTTTGACCATGGTTTAAACAAGTTTAAATCATGAATATGAAAAAATAAGCATCTATCCTTCTTAGTCACCCCAAAATGTAGCTCTTGGGAGGGTTTTTGAAATTTCCATGTTTGAAACAAAAAAACCACTTCTCTTCATGCATGCTTGACTTCATAAGACAGAGTTTAGGGTTAGGGGTGTAGATATATACATGATTTTCTAGTTTGAATATGTCTAGACATGTTTATCAACTTTAATGCTAACTATAGACATAAGAAGACTATGTGCTTTGGTTTTTCATTTTTCTATTTTTTTGAATTTTATGCCCATATATTTGAATCTTGGTCAAATCCTAGGTTCAACCAAGATTTAAACAAGTTTAAAACATGAAAATTAAAAGGTAAGCATGTATCCTTCTTAGTCACTCTAAAATGAAGCTTTTGGGATGTTCTTGAAATTTCCATGTTTGAAACCCAAAACGACTTCTCTTCATGCTAGACTTCATAAGATCGATGGGGGGTAGATACATGATTTGTCTGGTTTGGATATATATACCTAGACCTCGTTTATCAACTCGAATGCTTACGATATGACATATATAAGAAGACTATGTGCTTTTGTTTTTCATTTTTCTGATTTTTTTGAATTTTGTGCCCACCCATTTGTATCTTGGTCAAATCCTAGGTTTGATAATGATTTAAACAATTTTAAAATATGAAAATGCAAATGTAAGCATGGATCCTTCTTAGTCACTCTAAAATGAAGCTTTTGGGAGGTTTTTGAAATTTCCATGTTTGAAACACAAAACCACTTCTCTTCATGCTTGACTTCATAAGACGAAGTTTAGGGGTTAGGGGGTATATATACATGATTTGTCTGGTTTGAATATGTCTAGACCTTGTTTATCAACTTTAATGCTTAATTACTATATAACATAAGAAAACTATTTGCTTTGGTTTTTCTTTTTGCTGATTTTTTTCAATTTTGATGCCCATTTGAATCTTGGTCAAATCCTAGGTTTTACCATGGTTTAAACAAGTTTAAATCATGAATATGAAAAAATAAGCATCTATCCTTCTTAGTCACCCCAAAATGTAGCTCTTGGGAGGGTTTTTGAAATTTCCATGTTTGAAACAAAAAAAAACACTTCTCTTCATGCATGCTTGACTTCATAAGACAGAGTTTGGGGTTAGGGGTGTAGATATATACATGATAATCTAGTTTGAATATGTCTAGACCTGTTTATCATCTTTAATGCTAACTATAGACATAAGAAGACTATGTGCTTTGGTTTTTCATTTTTCTTTTTTTTGAATTTTATGCCCATATATTTGAATATTGGTCAAATCCTAGGTTCAACCAAGATTTAAACAAGTTTAAAACATGAAAATTAAAAGGTAAGCATGTATCCTTCTTAGTCACTCTAAAATGAAGCTTTTGGGATGTTCTTGAAATTTCCATGTTTGAAACCCAAAACGACTTCTCTTCATGCTAGACTTCATAAGATCGATGGGGGGTAGATACATGATTATTCTGGTTTGGATATATATACCTAGACCTCGTTTATCAACTCGAATGCTTACGATATGACATATATAAGAAGACTATGTGCTTTTGTTTTTCATTTTTCTGATTTTTTTGAATTTTGTGCCCACCCATTTGTATCTTGGTCAAATCCTAGGTTTGATAATGATTTAAACAAGTTTAAAATATGAAAATGCAAATGTAAGCATGGATCCTTCTTAGTCACTCTAAAATGAAGCTTTTGGGAGGTTTTTGAAATTTCCATGTTTGAAACCCAAAACCACTTCTCTTCACATGCTTGACTTCATAAGACATAGTTAATTAATTTAGGGGTTAGGGGGTATAGATACATGATTTGTGTGGTTTGAATATGTATGGACCTTGTTTATCAACTTTAATGCTTACTATATGACATAAGAAGACTATGTGATTTGGTTTTTCATTTTTCTGTTTTTTTATTTTTCTGCCCATTTGAATCTTGGTCAAATCCTAGGTTTGACCAAGATTTAGACAAGTTTAACACGTAAATGAGTTAACTTGGATTTCCTACCCTTGAATCCATAGGAAACTTTGTTCTAATGCACTATAATAATCAACCGAGTTTTTACACCAACAGGTCTGTCACTTACGTGTGGTGCCCACGCTTGAGGTCCCACACTTCAGTGAGCACAAGTCACGTGCAATAGGTACGCAAACTATTTGCTTTGGTTTTCCTTTTTGCTGATTTTTTTTCAATTTTGATGCCCATTTGAATCTTGTCTAATCCTAGGTTTGACCAAGATAATTTAAACAAGTTTAAAACATGAAAATGAAAAGGGAAGCATGTATCCTTCTTAGTCACTCTAAACTCGGGTTTTGCCCAGTTCTACAGATCAAGGGTTCAAAAAATCCAACTACGGGGTTCGAACAACACGATTCTAATCCAAGAATTTTTTCGACCTCATCCAAATGGCCTCAAGCTATAGGGTTAGCATCTAGTGCAGTTTTTGTGAAAATGTATGCACTATGTGTGCTATAACTTGTATGTCTTTCAAATTTGAACCAAATTTGAATAAGTTTGAAATATTTGAAAAGGGGCTTTTGGGAGGTTTTTGAAATTTCCATGTTTGAAACCCAAAACCACTTCTCTTCATGCTTGACTTCATAAGACGGAGTTTAGGGGTTAGGGGTAGATACATGATTTGTATGGTTTGATATGTCTAGACCTTGTTTATCAACTTTAATGCTTACTATATGACATAAGAAGACTATGTGATTTTGTTTTTCATTTTTCTGTTTTTTTATTTTTCTGCCCATTTGAATCTTGGTCAAATCCTAGGTTTGACCAAGATTTAGACAAGTTTAACACGTAAATGATTTAACTTGGATTTCCTACCCTTGAATCCATAGGAAACTTTGTTCTAATGCACTATTATAATCAACCGAGTTTTTACACCAACAGGTCTGTCACTTACGTGTGGTGCCCACGCGTGAGGTCCCACACTTCAGTGAGCACAAGTCACGTGCAGTAGGTACGCAAACTCCCAGCCATCTTCTTTGTTAAGAGAAGACGCATCAGATGCGTATTGGAAGTCTGTGGGTCCTTCTGGATCCTTCGGTTGTCCCTCTCACAAAAAAACAAATCTCTCTCATTCTCGGCCTCGCTCGACTCGCTCGCTCGCTCGCACCTCCTGCTCACTGACAAACCCTGCACAAAAGTCAACATCATCACACCGAAAAAGGGGAGACACCCCTTCTTCTCTCCTTCCGAGTGATCCCTCTTCCTCCGTGTTTCACTCGACGGGCAAACACCCATGTGCTGCATAGTAATAATAAAAAGGTAGTAGAAAAATCGATATACGAATCTATAATTAAATAGGTTAAACTCGGGTTTTGCCCAGTTCTACAGATCAAGGGTTCAAAAAAATCCAACTACGGGGTTCGAACAACACGATTCTAATCCAAGAATTTTTTCGACCTCATCCAAATGGCCTCAAATTATAGGGTTAGCATCTAGTGCAGTTTGTGTGAAAATGTATGCACTATGTGTGCTATAACTTGTATGTCTTTCAAATTTGAACCAAATTTGAATAAGTTTGAAATATTTGAAAAGGGGCTTTTGGGAGGTTTTTGAAATTTCCATGTTTGAAACCCAAAACCACTTCTCTTCATGCTTGACTTCATAAGACAGAGTTTAGGGGGTAGGATACATACATGATTTTTCTGGTTTGAATATGTCTAGACCTTGTTTATCAACTTTAATGCTTACTATATAACATAAGAAAACTATTTGCTTTGGTTTTTCTTTTTGCTGATTTTTTTCAATTTTGATGCCCATTTGAATCTTGGTCAAATCCTAGGTTTGACCATGGTTTAAACAAGTTTAAATCATGAATATGAAAAAATAAGCATCTATCCTTCTTAGTCACCCCAAAATGTAGCTCTTGGGAGGGTTTTTGAAATTTCCATGTTTGAAACAAAAAAACCACTTCTCTTCATGCATGCTTGACTTCATAAGACAGAGTTTAGGGTTAGGGGTGTAGATATATACATGATTTTCTAGTTTGAATATGTCTAGACATGTTTATCAACTTTAATGCTAACTATAGACATAAGAAGACTATGTGCTTTGGTTTTTCATTTTTCTATTTTTTTTGAATTTTATGCCCATATATTTGAATCTTGGTCAAATCCTAGGTTCAACCAAGATTTAAACAAGTTTAAAACATGAAAATTAAAAGGTAAGCATGTATCCTTCTTAGTCACTCTAAAATGAAGCTTTTGGGATGTTCTTGAAATTTCCATGTTTGAAACCCAAAACGACTTCTCTTCATGCTAGACTTCATAAGATCGATGGGGGGTAGATACATGATTTGTCTGGTTTGGATATATATACCTAGACCTCGTTTATCAACTCGAATGCTTACGATATGACATATATAAGAAGACTATGTGCTTTTGTTTTTCATTTTTCTGATTTTTTTGAATTTTGTGCCCACCCATTTGTATCTTGGTCAAATCCTAGGTTTGATAATAATTTAAACAATTTTAAAATATGAAAATGCAAATGTAAGCATGGATCCTTCTTAGTCACTCTAAAATGAAGCTTTTGGGAGGTTTTTGAAATTTCCATGTTTGAAACCCAAAACCACTTCTCTTCACATGCTTGACTTCATAAGACATAGTTAATCAATTTAGGGGTTAGGGGTATAGATACATGATTTGTGTGGTTTGAATATGTATGGACCTTGTTTATCAACTTCAATGCTTACTATATATATGACATAAGAAAACTATTTGCTTTGGTTTTTCTTTTTTCTGATTTTTTTTTCAATTTTGATGCCCATTTGGATCTTGTCAAATCCTAGGTTTGACGACCAAGATAATTTAAACAAGTTTAAAACATGAAAATGAAAAGGTAAGCATGGATCCTTCTTAGTCACTCTAAAATGAAGCTTTTGGGAGGTTTTTGAAATTTCCATGTTTGAAACCCAAAACCACTTCTCTTCACATGCTTGACTTCAATTCATAAGACAGAGTTTAGGGGTTAGGGGGTATAGCTACATGATTTGTCTGGTTTGATTATGTCTAGACCTTGTTTATCAACTTTAATGCTTACTATATGACATAAGAAAACTATTTGCTTTGGTTTTTCTTTTTGCTGAATTTTTTTCAATTTTGATGCCCATTTGAATCTTGTCTAATCCTAGGTTTGACCAAGATAATTTAAACAAGTTTAAAACATGAAAATGAAAAGGGAAGCATGTATCCTTCTTAGTCACCCCAAAATGTAGCTCTTAGGATGGTTTTTGAAATTTCCATGTTTGACTTCATAAGACGGAGTTTAGGGGTTAGGGGGTATAGATACATGATTTGTGTGGTTTGAATATGTATGGACCTTTTTTATCAACTTTACTGCTTACTACATGACATAAGAAGACTATGTGATTTGGTTTTTCATTTTTCTGTTTTTTTATTTTTCTGCCCATTTGAATCTTGGTCAAATCCTAGGTTTGACCAAGATTTAGACAAGTTTAACACGTAAATGAGTTAACTTGGATTTCCTACCCTTGAATCCATAGGAAACTTTGTTCTAATGCACTATTATAATCAACCGAGTTTTTACACCAACAGGTCTGTCACTTACGTGTGGTGCCCACCCTTGAGGTCCCACACTTCAGTGAGCACAAGTCACGTGCAGTAGGTAGTGATACGTCTCCAACGTATCGATAATTTCTTATGTTCCATGCTACTTTATTGATGATACCTACATGTTTTATGCACATTATATGTCATATTTATGCATTTTCTGGAACTAACCTATTAACAAGATGCCGAAGAGCGAGTTGCTGTTTTCTGCTGTTTTGGTTTCAGAAATCCTAGTAAAGAAATATTCTCGGAATTGGACGAAACTTTCCCGGGGTCCTATTTTTGAAGCTTCCAGAAGACCGAAGACCTAACGAAGTGGGGCCACGAGGCAGCCAGGGGGGTGGCCGGCGCGGCCCCTTGGCCGCGCCCCCCTGGGCCCTCGTGTGGCCCCTCGCGTTGACCTTCCGCCTTAAAGCTCCGTCGCGAAACCCCCACCGAGAGCCACGATACGGAAAACCTTACAGAGACGCCGCCGCCGCGAATCCCATCTCGGGGGATTCGGAGATCGCCTCCGGCACCCTGCCGGAGAGGGGATTCATCTCCCGGAGGACTCTTCATCGCCATGATCGCCTCCGGAGTGATGAGTGAGTAGTTCACCCCTGGACCATGGGTCCATAGCAGTAGCTAGATGGTCGTCTTCTCCTTGTTGTGCTTCATTGTTAGATCTTGTGAGCTGCCTAACATGATCAAGATCATCTATATGTAATTCTATATGTTGTGTTTGTCGGGATCCGATGGATAGAGAGTACTATGATTATGGTGATTATCAATCTATTGTTCATGTGTTGTTTATGATCTTGCATGCTCTCCGTTATTAGTAGAGGCTCTGGCCAAGTTTTTACTCTTAACTCCAAGAGGGAGTAATTATGCTCGATAGTGGGTTCATGCCTTCATTGATACCTGGGACAGTGACAGAAAGTTCTAAGGTTGTGATGTGCTGTTGCCACTAGGGATAAAACATTGATGCTATGTCTAAGGATGTAGTTATTGATTACATTACGCACAATACTTAATGCAATTGTCTGTTGCTTTGCAACTTAATACTGGAGGGGGTTCGGACGATAACCTGAAGGTGGACTTTTTAGGCATAGATGCAGTTGGATGGCGGTCTATGTACTTTGTCGTAATGCCCAATTAAATCTCACTATATTTACCATGTCATGTATATGCATTGTTATGCCTTTCTCTATTTGTCAATTGCCCGACTGTAATTTGTTCACCCAACATGCTTTTATCTTATGGGAGAGACACCTCTAGTGAACTGTGGACCCCGGTCCTATTCTTTACATAGCATACAATCTACTTGTTTTACTGTTTTCTTTGCAAACATCTTCCACTCGATACGTTTAATCCTTTGTTACAGCAAGCCGGTGAGATTGACAACCTCACTGTTTCGTTGGGACAAAGTACTTGGGTTGTGTTGTGCAGGTTCCTAGTTGGCGCCGGAATCCCTGGTGTTGCGCCGCATCACATTTCGCGACCATCAACCTTCAACGTGCTTCTTGGCTCCTCCTGGTTCGATTAAACCTTGGTTTCTTTCTGAGGAAAACTTGCTACTGTGCGCATCATACCTTCCTCTTGGGGTTCCCAACGAACGTGTGAGTTACACGCCATCAAGCTCTTTTTCTGGCGCCGTTGCCGGGGAGATCAAGACACGCTGCAAGGGGAGTCTCCACTTCTCAATCTCTTTACTTTGTTTTTGTCTTGCTTAATTTTATTTACTACTTTGTTTGCTGCACCTAAATCAAAATACAAAAAAAAATTAGTTGCTAGTTTTACTTTATTTACTGTCTTGCTCTCTATATCAAAAACACAAAAAAATTAGTTACTTGTCTTTACTTTATTTGCCTAGTTTACTTTATTGCTGTTATCATGAGTAATCCTGAAGTTGAAGTTCGTTCTTTTAAGCAACAGGGTGGAGAAAGTTTTAAAGATGCTTGGTATAGAATTAGTAATGCTCATCAAAGGTGCATTAAGAAACACTCCACCACTATCCTTCTTAGGAACTTTTATGTTGGTTTATCTAGTTGGAATAGATATGTTCTTGATACTCTTTCGGGAGGTAATTTCCTAGGTACTCCTGCTTTAGAAGCTAGTTGCATCATTGAGAGTCTAGTTGGAATACCACCTGTTAATGAAGTTAAAATTGAAATCTCTCTTGAAGATGTTATGAAAAAATTGGAAACCATAGAGAAAAATTTTCCAAGTATTGAAGCTAAATTGGGAATGTTATTTGACAAAACTTATGAACTTGATAAATCCTTAGGAGGAATTGATGAAAGAATTAGTATCCTAGGAACTTGTGTTGTCCATGATAATCAAACCAATAGGATTGATGAACTTGAAAAAGCTATGGGAACCTTGGGTTCAACCTTTTCTTCTCTCAAGTATAATGAGAAAGCTTATGTGGGTAAAGAGCAAAAATTCATGTACGCCTCTAAGGTGCCTAAACAAAAGAATTATTATAGGCCTAAAATTGCTAAAACCCCTAGCACTACCATAGAAAATCTAGATAATGGAACACCTAAAGTACCCCCTGCAACAAGTTGTGTTTGCATGAAGAATAATAATGTTGATGCTTCTACTCTCGATGTTACTTGATTTGCACTTTCTGCGCCTAGCTGAAAGGCGTTAAAGAAAAGCGCTTATGGGAGACAACCCATGTTTTTACCTACAGCAATTTTTTGTTTTATTGAGTCTTGGAAGTTGTTTACTACTGTAGCAACCTCTCCTTATCAAGTTTTTGTGCCAAGTAAAGTTTCTATGTCAAAGTTGATGTTATATTTGGGATTGCTGCGCAGAAACAGCATTGCTGTCTGTCACGAATCTGGGCACAATTCTCTGTAGAAAATTCGAAAAAATCTGCCAATTTACGAGCGTGATCCTCAGATATATACGCAACTTTCATTAGTTTTGAGTTTTTCCATTTGAGTAAGTCTGGTGCCATTTATAAATTCGTCTTTACGGACTGTTCTGTTTTTGACAGATTCTGCCTTTTATTTCGCATTGCCTCTTTTGCTATGTTGGATTTATTTCTTTGATCCATTAATGTCCAGTAGCATTATGCAATGTCCAGAAGTGAAAAGAATGATTGTGTCACCTCTGAATGTGTGAATTATTAATGATGCACTAACCCTCTAATGAGTTTGCTTGAAGTTTGGTGTGAAGGAAGTTTTCAAGGGTCAAGAGAGGAGAATGATATACTAAGATCAAGAGGAGTGAAAGCTCTAAGCTTGGGGATGCCCCCGTGGTTCATCCCTGCATATTTTAAGAAGACTCAAGCGTCTAAGCTTGGGGATGCCCAAGGCATCCCCTTCTTCATCGACAACATCATCAGGTTCCTCCCCTGAAACTATATTTTTATTCAGTCACATCTGGTGTTCTTTACTTGGAGCGTCGGTTTGTTTTCGTTTTTTTTTTTTTTGAATAAGATGGATCCTAGCATTCACTTTGTGGGAGAGAGACACGCTCCGCTGTTGCATATGGACACATGTGTCCTTAGGCTTTACTCATAATGTTCAAGGCGAAGTTTCTTCTTCGTTAATTTGTTATATGGTTGGAATTGGAAAATGCTACATGTAGTAATTCTAAAAATGTCTTGGATAATGTGATACTTGGCAATTGTTGTGCTCATGTTTAAGCTCTTGCATCATATGCTTTGCACCCATTAATGAAGAAATACATAGAGCTTGCTAAAATTTGGTTTGCATAATTGGTCTCTCTAAGGTCTAGATAATATCTAGTATTGAGTTTTGAACAACAAGGAAGACGTGTAGAGTCTTATAATGTTTACAATATGTCTTTTATGTGAGTTTTGCTGCACTTGTTCATCCTTGAGTTTGCTTCAAATAACCTTGCTAGCCTAAACCTTGTATCGAGAGGGAATACTTCTCATGCATCCAAAATCCTTGAGCCAACCACTATGCCATTTGTGTCCACCATACCTACCTACTACATGGTATTTACCCGCCATTCCAAAGTAAATTGCTTGAGTGCTACCTTTAAAATTCCATCATTCGCCTTTACAATATATAGCTCATGGGACAAAATAGCCTTAAAAACTATCGTAGTATTGAATATGTACTTATGCACTTTATATTTTATTAAGTTGCTTGTTGTGCGATAACCATGTTTCTGGGGAACGCCATCAACTATTGTTGAATATCATGTGAGTTGCTATGCATGTCCGTCTTGTCTGAAGGTCTATCATTTTAGTGGTTGGAGCATGCAAAATTGTTAGAGAAGAACATTGGGCCGCTAACTAAAGCCATGAATCATGGTGGAAGTTTCAGTTTTGGACATATATCCTCAATCTCATATGAGAATAATAACTTTGCTACATGCTTATGCATTAAAGAGGAGTCCATTATCTGTTGTCCATGTTGTCCCGGTATGGATGTCTAAGTTGAGAATAATCAAAAGCGAGAAATCCGAAATGCGAGCATTCTCCTTGGACCTTTGTACAGGCGGCATGGAGGTACCCCTTTGTGACACTTGGTTGAAACATGGCATGCAAAGATCCGGTAGTCCAAGTTAAGTAGGACAAGGTGCGGGCACTATTAGTATACTATGCGTGAGACTTGCAACTTGTAAGATATAATTTACATAACTCATATGCTTTATTACTACCGTTGACAAAATTGTTTCATGTTTTCAAAATAAAAGCTCTAGCACAAATACAGCAATCGATGCTTTCCTCTGCGAAGGACCATTCTTTTACTTTTATTGTTGAGTCAGTTTACCTATCTCCTTCCACCTTAAGAAGCAAACACTTGTGTGAACTGTGCATTGATTCCTACATACTTGCATATTGCACTTGTTATATTACTTTATGTTGACAATATCCATGAGATATACATGTTACAAGTTGAAAGCAACCGCTGAAACTTAATCTTCTTATGTGTTGCTTCAACACCTTTACTTTGATTTATTGCTTTACGAGTTAACTCTTATGCAAGACTTATTGATGCTTGTCTTGAAGTACTATTCATGAAAAGTCTTTGCTATATGATTCAGTTGTTTACTCATGTCATTACCATTGCTTTGATCGCTGCATTCATTACATATGTTTACAAATAGTATGATCAAGATTATGATGGCATGTCACTTCAGAAATTATCTTTGTTATCGTTTTACCTGCTCGGGACGAGCAGAACTAAGCTTGGGGATGCTGATACGTCTCCAACGTATCGATAATTTCTTATGTTCCATGCTACTTTATTGATGATACCTACATGTTTTATGCACATTATATGTCATATTTATGCATTTTCTGGAACTAACCTATTAACAAGATGCCGAAGAGTTCTTGTTTTCTGCTGTTTTTGGTTTCAGAAATCCTAGTAAAGAAATATTCTCGGAATTGGACGAAACTTTCGCCCGGGGTCCTATTTTTGCACGAAGCTTCAGAAGACCGAAGACCTAACGAAGTGGGGCCACGAGGCAGCCAGGGGGTGGCCGGCGCGGCCCGCCCTTGGCCGCGCGGCCTGCCTGGGCCCCTCGTGTGGCCTCGCGTTGACCTTCCGCCTACTTAAAGCTCCCGTCGCGAAACCCCCAGAGCCACGATACGGAAAACCTTACGGAGACGCCGCCGCAATCCCATCTCGGGGATTAGGAGATCGCCTCCGGCACCCTGCCGGAGAGGGGATTCATCTCGGAGGACTCTTCATCGCCATGATCGCCTCCGGAGTGATGAGTGAGTAGTTCACCCCTGGACCATGGGTCCATAGCAGTAGCTAGATGGTCGTCTTCTCCTTGTTGTGCTTCATTGTTAGATCTTGTGAGCTGCCTAACATGATCAAGATCATCTATATGTAATTCTATATGTTGTGTTTGTCGGGATCCGATGGATAGAGAGTACTATGATTATGGTGATTATCAATCTATTGTTCATGTGTTGTTTATGATCTTGCATGCTCTCCGTTATTAGTAGAGGCTCTGGCCAAGTTTTTACTCTTAACTCCAAGAGGGAGTAATTATGCTCGATAGTGGGTTCATGCCTTCATTGATACCTGGGACAGTGACAGAAAGTTCTAAGGTTGTGATGTGCTGTTGCCACTAGGGATAAAACATTGATGCTATGTCTAAGGATGTAGTTATTGATTACATTACGCACAATACTTAATGCAATTGTCTGTTGCTTTGCAACTTAATACTGGAGGGGGTTCGGACGATAACCTGAAGGTGGACTTTTTAGGCATAGATGCAGTTGGATGGCGGTCTATGTACTTTGTCGTAATGCCCAATTAAATCTCACTATATTTACCATGTCATGTATATGCATTGTTATGCCTTTCTCTATTTGTCAATTGCCCGACTGTAATTTGTTCACCCAACATGCTTTTATCTTATGGGAGAGACACCTCTAGTGAACTGTGGACCCCGGTCCTATTCTTTACATAGCATACAATACTTGTTTTACTGTTTTCTTTGCAAACATCTTCCACTCGATACGTTTAATCCTTTGTTACAGCAAGCCGGTGAGATTGACAACCTCACTGTTTCGTTGGGACAAAGTACTTGGGTTGTGTTGTGCAGGTTCCTAGTTGGCGCCGGAATCCTGGTGTTGCGCCGCATCACATTTCGCGACCATCAACCTTCAACGTGCTTCTTGGCTCCTCCTGGTTCGATTAAACCTTGGTTTCTTTCTGAGGGAAAACTTGCTGTGCGCATCATACCTTCCTCTTGGGGTTCCCAACGAACGTGTGAGTTACACGCCATCGTACGCAAACTCCCAGCCATCTTCTTTGTCAAGAGAAGACGCATCGGATGCGTATTGGAAGTCTGTGGGTCCTTCTGGATCCTTCGGTTGTCCCTCTCACAAAAAAACAAATCTCTCTCATTCTCGGCCTCGCTCGACTCGCTCGCTCGCTCGCTCGCTCGCTCGCACCTCCTGCTCACTGACAAACCCTGCACAAAAGTCAACATCATCACCCGAAAAGGGGAGACACCCCCTTCTTCTCTCCTTCCGAGTGATCCCTCTTCCTCCGTGTTTCACTCGACGGGCAAACACCCATGTGCTGCATAGTAATAATAAAAAGGTAGTAGAAAAATCGATATACGAATCTATAATTAAATAGGTTAAACTCGGGTTTTGCCCAGTTCTACAGATCAAGGGTTCAAAAAAAAATCCAACTACGGGGTTCGAACAACACGATTCTAATCCAAGAATTTTTTCGACCTCATCCAAATGGTCTCAAATTATAGGGTTAGCATCTAGTGCAGTTTGTGTGAAAATGTATGCAATATGTGTGATATAACTTGTATGTCTTTCAAATTTGAACCAAATTTGAATAAGTTTGAAATATTTGAAAACGGGCTTAATTTTGGGAGGTTTTTGAACCAAAGAGAAGTGGTATTGGGTTTCAAACATGGAAATTCCAAAAACCTCCCGGCCACGAGCTCCATTTTGGAGTGACTAAGAAGGGATCGATTTTACTTAGGTATGTAGTATTGTACATCACAAATGTGAAATGAAACAGATGATGTGAATCTCTATAAACCCTAAACCCTAATTATATTAAACCCCTAGACCCTAACACTAAACCTTATATATATAAACCATAAACCTATATATCACTACCAAAAAATGAGTCATGCGATTCAAATGTTTGGCATTGTTTTCTCGTAGCATGCAAAATGCTCTCACACACACTTCTGGGGAAGCGAGGCCTCAAACACATGGTGCAAAAAAATATGCAGGGTTCTTGTCTAAACATAGAAGTGTATATATGCCATGTTTATTTGGTACTGTTCATAGAGGTATTATGTAAACCACAAATGATATGACTATGCATGCTTTGTTTCGATCTTTTCTATCAATCCCCACACAATAACTTATTAATTCGGCTTGTTTTAAAATTTAGCTAGGTCGAGCAATCTCACGATGCTCTCACCCTGCTTGTTTTAATTTGCTCTAGTAGGAGGGTGCGGTGCATGTGTTTGGCCATTATTATATAAAATGTACTTGGCTCGATCCACACATTCAGGCCACACACCCATGTATTTTTTAAATTATTTGTTTGATCTGTACTTCATCTACACACTGTGTCAAATTTGCATTTTATCGGATTTAGCCCAAGAAATTGTATATATATAGATGCACATTGAGATAATTCATGAAACCTTGGAAATGGTCATCCTGTCATGCATGTTTCCCCGCGAATGAAAACTTGATTGGTGGCAGACAAGCAAAAACACATTTATGGGCGACAACCCAAAATGCACATATTTTGCAAAGTATTCATGCTTGCATGATGAAAAGTTGCAAATATATACATAAAATTGGGCCATGATTCAAAAGTTTGGCATGGTTCTTGTGTAGTGGTACCAAGCTCACATGCATGTGGGAGGAAATTTAGCTAGACGAACTCCAACATGGTGCCAATCTACTTGAGGGTTCTTCTCTAAAACACTGGTATGGCATGTTTGGTATTTTCCCTAGATATATGTACTACAAAATGATGAATACTCCATGTTTTTAGATTGCCTTTTTTGAATCACGTGTGCCTTGATTTCAAATCTAGGTCAAATCACTGGGGGAGGGGGATAAACTTGGCTTCATGGAAAAAATAATGTCTTGTAAATGAGATAACTTGGCTTTCCTACCCTTGGATCTATAGGAAACTATGGAGTACTTATACATTATAATAATCACCCGAGTACACCAACTGGTCTGTCACTTACGTGTGGTTCCCATGCGTGAGGTCCCACACTTCAGTGAGCACAGGTCATGTGTCCACCAGTCTAGAGGCTCCCGTTAAAAGAAGAGCCCTCTATATTATTATAAAGAAACATCAATCTCCATAAACATCAATCTCCCTTCTCAGTTCTCAGCTTCTCACTGCTCCCCCCTCGCTCGCGCCGCCGCCGCCACAACCCCCCGCGCCCCTTTCCGATCCCTCATCAGACCTTAGACTATGGAGTTGCCTGTGCCGAAGAAGCAGCCTCTGAAGCCGACGATCCAGTGTATCAACGACTGGTGCGGGAGGGAGATCCCTTACAACGAGGAAGACAAGCACATGATGGCGTGCCCGCACGGCTCTTGCTTCTGCACGCACCCCGGCTGCGAATTCGCCGATTCGAAGGTACCGTTCATCCTACACCTCAGAGAAGCCCACTTGACCGTTGTGGATAGGTTCCCGTACGACGAGGACTTCGGATTTGTTCATCTGAAGGTGCCGGCACCGGGCTCGCCAAAACTACAGCTCATCGGCTACGGGACGGATGGCGCAGTGTTCGCCTTGCACATCCACCCTTGCGGCATGGACACCGCGGTATCCTTCGTGTGCGTCAGGCCGGCGGCGTGCAACTTGCCCCGGTATAGGGTGACAATGTGGGCGAACGGCCCGCCGATGCCGGGGCCGCGTAAGCTTACCGGGGAACACTTGTTTGACGTGGTGAAGGCGGTATTAGAGCCGACGAGCAGCCCGACTCCGGGCACAGTTTCTTTGGGAGATGTCACTTCCTTCCTCTCGGTGCCGCCGCGGTACCTGTGCGGCAATGAATCATCGAAGCAGCTGACTATCTATTTGCGCATCGATAAGGAGTGAGTGAACATAACACTACCCTCAATCTTATTGGGACGATGCTAATGCGGATTTAAGTAATGCTGAATTAATTTGTTTTTCTTGTGACAGGGCGATTAGCAAGGAGAAGAGGATCTCGGTGCACAGCTAGCGACCTATATCTCGGCGTCCACCAAGTGTCCCTGAGTAGGAGATCTTGTTCTGCCTCTTCTTTTGATGTTTAATATTGCTTCATCACCGTAAAAGGAAGGGTGTGTCTGGGGCTTCCTGCTTCAAAGTACTCAGTACAAGGACTAAAAGAGACGTTTTGCTGATGGTTCTTGTCAGGACGGCCGTAGTGTTGGAGGTGGTCATCTACTTCGGTGGGGAAGGACTACTTAGACCTTTATCTAAAAATGTTGACGGATTGGATGTATTTTATGTTTACCATGAATTAGTCTATGTAATATGTAACCCAATTCGCCGATTAATGCAACTCTGGATCCTTCACTGTCATACGACTACTAAAACAATATAAATAAATAGGCATTTTAAGTTTAATGCACATTTAATCAAGCCACATAATGTTGGCGTACTTGTAAGCAACCAGGTTTACTATTGTTGGCATGTGTGGTACAATTTCATGGGGCAATACCCAATCTAGCTTGTTCAATTACATTACATGAAGTAATTAAAATATGGATGCCTAGAATTATTCACTTCCGTACATTGCGATGGCTTATAGCGGTTTCTATGACCAATCTACATCACAAATCTAGTTCAAATTTGATCTATTTTTATGAACAAAATTGGAAACTCTACTTGGCATTTTCGTTTACTATGACCAGATTCACATATGTAGTGATTCATTTTCTTTTCAAATCGCCATACCATTTCCTCGTGAACTCTTCATCTTTTTTTTAGTTTTAATGAATTTCCTTTGGTTGCATTCAATTTGCTTCAAATTCACCGGCTTCACCATTCGTACAAATTGTTCATCTTTTCTTTGTAGTTTTTTCATGCATGAAGCATAACACCTTACCATGGTAAAATCTGCATATTTTCTACCAAAACTCGTGCCGAACTTTAAAGAACATGCAATTTTAAATTGACTAAAATTGGTTAAAACTCAACATAAGTCCACATATATTACAAACTCGAGAAATAATCAACATATATATCACCTAAATGGTCATCTTATGAAGTATGCCATGTTTCGAAATTGTTACCTTGAAAATTTGGCCCTTCTCTCAGGCAGCCACTTCACAATAAAGCTCACATAAAGCTCTTATTTTACACTAATAAAGTAGAATGTATTTATGTGTGAAATGAAGTTGAATAAAATATATGTGAACGGTAAGATGCACATTGCTGCCAATATTTGGGATAATTATTAGTAAGTTCATACTAATATACAATGCAATCAACATGACCACACATGTGCAAGCAAGAAAATAAATCTTTCTTAAATTACCTTAAGGTTGTAAGTTTGTTATTTGTATAGCGATTTTATCTCATACGATGACTCAAGCTAGCACATTTTTTTTGAATTTGCTTCAATATTCTAGGACCCACCACATTCGTAAAATGGTAGTGCCAATTTTACGTATCGTAGTGCACAAAAGACACACACACACACACGCACACACGCACACATATGCTCACTTATTTCAATATTTAAACTATATTTTCTTCATTCAAATTTTCCGACCTGGCATTTGAACATGTAGTTGAATTTTGAGTAAAACCGCTCATACGTCAAACATGAATCCAAATAAGGTACAATTCGAGAAAATCTACACATCACATTTTGGCCAATATACATTGTATAATGCTTGTGAAAATGTAGACTATGAAATAGTCAACGTCACCTTTTTAGGTCATGAATGTGTTGGGCATCGACCAAAGTCTGGTAGGATGGTGAGGCATGAGTTACGAACATCCTTCTTCTCCTCTCACCCCCATTTGAGAGAGAGAGAGAGAGAGTGTGTTTGTGTGTGTGTGTGGGGGGGGGGGTAGAAAGCCATGTTAATAAATTAACTCATACATGAAAGCAAGAAATCAAACTTGATTTATATAAATCACTCTTAGTATTGTAGTTTGTTATTTTTATACCATCTATATCTCATATGACGACACAAGCTAGTCCACATTTTTAGGGCTCCTTTGATTCAAAGGATTTGCATAGGAAGTGTGAAGGATTTGGTTCCTATGGGAAAATTTCCTATACATGTTGTTTGATTCATAGGAACATATCCTATAGGAAAAATTCCTATAGGAATCTTGTAGTGTAATTCCTATAGGAAATAAGCATTAGCTCATAGCTCATGAAAAAATTCCTTTGCTACAATCAAACACACTTCATCTTCCTATAGGATTCAAGTAGACATGCCATTCCAATCCTATACATTTCCTATTCCTATGCTTTTCCTATCCTTTAAATCAAAGGAGCCCTTAATTTCATTGAAGTTCTTTTTGTTGCACTCAAATTACTTCAACTTTTAGGACCCACCATCCGTACAAGGGTAATGGAAATTTCTATGATCTTAGTGCAAGGCTTCACACAGAGACACTCAAAGTATTTCAATATTTTAAAATTCATTTTCTTCCCTAAAAATTGCCGACCGTCCATTCGTAACATGTAGTTCAATTTTGAGTAACATCACACATATGTCAAACATCAATCTTTTTTTTTGATATTTCGAGAAAATCTTCATATCCCATTTTTGGCCATCATATAAGGTGTACTGCGTGTGAAAACATAGACAGTGAAACTTTCAGCGTCACCTTAATTAGCCAAACTGGTGGGACGGTGAGGCCCGAATTAATAGCCACCACCTTCCTTCTTCTCCACTCGCCCCTCCCCTCCCCTCCCCATCAATATCTTCTTCAAAGCAGATTAAAGAGGATGGAGTGCCCCCACGACGGGTGCGGGAGCGTGGTCGCCTACAACGAGCTCCACGACCACGAGCTCGCGTGCCCGCACAGCCCGTGCGACTGCACAGAGGCCGGCTGCGACTTCTCCGCCTCGCCAGCAGCGCTCATCGCCCACCTCAGAGAAATCCATTCGATTTGTGTGGACATGATCCCGTACGGCACCGCGATGGCGTTCATCATCCCGGTGCTGGCACCGCCAGAGCCAAGACGTCCGGTCATCTTCTACGGGAACGATGGTACCGTGTTCGTCTGGCACACATATACGCAAGTCCAGCCGAAAAATGGATGCGTGCTGGCCTGCCTATCCGTTGAGTGCGTTAGGTCGGCGGCGTGCGTGTGGCCGGAGTACAATGTGAGTATGTCGTCGCACGGCAAGCCATTACTTAATCGCTCTGAGATTGGTTTAATGCTCCCCAACTATACGGCCACTATTCTGGCGAACAGCACGACCACGCCGGGCGCCGCCAAATGGTCGGAACTAGAGCGGTCGTTGCAATGGTATCAACCGTGCACGGAGCTGACTATCTGGGTTCGCATCGACAGGTGATACATGCGCCTATCTTAATCTTCGTGGTTATCTAATTGAAATTGCGGTTTATGCAGTACTGAATTAATTAATTTTTGTTGTCAGAAAGTTATCGTCGGACGGAAGTTCCTATTCGGAGCGGCGGGTTTAGGTTGCCAACTATGGGCTTTTTTCATTCAGAGGATTCACCAGGGCGGCCCTAACGACGATATATGATCTTATTTGGCGGAGAGGGTCCAACACTAAGCGCTTGATTGTATTCTGTGTTTATGTTCACATACTCTATGGTGTACTGTACTATGGAATCCCATGTCCGATTAAATGCACCTCTGGACCCTGCCAGGCATTTCCCTTGTTATCTTTTCTTTTACAGTATGCCACACATACTGTAACCATTGTTCAACGCGCAGTCCATTGGCTTGGGTGCTAGATGCTTCCTCGGGAAGGTACCCTATCTTGCCCATTTGAGAACACACGTCCCTATAATTGCTCAGAAGCCCCGCGAGGGCACGATGGTCTTTTCTGGGTGTATGTAAGATTTATCCTTGACCAGCCCTCCGCCCTTCTTCTCTTTCTGTTCTGCTGGTAGCTAGTAACTAGCCTTCACCAGCCCTCCACCCTAACTACTGAGTAGTAAAGTACTACGTACCTCGCAAGCCATGGCTCCATTGAGCCGGGCGGCCCGGCGGCAGGATATCCTAGGGAAGACGATGAGGACTAGGACCGCCGAGAAAAACTCATCTAGCCAGCTAGCGCGTCGTTGTATGGCCACTTATGATCGCCTGAGCATTCTCGCAGAGCAGTCTATCCTCTATTCGATGGAGAGCGAGCCAGTGGGCGAGGGTTCGTCCGGGTAGGTTTCTAGTGGCGTGTCCTCCAGTTCATTCTTATTTTCTAACTGTTTTTTCCATTTATTTACATCTCACAGGGCCGGCGGTTCAAACGTCTACCCGGTAACCCCCACGACGGTGGCGCCCCAAGTCCGGTCGTCGGAAGCTGAGTTCGGCCCCGTTTCACGGCCAAGCCAGGTAGGCTGTATGCCTCTATCCACTTTTTTTTAATACTCCCTCCAATCCATTTTAATAGACTCTGATTTAGTACTCCCTCCGATCCATTTTATTTGACTCAAATTTAGTCTAAATTTGAGTCAAATAAAATTTGTACAACTTTGTACTAAATCCGAGTCAACTAAAAGGGATCATAGGGAGAATACAACTTTACTAAATCCGTGTTTACTACTACTACTACTAAAAGGGATAGGATGGAGTAGTTTATGTAATCACGGCTTTCCTTTTAATTATGTGTTGATGAACACTGTGATATTTGTGGAGCGTCCATGTGATGTCCATTCCTGTATCAAGATCTGTGCTAGAAATTAGTAGTACTCCTATTTTTTTGCGTGTAATTACTCATATATGAATTGGTTGGATTCTTTTTTGTTCCATACAATGATCGTGCCAGCAAATGGAGGTGAACATGGCCCACATAGGCAGCCAGCTGGGGAATGAACTCTCCCTTACCCCAGAGTTTGAGCCTGTTCACGTAGATTTGGCGTCCGAGAACAAGATCTGCCATAATCTTCAGCAAGGCATCAATACCTTTACTGCCGAGCTCGACAGGCTTAATGAGCAGAACCGCGTTTGTGTGGAACTGCATAACCAGAGCGTCACATTGATGAATGATGATGATGCAAACACCACCATCAAGGGCGAGGGTTCGTCCGGGTAAGTTTCTAGCGGGGTGTCCTTCAGTTGATTCTTATTTTCTAACCGTTTTTACATTTATTTACATCTCAAAGGGCCGGCGGTTCAAATGTCTCCCCGGTAACCACAACGACGGTGGCGCCCCAAGTCCGGCCGTCCGAAGCTAAGTTCGGCCCCGTTTCCCGGCCAAGCCAGGTAGGCTGTATGCCTCTGTCCACTTGTTTTTTTATAGTTTATGTAATCACTGCTTTCCGATTAATTATGTGTTGATGAACCCTGTGGTATTTGTGGAGCGTCCGAGTGTTGTCCATTCCTTTATCAATATCCATGCTAGAAATTAGTAGTCCTATTGTTTGCGGGTAACTAATACTCATATATGAATGGGTTGATTTCTTTTTTTTTCATACAATTATTGTTGTAGCAAAAGGAGGAGAACAAGGCCCACATAGGCAGCCAGCTGGAGAATGAACACTCCCTCACCCTGGAGTGTGATCGTCTTCACAGAGTTTTGGCGTCTGAGAAGGAGATCTCCTTTCATCTTGCGCAATGCGTCGACATGCTTAAGCAGCAGAACGCCTACTGGGTGGAACTGAACAACAAGAGCGTCACATGGATGGATACTGGAAGCAACCTCATCAAGTATCTCATGGAACAGAAGTTGAAATTAAAGCTCAAGAGGCAGATCTCGAGGGTGCTAATGCGCGGACAAACCGCCGTCCTTAATGCGATTATCAAGGAGAAGGAGGATCTCCGTGCACAGCTAGCGACCTATATCTCGGCGTCCACCAAGAGCGTCCCTGAGTAGGAGATCTTGTTCTGCTAGTTAACTGCTTCATCACCTTAGTATCGCCATGTGCTCGTAAAACTGCTAGTTAACTATCTGTTGGTATGTTGCACATTTGATCTGAACTTTGTGTTTTGCAATGCACAATTGATCAACTACTAGTAAGTGTATATTAAAATGGCGGGATACTCTTTTTAGCGGCGAAAATTTTCCATTTGTTGCTATTGTAGCGAATCTAAGCCCTTCAGAATCTTCCCTATCGTCAAGAAAACTTTCCAAAAACATAAGCATTTTGGAGGGAAACCTTGATGATATAGGCTATGAGGATGATCCTGGGTTGTGGTTCTTAGCGTGATCTGTAGATGGCAGTATGCTTCTTGTTCATACCTGAGGCTTTACTGAGGCTGCAAGATGTTCTCTAAGGACACTGTCAGTTATGTTCAGATAAGCTAGGGAAGAGATTACTGGTCTTGGAGCATATTGTCTTTTCGTGGGATTGAATTATCCGCTCACATTGCAGTAAATCATGCATATTTCGATTTATATTTTGGTGGAGTTTCATTCGATTTGAATAATTGGTTTGTGAGCAAATAATATTTAGTTTAAACTAGTGCTCGAATACGTAAGAAGCTATTTAATCACAAGCTAGTCATCCGAATGGGATGAAATATTCATAGATTTTAAAACAAGGCATCTACATATTACTGGATTTTTTTCAAAATTTTCTGAATAGTTTTTTCTTTTTTAGCTTCGAAATAACAGATAGTTTGGAACGTTGGATCTCGAAAGATGGTAGATGGTGGCACCTAGTCACAATGAGACTTGGAAGCATCAAGTCACTGAAGCTCCTCCAAACCAAGCTAGGAAAGGCATTGAAAATGAAGTTCTGCTCTAAAACATCTCTCATTTCATTTTGGTGCTCGCGCGGTTGCATGCTGCCCACGTGTTAAGGTACGTGTCTCTGGCATAGAGTACTACGATTATCGGCGAAAAATATATCGTAATGGAAACTGTAAAAAAAGCCCTCTCTGCTCAAGCTGATGTGACGAGACATCACTGCACCAAACGTCGTCGCAAATTTATAGATGGGTGGCGTGCTAGTCTACCATCTACCAACAGTCAAATCGGCGCCCAGTCGCAGCAGCAGCAGCCTAGAGTACTGCCTAGGTTTTGCCCCTTGCATGTCTATCATCTTTTTCTTCACCCTCGCAGAATCACGCGCACGCGCAGGATCTCGATCCCCACCACGCCTCATCACTAGTACTATACCTTTCTCTCCTCACCCCACCCGGCCGCGGCGCGCATCGTTTCTTCCATAGCGCTCGCCCTCTCCTCCGAAAACCCCAAGCGAAGTTGCATCCGCCATCCATCTAAATCCATCTTCACCTGATGGAATATTCAAGGCTTTGCCGGTGCGGCGGGGACGGCCACTTGGAGGCTCTCACCGGCGACAACATCGACCTCATCGCTGCGCATCTGGACGTTACCTACACCGTCCGACTTGCCGCATGTTCCAGGGAGCTCTACGACCAGATCAGCAATGATGAAGGTAAGATGCACCATTGGGATGAACCCTGCCTGCTGATGCCTCCGCCTGCTTATTGGTTCGATGAACCCTGGTTCGTGGCGACAGCATCTCGTCTGCATGTTACCGTGTACGACCTGGTGCCCCTTGACCATCCTCGCCGTTCTGTCACCCTGCCGTTCATGCACGACAGAAAATGGCTTGGCGCGAACGGCGACTGGATCGCCGCCGCCGATCATCGTGGGTGCCAGTGGTGCCTTGTGAACGTCTACACCGAGCGACATATCCCCCTTCCATCCCCACCTGATCCGAAGATTGGTCATGGTGTTACATATCAACCTGCTACTAAAGATTGGTTATACTATCTTTGCTGGAGTCGAGCAATTAATTTGTTGAAGATTGTAATCTGCCAAGTGCCCACAAAAGGTGGGAGGTACGCAGATTACAAGCTCATCGCCTTGTTCGACAAAAGGATTTTCTACCTTGAAGGGGGTGGCGACTGGAGAATGCTGAAGAACCCTACACCTGAACAAATTGTGCCGGCGTTCTGTGATGCCATTGAACTCGGTGGCCAAGTTTTTGCGGTGGACGAAATTAGGGGCTGGACGTACTGCTGGGACACCCCAAATGGTATTTTTTCAGTCCTTATGTTGCATTGCATGATACACTGCCTTAATCAATGAAGTTATTCATGAACTACCTTGTTTATATTTTACCTTTCATAAATGACTTAATGATCACACCGCCTTTTGCTGAATATGAATGAACCGTTGCTTGCAATGAATTAGTACTAATTAGTCACCAACAAACATAGTATGCTCAGTATGTGATTGCATTCCTGAATTAGTAATTCTACGCCACTGCAGAATATGGATGTAATTACCCAGTATCTCAAAAGATAAGGTAGCACTATGAAGGCACCCTTTTTGATAACCTTTTACACCCATTGTTTCATATATAACTAATTGATTTTTGCTCCAAAAGGAGGACGAGAGACCCCCGCCATCTGCATTAGAGAGATGCATAAGGACTTTCATAAGTATATGACTTAACGATCACATCCTTTATCTGAATATGAATGAACCGTTGCTTGCAACGAATTAGTACTAATCAGTCATCAGCAAACATAGTATACTCCGTATGTGAATGCAATCCTGAATTACTAACTCTATCCACTGCAGAATATGGATGTAATTAACAAGTATCTCAAATGTTAACGTAGCACAATGAAGGCACCCTTCTTGATTAACTTTTACACCCATTGTTTCATATAACTAGTTGATTTTTGCTCGAAATAGAGGGCGAGGTACCCCGGCCTCTGCATCGAAGAGATGCATATGGCCGTTATTTAGTACTCCATCTCATGAAACATGTTATAACTTTTTCTTACTTTTGATTTACTCCCTCCGTCCCACCAAAAGTGTCTTGAATATCTGCCTTCTCCTTTTTTCCCTTAGAAAAGTAACTCAATCAAAATCCAATTATTTACTAAACAAGAATGAAATACTTGTTATGCCTAATTTACTTAGTTTAACCTGTACCTTTTTTAATTATGTTCTTTATCCGGCTAGATTTTTCTTTGCCAAATTGCCCGAAGCTTATGCATATTTCAACCCCATCGTGGATGTTATGCCTGTCATACCTCTATTTTTTTCTTCTATTAGCCTTTGTTTGGCAAGCTGCTTTAAGTTTCCCATGAAATGTTTAGTACTCTATCTACCAAATTGAATGTTGTATTCATTCCAAAAAATCAACAAAATGTGTACAAGGCGAGAACTTTTATATTTTTATATTACTAGTATGTATGCACGTCAAACCATTAAAGATTCTGTTTGATAATCAAAAGAATATTTATAGCATGCCTTTCGCAAGTTTTGAAAGAATATATAAAAAATCTAAAAAAAATAGATGTAGAGAATGTATTATTCTACCAGAGTGTAAAATCTGAAATTGAGATACCCTATATTCGGGCCGCACAAAAATGACAGAATCTGATAGATTTTGAAGTTACAAAATGTTGGAAAATATATGTCAGATTTTTTTGTTGTTGCAAAACCTTAAATATAAGATATTTTGATTTGGACATTTGAATGTTGGTAGAACACAACATTGTTGACACCCGTATTTAATCTCCGTTTTCTTTGGAACTTCAAAATGCAGCTCTCAAAATTTTCAAAAACCATGCTACATGTAGCTCGAGCTATATTCATGGTTTTCGAAAGAAAATATTGCCAGCAATGCATATATAAAATACGAAAACAAGAGTGGTCCTACAAAAAATGATGTTTCTTCCCATCAGTCGGCAAACGAAGGGAACAAATAAAAAATTAAAAATATGTGTACATCTAACACTCACTCATTTCTTATCTACCTTTTCCTTTGATGTTTCCTTGAGAGTTGAGACCGTAAGAACCTTCCATTGATCCATGTAGCAGTGCTGAATAGCGATTTCTTTGATGGGGTTATTCATATGCTTCAGGGGTTTCAGATATTTGGTCATTTTTTGGGGTAGACCCAAGGCTCACGTGATGGTTCTAAAATATTGTAGAGTTAGCTATGTGCACTCTTCACAGAGAATCCTGCTGTTGTGCACCGTTAGATTTAGCACTCCAAGGGTCATGATTGAAGCTCTATACTCAGTTTAAAACTGGACCAACTGGTAGATTGTCTGTACTCCTATATTGTATACAAATATCTAATCATATACACCGTTGGATCACTTAAGACAAAGGGAATTAACTACAACACAGGACTTAAACTTAAGATGATATATTTGTCAAAATTTGAATGTATCTATATGCTTTCACTGTCTAGATACATCTGAATTTGGACAAATCTCAGACACTTTCGGTGGGACAGAGGTAGTATATAACTGTGTATACACTAACTAGTGTCTAGTTTTGGCGAAGTTAAGACTTGTTTCGTGGGATGCATGCAGTATAACTGATATATTGGACACTCGATTTGAACACATGAATGACCAATGTCCTTAGCTTACATAGTCGTATTTATACTGTGAGCATGAACGATGAACAATGCTGCTGTTTGAATATGGTTGCCAGTAACACCCTATTCGTCTCCATTTCTAATATTGCAGAAAACCCGATGTCCATGTTCGTAATCCCGCCACCGGTGGTGGATGATCAGCAGTACGCGTGGTTCCTCGCTCCATCTGCTGATGGCAAGCGATTGATGATCATCCTTACAGTAAACAACATTGGGATTGCCAATGCTGAAGTACCTCATGACATTCCCTATGCTGCTAATGGGCTTCAGCTACGGCAGTATCCTCCTGTTGCCACCTACGTCTTTGAGCAGGATCCCATATCTCTGTTCGTTGCAGCACGTGCAGGGGACTTTCATTGGAGGCAGGTTAACAGCCTCGGCGACCACTCTCTGTTCCTCGGACTCAATTACCCGATCATTGCCAACCTGAAGAAGCGTGAATCCAAAGCTCCTGATGGCACATTGGTTCCATTCATGAGGAAAAACTGCGTCTACACAGCATACCGGAAGTATCTTCATAATCAATACCCTAAAATTTTGCGCTGCAACCTCCAGCCAGATGAAGGTGAGACTGTGGGAGTTATCAGCCTTCCCAGAGTTAGTTGGGGTAGTGTCCGACAAGCGGCTATGTGGTTTAAGCCTGCTTTAAACATTGCCCGTTCGGTGTTACCTTTAAAAAAACACTGACACACTTTTTTATTATGCTTGAAGTGTTGAGAAGTAGTACACTGTTTTTAGTATGTACTAGTTTGAATCAGTTTATTTGAACACTGCCCTGCTTTTGTATTTCGTGTTGCCTTCATATTATAACCCATGCATGGCTGTTTTAGGATTGACTTTATTTCAGCACTATAATATAGCCACCTCTTGTTGATCATAGTCATGAGAGGACCATTCCTATTTTTTCGCCGCTAAAGGGTAAAGTACATCCCTGGGGGCAGCGATTCTTGCTGCAGGCCACTAAACATGCATCAACTATGAGCAAAGAAGTTGATGTGCGACCTAGGTGACTGTGCGGACCCCACATGTTAACCAAAGAAACAAACATGTCAATACGGAACTAATGTACATACGACAACTCCTATATGATATGTGTACGATTGAGCATCTGGAGGTGTGCTGCCACCTGCTTCCTCACACGTTGGGTTTGATCTTGTGTTGCGTACACGGATCGGACTGAAATTGTCGTGTGCATAGCAAGGTTCATGTCAAGTCTAGGCAACAAATACTTTTGGGTTTCAACGGCCATCTACATGGTATTTGCTATAGGCCTACTTGCTCAGGCTGTTGAAGCCCAATAACTAGAAATGGGCTTTTCTGCTCATGCAATTTCGGCCCTTTTCTAATGAACCATAGATCCTATGATGGCAAAAAACAAAAACACGGAGATTCTGCATAAAAGTTGTTTTTATTTATTTAGAATTATCCGGTTGCAATTTTTGAAACTGCTCATGGCCAATATGAAAATCCTTGATCGCTCCATACCCACACGGATCACGGTATTTTTAAAAAATTCATAAAGTGGATTTGAAATTTAAAACATATCCTAATAATTCCATGATTTATTCTATTAACTTGCAAGATCTTGGAGCGAAAGAGCTTGTATTAGCAGCGTCGTCAACGTTTTTAAAGACGGCAGAGGATCGGAAAAAAATCAGTTGGTAAAAAAATCCAAAAAAAAAGAAACATTTATCGTTCTGAGAGGATGACATGCGGGACCCATGAGGCAGCAGCATTCTCAACGTTTCCAAGGCGACACAGGATTTTAAAAAAGGCGAAATAGCCAGAAATTAGAGGTCAAAATAACTCCAAGAAAGGAAAGGTTTATTGTTCATAGAGGCTGACATGTGGGACCCATGAGCCAGCAGAATCCTCTAAGTTTCAAAGGCTGCAGGTGATCAAAAGAAAAAAGGAAGTAGCCAAAAATTAGGGGTAAAAATAATTCGAAGATAGGAAACTTTTATTGTTCGTAGATGATGACATGCGGGACCCATGAGCCAGCAGCTTACTCAACGTTTCAAAGGCGGCATGAGATCGAAAGCAAAAGGCAAGTGACAAAATATCGGGAGCCAAAGATAATCCAAGAAAAGAAACTTTATGTGCATAGAGGATGACATGCGGGTCCCATTTAGCAGCAGCGGTCTCAACGTTTCAAATGCAGCTTGAGATCAAAAGAAAAAAAAGTTGATTGTACATAGAGGATGACATGCGGGTCCCACGAGTCAGCAGCTTACTCAACGTTTCCAAGGCGGTAGGGGATCAAAAGAAAAAGGCAAGTGACCAAAAATGAGGGTGAAAAATAATCCAAGAAAAGAAACTTTTATTGTACATGGAGAATTGCATGCGGGTCCCATTTTGCAGCAGCGGTCCCAACGTTTCAAATGCGGCTTGAGATCAAAAGAAAAAGAAAGTAGCCAGAAATTAGGGGGTAAAAAAACTCCAAGAAAGGAAAGCTTTATCGTTCATACAGGCTGACATGTGGGACCTATGAGGCAGCAGAGTCCTCAACTTTCAAAGGCCGCAGGGGATCAAAAGAAATAGGAAATAGCCAAAAATCAGAGGGTGAGAAAAACCCAAGAAAATGAACTTTTGTAGTACATAGAGGATGACATGCGGGTCCCATGAGCCAGCAGGTTCCTCAACGTTTCAAACGTGGCATGAGATCGAAAGAAATAGGCAAGTGACCAAATATCAGGATCCAAAGATAATCCAAGAAAAGAAACTTTATTGTACATAGAGGATGACATGCGGGTCCCATTTAGCAGCAGCGGTCTTAACGTTTCAAATGCGTCTTGAGATCAAAAGAAAAAGAAAGTTGATTGTACATAGAGGATGACATGCGGATCCCATGAGTCAGCAGCTTACCCAACGTTTCCAAGGCGGCAGGGGATCAAAAGAAAAAGGAAATAGCCAAAAATCAGAGGGTGAAAAAAACAAAGAAAATAAACTTTTATAGCACATAGAGGATGACATGCGGGTCCCATGAGCCAGCAGGTTCCTCAACGTTTCAAACGTGGCATGAGATCGAAACAAAAAGGCAAGTGACCAAATATCAGGATCCAAAAGTAATTCAAGAAAAGAAACTTGATTGTACATAGAGGATGACATGCGGGTCCATTGAGTCAGCAGCTTACTCAAGGCGGCGGGGATCAAAAGAAAAAGGAAATAGCCAAAATCAGAGGGTGAAAAAAAATCCAAGAAAATAAACTTTTATAGCACATAGAGGATGACATGCGGGTCCCATGAGAGCAGGTTCCTCAACGTTTCAAACGTGGCATGAGATCGAAAAAGGCAAGTGACCAAATATCGGGAGCCAAAAATAATTCAAGAAAAAAAACTTGATTGTACATAGAGGATGACATGCGGGTCCCATGAGTCAGCAGCTTACTCAACGTTTCCAAGGCGGCGGGGATCAAAAGAAAAATAGCCAAAAATCAGAGGGTGAAAAAATCCAAGAAAATAAACTTTTATAGCACATAGAGGATGACATGCGGGTCCCATGAGCCAGCAGGTTCCTCAACGTTTCAAACGTGGCATGAGATCGAAAGAAAAAGGTAAGTGACCAAATATCGGGAGCCAAAAATAATTCAAGAAAAGAAACTTGATTGTACATAGAGGATGACATGCGGGTCCCATTTAGCAGCAGCGGTATCACCGTTTGAGAGGCGGCATGGGATCGAAAGAGAAAGACAATTGACCAAATATCAGGAGCCAAAAATAATTCAAGAAAAGAAAGTTTTATAGTACATAGAGGATGATATGCGGGTCCCATTTTGCAGCAGCGGTCTCAATGTTTCCAAGGCGGCACAGGACCAAAAGAAAAATGTAGTAGCCAGAAATCAGGGGGTGAAAAAAATTCCAAGAAGAAAGATTTCAATTGGGCTGCATCTGGACATCTGGGCCTTCGAACTATCGTGCTTGGCCTTTTGACTCGTACAATTTCAGCCCACTCCAAAACAGGAAAGTTCGGAATTTTCTAAACAAAACAGGAAAGTCCTATGCTTCGCAAAAACAAAAAAACAAGGAGATTCAACATATAATTTGTTTATGTAAAAATAAAGATTTAATTTATCCGTTTGAAATAGCTCAGAGCGCAATACACTGTTTATTGTCTGCAAAATAATCAAGATATCACATGTTTGTTCTACGGGGAGGCTGACATCGGGGACCCATGAGCCAGCAGCGTCGTCAATGTTTTAAAGGCGGCAGGGGATGGAAAGAAAAAATAAACCAAAAAATCTGTTGGTAAAAAATCCAAGAAAAGAAACATTTTCGTTCTAAGAGGATGACATGCGGGACCCATGAGCGACATCCTCGGCGTTTATTGTTCATAGAGGTGACATGTGGGACCCGTGAGCCAGCAGCGTCCTCAACGTTTTAAAGGCTGCAGGAGATCGAAAGAAAAAATAAGCCAAAAATCATTTGGTAAACAAAATCCAAGAAAAGAAACATTTACCGTTCTGAGAGGATGACATGCGGGACCCATGAGGCAGCAGCATCCTCAGCGATTTCAAGGCGGCAGGGGATCAAAAGAAAAAAAGGAAATATCCAGAAATTGATTAGGGGTTCAAAATAAATCAATCAAAGGAAACTTTTATTGTTCATAGAGGATGACATGTGGGACCGACCTCCCAACAGCGTCCTCATCGTTTCGAAGGGGCAGGAGATCAAAAGAAAAAGGCAAATAGCCAGAAATTAGGGGTCAAAAATAACTCCAAGAAAGAAAACTTTTATTGTCGTAGAGGATGACATGCGGGACCCATGAGCCAGCAGCTTAGTCAACGTTTCAAAGGCGGCATGAGATCGAAAGAAAAAGGCAAGTGCCAAAATATCAGGAGCCAAAGATAATCCAAGAAAAAACTTTATTGTACATAGAGGATGACATGCGGGTCCCATTTAGCAGCAGCGGTCTCAACGTTTCAAATGCGGCTTGAGATCAAAAGAAAAAGAAAGTTGATTGTACATAGAGGATGACATGCGGGTCCCATGAGTCAGCAGCAACGTTTCCAAGGCGGCAGGGGATCAAAAGAAAAAGGAAATAGCCAAAAATCAGAGGGTGAAAAAAAATAAAGAAAATAAACTTTTATATTACATAGAGGATGACATGCGGGTCCCATGAGCCAGCAGGTTCCTCAACGTTTCAAACTTGGCATGAGATCGAAAGAAAAAGGCAAGTGACCAAATATGAGGAGCCAAAAATAATTCAAGAAAAGAAAGTTTTATAGTACATAGAGGATGACATGAGGGTCCCGAGTTAGCAGCGAGCGGTATCAACGTTTGAGAGGCGGCAGGGGATCGAAAGAAAAAAGAAATTGCCAAAAATCAGAGGGTGAAAAAAAACCAAGAAAATGAACTTTTATAGTACATAGAGGATGACATGCAGGTCCCATGAGCCAGCAGGTTCCTCAACGTTTCAAACGTGGCATGAGATCGAAAGAAAAAGGCAAGTGACCAAATATCAGGAGCCAAAAATAATTCAAGAAAAGAAACATGATTTACATAGAGGATGACATGCGGGTCCCATTTAGCTGCAGCGGTATCACCGTTTGAGGCAGCAGGGGATCGAAAGAAAAAGTCAAGTGACCAAATATGAGGTGCCAAAAAAATCCAAGAAAAGAAAGTTTTATAGTACATAGAGGATGACATGCGGGTCCCATTTAGCAGCGGTATCACCGTTTGAGAGGCGGCAGGGGATCGAAAGAAAAAGTCAAGTGACCAAATATGAGGTGCCAAAAAAATCCAAGAAAAGAAAGTTTTATAGTACATAGAGGATGACATGCGGGTCCCATTTAGCAGCAGTGGTATCCTTGTTTGAGAGGCAGGTGATCGAAAGAAAAAGTCAAGTGACCAAATATGAGGTGCGAAAAAAATCCAAGAAAAGAAAGTTTTATAGTACATAGAGGATGACATGCGGGTCCCATTTAGCAGCAGCGGTATCACCGTTTGAGAGGCGGCAGGGGATCGAAAGAAAAAGGTAAGTGACCAAATATGAGGTGCCAAAAATAATTCAAGAAAAGAAAGTTTTATAGTACATAGAGGATGACATGCGGGTCCATTTAGCAGCAGCGGTATCACCGTTTGAGAGGCGGCAGGGGATCGAAAGAAAAAGGCAAGTGACCAAATTTGAGGTGAAAAAAAAACTCCAAGAAAAGAAAGTTGATTGCACATAGAGGATGACATGCGGGTCCCATTTAGCAGCAGCGGTCTCAACGTTTCCAAGGCGGCAAGGGATCAAAAGAAAAAGGAAGTAGCCAGAAATCAGGGGGTCAAAAAAATCCAAGAATAGAAAGAATTTTGGTTCATAGAGGATGACATGCGGGACCCATGATCCTGCATCGTAAACGGCTCGATCGGAGAACGTTGAACGAGATGGCGCGATCTAGAAAAAAAACAATGCCAGAGAGGCTGCCATCTGGGCCCTACATCCCTCGGCGGTGCGGATTTGCGTTGACTCGGCCGGCGAACCCGAGATTTCGAGATGCACCACGTCCGGGCCACCATACGCGACGTTTTGGCCGCTTTCGTCGGGCTAGGTGGCCTCAAAAACAAGAAAAAAAAGTTTTGACATGCACCACGGAGGGACCAAAATCGTCGGCCATGGTACACCAGCAACCACGGCGCGACTTCAACTTCGTCGGCCATGGCAACTTTTCTTGTAGTGAACTAATTTATTATTGCCTCTTGGGCATATCTCCAACAGATTTACGACAGACGAACTCAAAACTGATTCTGGGAATTGATTCATATCATCGACTCGCATCTTTTTCATGTACAACTTATTTCGATTCGAACTATATTTGCGTTGATTTGAACAGAGGGTGTGTGAATGTGTTGAGTAGTGTCAGGGAGAGTAAGCCTAAGCAAGAACAGGTGCACATGTTGCATCGAAAGATTCCCTTTTGCATGGGCTGCGTACGAGATTTGCCTGCATCGCGAGCAACGGCCGATCTGGTATTCCTCCAGGCCTGACCCGGTTGGATAATTTTTAGAATCCCCAAATTTGAAAAGAGTAAAAAGTTACGGCAAAATAAAGATTTTTTGCTGCAAAATAAAAATTCGAAAAAAAATTCTGTGGCGCACCAAGTGCCCATGCTTCACAGAATTAACGTGCGAAATTTGAATTTTCTGCCACCCTCCTCCACTTCTCCTCACTTCTCCTCCACTTCTCCTCACTTCTCCTCACTTCTCCTCCACTTCTCCTCCTTGGATGCAAACTTCTCCTCCTCCTCCACCACCATGTCCTCCTCCTCCGGCCGGCCTCCTCCTCCTCCTCCTTCTCCTCCTCCTCCTCCACCACCACCACCACCACCTCCTCCGGGGCCGGCCTCCTACTCCGGCGACCACCTCCTCCGGTCGGTCTCCTCCTCCTCCGGCGACCTACTCCGACGACCACCACCTTCTCCTTCTCCTCCTCCGGCGACCACCTCCTCCTCCTCCATCACCACCACCTCCTCCTCCTCCATCATCACCACCACCTCCTCCTCCTCCTCCACCACCACCACCTCCACAACCACCACCACCACCACCACCTCCATCTCCACCTTCAACACCACCACCTCCACCACCACCACCTCTACCACCACCACCACCTCCTCCTCCTCCTACTCCACCACCACCACCAACACCTCCGGCCTCCTCCTCCTTCACCCACCCACCCACCCACCCAACCACCCATCTCCGGCTTCCAGCAAAATTTCAAAAAAAAATTAAAAAATATTGGCGGCCCCAGATCTAGATCTGGCCGCCATTTTTTTGAATTTCAAAAAAAATTCTGTGGTGCACCACCACCGGTGCGCCACAGAAATAAGTTTCTGTGCCTAACTCCCCTGAGCCCCACTGTACTCGCCATGGTCGCAGAGGAGCACTGCAGCACCCGGAACGCGACGTGCCCCGAGACGCCAGGATCGGCATGGACGCGTCCCAGAGCACGCCAGTACACGGCATCGCCTAGTCGCCTCAGCCCTCCCCTCGCTCTCTCCTCTTGCACACGCCATCACCATGAACCCAGCAACCTCCCAGACATGGTCTCTTGCCCGCGCGTGCCCTGTAGCCGACGCCATCGTCGACGTCCTCCGCCACGGTGCCGCAAGGACACTGACGTCGCCCGAGCCACTCCGTCCACCATTTTCCGTGCCATCATGCCCGTCGTGCTCACAATGACGCCAGGAACAGCTCTGTGTCCTCTCCCACTCCCCTCCGACGCTGTAGCTCTGTCGCCACCATCGCCATGCCCGTGCGCCTCAGACTCGCTCGCCCGCTATAAAAGGAGCCCCTCCCCAAGCCTTCTGAGCACACCACCTCACTCCCCTCCTTCCTCTCGCTTTCCTCGACCCTCTCCCCCTCCACATTGTCACCGTAGCCTCCCCAATTTCCCTAGAGACCGCCGCAGCAGTAGCGAGACGGAGGAGAAGCTCCCGACCACCTCCGCCGCTCCCTCGACCCTCCTCGACTCGCCGTCGACTCCTCGATCGTTTTCCCGCGTCGCCAACCCTCGCCGAGCCTCCGGTAAGCCGCCGTCGACCCCCTCTGCCGCGCCCAGGGTTTGCTCGCCATCGCGGAAGGTGACGAACGTGAGCCGTCCGATTCCCTTCTAATCTTGCGGCCCACTTTGAAACTTACCGTTTCGGGAATTAAACGTTGCTGACGAGTGGGGCCCGTTGTCAGGCGGCCTGCTGCGCGAGACGCACAGCTGGGCCGGCCTGTTTACCTTTTCCCTCTCTGGCCCAGTTATTTTCCCGCGCGAGCCCACAGTTTGAATTTGGTATTTTAGTTTTAATCCAAATTGAAATACTGGTGCTCGATTCAAAATTTAATAGAACAAAATCTACTGAGCTAAAATTTATGAATTTAATCTTGTTGGAAAGCTTAGGAAATTCTCTAGCCAACTACACTGGTCTCAACCCTAGATTTGTTGTAGAACTCATGTAGTAAAATTAACAAGGCAGTAGGTTTTGAATTTTCAAACAATTATTAAAAATCAACCATAATGAATTTTGAGGTGATTCCAACTCTCATAATTCACATTTCAAAAACTCTAATTGTTTATGCAAAAATATGACATGGTTGATTCATATGATCATGGGCTAGATTCAAATAATGGCTATGTAGTCATTTCTAGCTCATTTAAATTATTTCAAAAATAGTATTTAAATTTTATGAGATGTAGCATCTCATTTAAATCATTTTTCTAAGTAATTCAATGTGAGGTGATGACATTAGTCTTCATGACCCCATATGTTATTACTTGAGAATATTAAATCCTTTTCCAAAATAGTAGTGGTTAAATGGTATGAGATGTAGTATCTCATTTAAATTATTTTCCCAAATAAATAAATATGAAGTGGTGACTTTGGTCAACATGACTTCATACTTTATTATTTGAGGAGATTAAATCATAGTAGTTTTCAATGAGAGGAAATTACTTTTCCAAACTAAATAGAGAAAACCCTAGTGTTATGTTGGGTGATGATTGTGATGATAATAGATCCTCTTGTGTGGTATTACCAACTGGTACTAAAGTTTCTAACGAATCGGGACCAAAGAGTGCTGTACGCGTGGACGGATTCGGGCGACGTGGTCAGCCATTTTGTCCCGCCCTAGACTACGGCAGGGGCTAAAGAGGCCTGACGAAAGACCTGTTTTCTACTAGTGATACGTTTAAAATTCATTTAAAAAACTAGGAGCATATGCTTTTCAAATCAAATTCTAGCACATTATGAATCTCCGAGCGGGAGAGGACCCGTCTAAACCTGACAAATCGCTCGGTTATGACAACAAGAACCCATGCCACCAAGCAAAAGGCTGTCAGCAGCAACAGGAGATCGAAGCTGGCCTTGAACTTTCCGACCAGCATAAACCCTGACAAACCGCCGACAACTATGGCGACTCCGAGTGATAGAACAGGGTAAACCATTCCGTGTTGGTACTGCTCTCGGTAGTATCTTTCAATGACGCTCGCCTTGAGCTTTTCCGGCGCGGCGTCCCAGTACGCGTCCATAACCCAGTGCTTCCACCGCGTGATCTCCTTCCTCGCTTCCTCGTTGTTCTCCGGCCAGCTGTTCATCCCGAGCTTTTGCAGCGAGTGGTACGCTTTGACTAGAGGGGCGAGATCCGTTGCCAGGGCGCGATAGCGGTGGTAGCGTGTCTTGCGGATGTAGCGGCGGTGTGCAGCGGAGTATACGCCGGAGCGGTCGACGATGAGCAGGCTCGGCGGGCTGCTGCTCCGACCAAACCCCGATAGTTCTCCTCGCCGGACTCTGAAGAAGTACCGTATTGTATCGTACTCCGGTTCCATGGCTTCCGGGTCTTGACAAGTTTATCCTAGGAGTAGATTTTATGGATGCGCGCGCCGCTTGGTTTTCTCATCGACCTACCGAGCGTATGCGCATATGTAAAGAAACTGGCGAGGACAGTTCGACAAGACCGAAATTCGGAGTCCGACTACTAACTGGTCTTGTATTTATACACACGGGTCGTATCAGGTTATTATTTCGCGGAAAAAGATCAATTAAGATACGCAGAGTTGCTAGAGGTGGCCGGTTGTGCATGTATGCATGGCTCGATCGACGGTTGATTGCGCCGCCAACGATATAAGCATGCAGCTGCTCGTGTGACCTGTAACCACGAATGGATCGCTCGTCTGCGTAGCAAGCACCTTCTCTCCGCCTCGCCGGATTAAGACTAAGAGCATGTCTAACAGGTTCCTTATAACCCGTCCACCCCGTAAAATTTCGGCGGGATACGGGGCAGCCGCGGTTTGGGCCGTTTAGCAGGCCCCGTATTCGGGCCGGCCCGTTTCGGCGGAATACGGGGCCCAGGAAATCCGCACCGCCGCCCCCTACTTATACCGGGCGAAGGTGCGAGTGAGGGGTTAACCCCTCACTCGCAACCCTAGCTCCGCCGTGCACCGCCGCCTCCTCCATCCTGCTCCGGCGAGCAATCCCCCACCGCTCGCATCCGCATTCAAGCCTCCGCGCGCCATGTCCGGTTGCCGAAGCTGCTCCGCGTGTATGGCGAGCAGATCGAAGCGATCGCGCTCGCCGGACACCGTCGAGTAGGCGTGGCGGCGGCAATGCAAGCGCTCCGCCGTCGCTAGTCGCCGTGCGGCTTGCCGGTACACCGGCGCGCTGTACATGCCTCCGTCGCTCCGTGAGTTCGCCGCGGGCGGGTGGTGGTACAAAGAAGATCCCCCGCTCAAGCCGATGAGCGGCGGCGCCTTGGCGAAGTGGCGCGCCGAGTGGGAGCGTGAGCGCGCGGCGGAGGCGGCATGGGCGGCGCGCATCGGCAGCACCAGCGGCGGAGGAAGCGGAGGCGATTCGCGTGCCGGCGAGGAGGAAGCAGAGGAGGCAGAGGAGGAGGTGGCGTTCCTGCTGGCGATGGCCACATCCGAGGCGGAGGCCACCGAGAAGGCTCGGGTGGAGGCAGAGGAGGAGGCGGCGGCCATCACCGCCGTGAAGGAGAAGGAGGCGCGGGATGCGGAGGAGAACGTGCCATTCGTCATCCTTGACGATTAGATAGGATCGCAGTGTAGGATCCACTATGTATGTATGATCCATAGTATGATCAATGAAGATGAACTATGGTTTTAATTTTACCGGGGTTTTAATTTTTAAAAATACGGGGCGAAATACGGGGTCAGCTAGACGGAATGGGTCAGCTAGACGCACTTTTCTGATACGGGGCGAAAAACTCGCGTTATACGGGGCAGAGAAATAAGGAGCCTGTTAGACATGCTCTAAGCAACTCCAAAGACGCGCTAAACTGCGGTACCATTTTTGACGTTTGTGGCGCGTTGAAACCGCAACTGCCCGCTTGTAGCTAGCCCTCGGCTTCCTCTTTGGCTTCGCGGTGGCCGCCGGTGGTGGCGCAAGCTGTTGAGACGACTCCGGTGCGAGGCACGGCCGTGGCGCCAATAGCATCTGCAGCGGACGACGACAGCTCTAGAGTTTAATTTGCATCGGCGGCGGATGGGGCGCCTGTATGAGAAGGCGCAGATGCTCCGACGGCTGCGGCTGCAACAATGGCTATTAGTTTTTTTTTTAAATTTGTACAAATATTGGCCGAACTATCTATAAATCTACAATTTCTACAAACTGTGTTACATTTTTTAATTTTAAGTTTTTTTAATATAGGGGTCGCCACTCGGAACAATCCAGCCCTTATTTTTGTTTTACCGCCGGCACCCTTCCATATGGGCCCTAAAATAGTTGTGTTGGAGCCTATATGGGGAGACAAGTGGAGATTCTCTAAAAAACAATATTTCGGTGTTGCTATAGTTTTGCACCTCTCTTGAAGTTGCTTTAATGGAGGGATGGATGGGTTCTATTTTTGTTTCGCTTCGCACGCTTGGTTAGGGTGGAATCCGTGATGGATGGAAATGACTAAGCTAGTATGCGGCACTAGCTTGATCACACTAGTGGAAAACATGGATTCAATCTCGGTGTATTTGGGGCTTTAGTTCCGATTTTGAAACCGGGACTAACGTAGGGATTCGCAGAATAGAAAAAAAAAATCCTACCGCAAGAACAAATAACAAGCCAAGATCTAATCTAGTAGATGGTACACTAGTAGGAAAAGCCTTATAGGTGAGATCTTATTTTTGTGGCGCACCCGAATCACGATTTTTTTGTGGCGCACCGGCTGGTGCGCCACAAAAATAGCTTATTTTTGTGGCGCAGCAATAATAAGTGCGCCACAGAAACAAGATGGGGCCCGCACCCTGCCACCCCTAATCATAGATTCCACTATTTCGTGGCGCACGTCAGGGTGCGCCACGAAATGCTTGTCATGGCGCACTTGTTATGGTGCGCCACAGAAATAGCTGGTTCAGTGGCGTATTTGTTATGGTGCGCCACAGAAATAGTGGAACTTATATCATGCCCCGTACCCCTCCCCACCCATACACCTCCGCACGCCCGTACACCTCTCCCCTCTGCTCCGATCCCTACCGCCGCCCGCCGCCATGGTGAGCGCTGGCGTCGCCGTCGCCATCGCCGCCGCCTTCCTCCGCGAGGGCCGCATGCCGCCACGCTCCTCCCATCCCCGCCACCTGCAGCACAAGCTGCCGCTACGGCGAGGAGGGGCCGCCGTGGAGGAGGGGCCGGCGTCGCGTCAAGGTGGAGGAGCCGCCGCGTCCTCCTCCTCCTCCACCCCTGCCGTCGTCGTCAACCTCCTCCTCCACCCCTGTCGTCGGTGAACTCTCTCCCTCCCCTCCCCTCCCCTCCCTCTTCCTCTCCCGCGCGAGCACAAGGTGCTCGACGAAATGCTCGTGTGCTGCTCTGGTTGTGCTGCTGTTGCTGTTGCTGTGCTACTGGCTGCTGTTGCTGTTGATGTGCTACTGGATGCAATCTATCTATCTATCCTAGCTTGCTGTCATTGTTGTTGTCATTGTCCTGGTGAACTACTGTTGCTATTGCTTGTGTGTGCATGCTCTAAATGGTCAAATGATCATCATGTGCTAGTGATTTACTTACTGGCTCATTGCTCATGCCTTTTACTTAATGTCCTATGCTATTGCTATGTCTCTGTAGCTTCTCACCATGTATTGGTGACCGCTCATGCTTGTAAAAGCATGCTGGAGGGTTTTGGTGATGTGCCTTGATGCTTCCATAGCATCCTGGTATGATTGTTGTTGCCTAATTCAATTATCTGAAAAGGTTTTCTTTATTGATGTCAGATAATTGGATGAACTGCTTATGCAGTAATGATTCCTTTGATGTGTTATTGAAGCTTGGATGGAAGCCAACTAGTGTTGGGTACCCTAGCTTTGTTTTGAACTCAACTGAGTAATGATAAATTTCTAATTCTTGTTGGCTTGGATGAATTTATGGTTGATGTAACCTCAGCAGTGGTTCACTGGTGTGATTGCTTGTGCTGTGTTGTGACCTCATTAGCTCTTGCTACTGCCACTGGTTGCATCTCATAGTTGGATAATTGGTTCGTTTTGGTGAAAATAGAGATATTCACAGTAGGGAATCATGTAAATGAATGCCACTGTGGTATCCTTTGAAGAAAATGGGAAGTTTCTGATGGTTTAAAAGACTAGGTGATGCTAGGTTATTAAGTTGGCTGTCAAGGTTGGTTTTATCTGGTTAACTTGGATAGGCTATGTGTTCTTGCTTACTTATGCATATCCATCTCTACTGGATTGACTAGCTCAGGCTTGGCCTCTCTCTTGCCAGCATCACTTGGTTACTACCAAGTGATGAGTAATCCCTTATGGTACCCCAGCTTTGTTTTGAACTCAACTGAGTAATGATAAATTTCTATTTCTTGTTGGCTTTGATGAAAATAGAGATATCCACAGTAGGGGATCATGTAAATGAATGCCACTGTGGTATCCTTTGAAGAAAATGGACTGTTTCTGATGGTTTTAAAAGGCTAGGTGGTGCTAGGTGATTCAGTTGGCTACCAAGACTTGTCTCATCTGGTTAGCTGGGATATGCTATGTGTTGTTGCTTGTTTAGGCATATCTATCACTTACTGGATTTACTGGTTCTTGATTGGCCTCTCTTTTGCCAGCATCACTTGGTCTATACCAAGTGATGAATAATCCCTTTGGAGCATCTGCTCCATGCTATGTGTGTTTGAGCATCTTGACTTATGTCACCATGGTTGCTGGTTTGGTGGTGTTTTTGTACTTGCCGATGATTAGATGGTTGGTCGATCACTCGTACACTCGGGGGTGGAGCAAGTGAGCCTGGTGTGATGGCACAAATATCAATTTGTTGTGCATCCTACTTGGCTTCACTTACGCCATCCCTGAATGTTAATATTTGTTTCGACCAACAAAGTATGAGGCATATGCTATCTAGTTGATACCACTTGGCTCTTTCTTCCATTTTAGTGCCTATGATTAGAATGTTCGGTCACTCGTACACTCGGGGGTGGAGCAAGTGAGCCTGGTGTGATGGCACAAATATCAATATCTTGTGCATCCTACCTGGCCTCACTTACTCCATCCCTGAATGTTAATATTTGTTTCGACCAACAAAGTATGAGGCATTCCATTTAGTTCATACTATTCAGTTGTCTATTATTTGAGTTGGCACTTCTTAATTGCATTGGCCGATGATTAGAATGTTTGGTCACTTGTACACTCGGGGGTGGAGCAAGCGAGCCTGGTGTGATGGCACACATATCAATCTCTTGTGCATCCTACCTGGCCTCGCTTACTCCATCCCTGAATGTTAATATTTGTTTCGACCAACAAAGTATGAGGCATTCCATTTAGTTCATACTAGCTACTTCTTAATTGCATTGGCCTTTCTTCCATTTTAGTGCCGATGATTAAATTGTTTGGTCACTTGTACACTCTGGGGTGGGGCCAGTGAGCCTGGTGCGATGGCACAAATATCAATCTCTTGTGCATCCTACCTGGCCTCGCTGACCCCATCCCTGAATGTTAATATTTCTTTCGACCAACAAAGTATGAGGCATATGATATCTAGTTGAGATACCACTTGGCTCTTTCTTCCATTTTAGTGCCGATGATTAGAATGTTTGGTCACCTATACGCCGCAATATACTTTGTAGACGGGCCCCCTTTCCCCGGCCGCCGTTCCGTGAACGAGTCCTTGACGAGACAACAACGCCGACCTGCCTCTCCGGCGCAGAACCACGCCAGTCCCAGCCGCCTCCCTTGTGGCCGCGTCTCCTGCGCTCTGCGCTTTTCTCCATGGCCGGACCACGATTGGACTCACCGAGGGAATAATGATAATCGCCATCACCACTATCGTCAGACTCCACAGGTGCAGAGTACTTTGCAGCAGATGCCACTTTTCTTCCCTCGCCGTCCAGTGAACGAGTCCTTGATGCAAAGACCGTGCCGGCCTGCCCAGCATCATGCCGGCCCCTGTTGCCGCGCTTCAGGCCGTGTCTCCCGCGCCCTGCACTCTTCGCCTTCTTGCCCGGTGAACCAATAGACTGATCGTTGGAATAAGGAAACCGATGACGGCCGATCGCAATCTAATCTTGCGATCGGCCGTCATCGGTTTCCTTATTCCAACGATCAGTCTATTGTTCACCGGGCAAGAAGGCGAAGAGTGCAGGGCGCGAGAGCCACGTGATACGTCCATTTTGCATCACTATTTTATATCATAATTTACTGTTATTCATTGATATATTTCGTATTTAGAGATGATACTTATGTTATTTCACCTATTTTGCATGTTTCACGATTATTGGAGAATCATTCACCGGAGTCAGGATTCTGCTGGAAAAAGCACCGTCGAACGCAATATTTCGAAGATCAACAATTGACGGAAATTACACAGAAGATCTTATTTTCCCGAAGACGAAGCCAGCCAAAAGGAGGGACCGAGGAGGGCCGCCATGGGCCCCCATAGGCCGGCGCGGGCCCTGGCCTGGCCGCGCCGCCTTGTGGGGAGGGGGCCCACAGCCCCCTTCGGCCGCCTCTCCTTCGCGTACTTCTTCGCCCGAAAACCTAAGCTCGGGGAATAATCACAGACACGGCCGCCTCTGCGGGCGGAAAAACACCAGAGAGAAAAGAGCTCTCCGGCGGGCAGGAATCCGCCGGGGAAATTCCCTCCCGGAGGGGGAAATCGACGCCATCGTCATCATCATCGAGCTGGACTTCATTGGGATCATCATCACCATCATCTCCACCGCCGACACCATCATCTCCACCGCTGCACCTCGTCACCGCTGTAACATCTAGGGTTGAATCTTGATTGTTTGATAGGGGAAACTCTCCCGGTATTGATTACTCCTTGTTATTGATGCTATTGAGTGAAACCATTGAACCAAGGTTTATGTTCAGATTGTTATTCATCATCATGTTCCATATGATGTCTCGTGAGTAGTTCGTTTAGTTCTTGAAGACATGGGTGAAGTCTAAATGTTAGTAGTGAACTATGTTGAGTAATATTCAATGTTATGATATTTAAGTTGTGGTGTTATTCTTCTAGTGGTGTCATGTGAACATCGACTACATGATACTTCACCTTTATGGGCCTAGGGGAATACATCTTGTATTCGTTTGCTAATTGTGGGGTTGCCGGAGTGACAGCAACCTGAACCCCCGTTGGTATATCGATGCAGGAGGGATAGCAGGATCTCAGAGTTTAAATGGTTAGATTTATCTTAATTACTTTCTTGTATTTGCGGATGCTTGCAAGGGGTATAATCACAAGTATGTATTAGTCCTAGGAAGGGCGATGCATTAGCATAGGTTCACCCACACAACACTTATCAAAACAATGAAGATTAATCAACTATATGAAGCGAAAGCACTAGACTAAATTCCCGTGTGTCCTCAAGAACGTTTGGTCATTATAAGTAAACAAACCGGCTTGTCCTTTGTGCTAAAAAGGATTGGGCCACTCGCTGCAATTATTACTCTCGCATTTTATTTACTTGTACTTTATTTATCTGCTATATCAAAACCCCCTGAATACTTGTCTGTGAGCATTTACAGTGAATCCTTCATCGAAACTGCTTGTCAACACCTTCTGCTCCTCGTTGGGTTCGACACTCTTATTTATCAAAAGTACTACGATACAACCCCTATACTTGTGGGTCATCAAGACTATTTTCTGGCGCCGTTGCCGGGGAGTGAAGCGCTATTGGTAAGTGGAATTGGTAAGGAAACCTTTACTGTACGTGCTGATTTTATTTCTGCCTGCTGCTATAATTCATTATGGAGAGATCTTCTCTTGAATTCCTATTTGGAAAATCTACTACTACTGCAACGGTAGTGGATGAGGCGCCAGGTGAGAAAGAGGTTCCATACAAAATACCTATGAGAATTATTGAACGTGTTGTGGATAACCGCTATGAAGGGGATGGAACTGTCCATCCTGGAGATCATTTACTGTTTGTACATGAATTATGCGGGTTATTCAAATGTGCAGGTATTGCTATGGATGAAGTTAGAAAGAAACTATTGTCCATATCGCTGTCTGGTAAAGCGGCGCATTGGTATAAATTGCTGAAGAATGGAGATTCTCTTGATTGGAAGGATATTGTGCCTCTATTTTATTCTAAATTTTATCCTCCAAGTGAAATTCACAAAGACCGAAACCGCATATATAATTTCTGGCCTCATGATGGAGAGAGTATTGCCCAAGCATGGGGAGATTGAAGTCTTTAATGCTCAAATGCCCCATTCATGAGCTTCCTGGTAATATCATCATTGATAATTTCTATGCAAGACTTTCTTTTCAAGATAAAACCTTGCTGGATACTACTTGTTCTGGATCATTTACACGCAACAAAGAAGAGTTTAAAAGGGACCTTCTTGATCGGATCCAAGAGAATACTGAAGGATGGGAGAACGACAAAGATAGAGAGTCGGGTATAAATTATGATTATGAATGCATTGAAACTTTTATGGATACTGATAAATTTCATAATATGAGTGCTGCTTATGGTCTAGACTCTCAAGTTGTTGCAAATTTTTATAAAGCTTTTGCCTCTCATTTTGAATTGCCTAGGAATAATTTTGATAAGTATCATGAACCGTACAAAGATAAAACTGATTCATCTATAAATAAATGTGTTGTAGTTGAAACTGTTGATCATATTCTTCCTGAAGCTTATATTGAAAAAACTCCTTTTCCTGCTAAAATGAAGGAGTATTCTGTTATAACTAGTGTATTAATAAAAGTGCAAAGAAACCTATAGAACCTGAAGAACAAATAAAGGTTGAACCTGCTATTGCAATAGTTAAGGATCTTGTGACTGAAAATGTAGAAGATGGTCATATTATTTTCTGTGAAGATGCTTCTAATATTGTTTCGCATCCTAATAAGTCTAGGGTTGCCAGTGTTCCTGAACCCGTTAGTATATCGATGCAGGAGGGATAGCAGGATCTCGAGTTTAAGGCTGTGGTTAGATTTATCTTAATTACTTTCTTGTATTTGCGGATGCTTGCAAGGGGTATAATCACAAGTATGTATTAGTCCTAGGAAGGGCGATGCATTAGCATAGGTTCACCCACACAACACTTATCAAAACAATGAAGATTAATCAACTATATGAAGCGAAAGCACTAGACTAAATTCCCGTGTGTCCTCAAGAACGTTTGGTCATTATAAGTAAACAAACCGGCTTGTCCTTTGTGCTAAAAAGGATTGGGCCACTCGCTGCAATTATTACTCTCGCATTTTATTTACTTGTACTTTATTTATCTGCTATATCAAAACCCCCATAGATACTGTGAGCATTTACAGTGAATCCTTCATCGAAACTGCTTGTCAACACCTGCTCCTCGTTGGGTTCGACACTCTTATTTATCGAAAGTACTACGATACAACCCCTATACTTGTGGGTCATCAAGACTATTTTCTGGCGCTGTTGCCGGTGAGTGAAGCGCTATTGGTAAGTGGAATTGGTAAGGGAAACCTTTACTGTACGTGCTGATTTTATTTCTGCCTGCTGCTATAATTCATTATGGAGAGATCTTCTCTTGAATTCCTATTTGGAAAATCTACTACTACTGCAACGGTAGTGGATGAGGCGCCAGGTGAGAAAGAGGTTCCATACAAAATACCTATGAAAATTATTGAACGTGTTGTGGATAACCGCTATGAAGGGGATGGAACTGTCCATCACGGAGATCATTTACTGTTTGTACATGAATTATGCGGGTTATTCAAATGTGCAGGTATTGCTATGGATGAAGTTAGAAAGAAACTATTCTCTATATCGCTGTCTGGTAAAGCGGCGCATTGGTATAAATTGCTGAAGAATGGAGATTCTCTTGATTGGAAGGATATTGTGCCTCTATTTTATTCTAAATTTTATCCTCCAAGTGAAATTCACAAAGACCGAAACCGCATATATAATTTCTGGCCTCATGATGGAGAGAGTATTGCCCAAGCATGGGGAGATTGAAGTCTTTAATGCTCAAATGCCCCATTCATGAGCTTCCTAGTAATATCATCATTGATAATTTCTATGCAAGACTTTCTTTTCAAGATAAAACCTTGCTAGATACTACTTGTTCTGGATCATTTACACGCAACAAAGAAGAGTTTAAAAGGGACCTTCTTGATCGGATCCAAGAGAATACTGAAGGATGGGAGAACGACAAAGATAGAGAGTCAGGTATAAATTATGATTATGAATGCATTGAAACTTTTATGGATACTGATAAATTTCATAATATGAGTGCTGCTTATGGTCTTGACTCTCAAGTTGTTGCAAATTTTTATAAAGCTTTTGCCTCTCATTTTGAATTGCCTAGGAATAATTTTGATAAGTATCATGAACCGTACAAAGATAAAACTGATTCATCTATAAATAAATGTGTTGTAGTTGAAACTGTTGATCATATTCTTCCTGAAGCTTATATTGAAAAAACTCCTTTTCCTGCTAAAATGAAGGAGTATTCTGTTATAACTAGTGCGATTAATAAAAGTGCAAAGAAACCTATAGAACCTGAAGAACAAATAAAGGTTGAACCTGCTATTGCAATAGTTAAGGATCTTGTGACTGAAAATGTAGAAGATGGTCATATTATTTTCTGTGAAGATGCTTCTAATATTGTTTCGCATCCTAATAAGTCTAGGAAAGCAAGTGTTCCTATGCTCTCTGTTAGAATTGGTGATCATTGTTATTATGGTTTATGCGACATTGGTGCAAGTATTAGTGCCATACCTTATGAGCTTTATACGGAAATCATGCATGAAATTGGTTCTTGTGAACTTGAAGATATTGATGCGGTTATTCGGCTAGCTAATAGAGAAACTATCTGTCCTATTGGTATTGTTCAAGATGTGGAAGTTCTATGTGGTAAGATTAAATATCCTGCTGACTTTTTGGTACTTGGTTCTGCTGCTAGTAAGACTTGTCCTATTATTTTTGGTAGACCTTTTCTAAATACTTGTGGAGCTATTATAGATTGCAAGAAGGAAAAAATTGTGACTAAATTTGCTGGTGAATCTTATGAGTTTAATTTCTCTAAATTTGCCAAAACTCCTTATAAAGCTGATTTGCCTAATAACGATTTTAGAGTTGAACAGTGTGCGTCTATTGCTCTTGCTCCTAATAATCCTTTGCAACAACATTTGGAGGATAGTGAGAGTGAAGTCTTTAGGGAAGAAAGGAATGAGCTTGATGAAATTTTCCTTCGTCAACCTATTCTTAAACATGACTTGCCGGTTGAAGATCTAGGTACAACACCACCACCAAAGGAAGATCCTGTTTTTGATTTAAAACCGTTGCCTGATAATCTTAAGTATGCTCATATTGATGATAAGAAAATATATCCTGTTATTATTAGTTCTAAGCTTTCAGATTTTGAGGAAGAAAGGTTATTGGAAATATTGAAGAAACACCGAGGAGCTATTGGCTATACTCTTGATGACTTGAAGGGGATTTCTCCCTCTATTTGCCAACATGCCATTAACATGGAAGATGATGCAAAGCCTATTGTTGAACATCAGGTCGTCGAGGTATTAAAACTTCTTGAAGCTGGAATTATATATCCTATTGCTGATAGTAGATGGGTCAGTCCTGTGCATTGTGTTCCTAAGAAAGGAGGAATGACTGTTGTGCCTAATGATAATGATGAGCTTATTCCTCAAAGAGTAGTTGTAGGGTATAGAATGTGCATTGATTATCGAAAAGTTAATAAGGTTACTAAGAAAGATCATTACCCTTTACCCTTTATTGATCAAATGTTAGAAAGGTTGTCTAAAAATACTCATTTTTGCTTTCTTGATGGTTATTCTGGGTTTTCACAAATTGCTGTTAAAACTAAAGATCAAGAGAAAACCACTTTCACTTGTCCCTATGGAACTTATGCTTATAGGCGTATGCCTTTTGGTTTATGTAATGCTCCTGCTACTTTTCAAAGATGCATGTCTGCTATTTTTCATGGCTTTTGTGAAAATATTGTTGAGGTATTCATGGATGATTTTTCTGTCTATGATAATTCTTTTGATAATTGCTTGCGAAACCTTGATAAAGTTTTGCAGAGGTGTGAAGAAACTAACCTTGTTCTTAATTGGGAGAAATGCCACTTTATGGTTAATGAAGGAATTGTATTGGGACATAAAATTTCTGAGAGAGGTATTGAGGTTGATAGAGCTAAAGTTGAAGCAATTGAGAAGATGCCCTATCCGAGGGATGTTAAAGGTATTCGTAGTATTCTTGGTCATGCTGGGTTTTATAGGAGATTTATTAAAGATTTCTCCAAGATTTCAAAGCCTCTTACTAATCTTCTTCAAAAAGATGTACCTTTTGTTTTTGATGATGATTGCAAGGAAGCTTTTGAAACTCTAAAGAAAGCCAACTGCTCCTGTAGTTGAACCTCCTGATTGGAACTTACCTTTTGAAATTATGTGTGATGCTAGTGATTTTGCTATAGTTGCTGTCCTTGGACAGCGAGTAGATAAGAAATTGAATGTTATTCATTATGCTAGTAAAACTCTTGATGCTGCTCAAAGAAATTATGCTACAACTGAAAAAGAGTTATTAGCTGTAGTCTTTGCTTGTGACAAGTTTAGATCTTATATTGTTGATTCAAAAGTTACAATCCATACTGATCATGCTGCAATTAGATACCTTATGGAAAAGAAAGATGCTAAGCCAAGGCTTATTAGATGGGTGATTCTTTTGCAAGAATTTGATTTACATATTATATATAGGAAAGGTGCTGATAATCCTGTTGCTGATAACTTATCTAGATTGGAAAATATTGCTTATGATCATGTTCCTGTTAATGATAGTTTTCCAAATGAACAATTGGCTGTAATAAAGGTGAGCTCGCGAGATAGTCCTTGGTATGCTGATTATGCTAACTTTATTGTTTCCAAATACTTGCCTCCAACCTTTTCAGCTCAGCAAAGGAGGAAATTCTTTTATGACTTGAGGCATTATTTTTGGGATGACCCACACTTATATAAAGAAGGAGTGGATGGTATTATGCGAAGATGTTCCAGAATATGAACAACAAGAGATATTGAGTAAGTGTCATGGTAGTGTTTATGGAGGACATCACGCCGGAGATAGAACCGCGCAAAAGGTTCTACAATCAGGTTTCTATTGGCCAACTCTCTTCAAAGATGCAAGAAAGTTTATTTTATCTTGTGATGAATGTCAAAGGGTTGGTAATATCTCCAGACGCAATGAAATGCCTATGAATTATACTCTTGTTATTGAATCATTCGATTGTTGGGGATTTGACTTCATGGGTCCTTTCCCTTCTTCAGAAGGTAACACTCATATACTTGTTGCTGTTGATTATGTTACTAAATGGGTGGAAGCTATACCCACAAAAAGTGCTGATGGTGAGACTTCTTTAAAAATGCTTTTAGATATTATTTTTCCTAGATTTGGAGTACCTAGATATATTATGACTGATGGAGGTTCTCATTTTATTCATGGTGGTTTTAGAAAAACTCTTGCTAAATATGGTATTAATCATAGGATTGCTTCCGCTTATCATCCTCAAACTAGTGGGCAAGTAGAATTATCAAATAGAGAAATTAAATCTATCTTGGGAAAGACTGTTAATAAATCTAGAAAGAATTGGGCTAGTAAATTAAAGGAAGCACTATGGGCTTATAGAACTGCTTATAAAAATCCCATGGGTATGTCACCTTATAAAATGGTTTATGGGAAAGCTTGTCATTTACCTTTAGAACTAGAGCACAAAGCTTATTGGGCTGTAAGAGAACTAAATAAAGATCCTAAACTTGCCGGTAAGAAAAGGTTGCTACAATTGAGTTCTTTAGATGAATGGAGAAGTGAAGCATATGAAAATGCTAAACTCTTTAAAGAGAAAGTTAAGAAATGGCATGATAGAAGAATTATCAAAAGAGAATTTAATGTTGGGGATAAAGTCCTATTGTATCGGTCTCGTCTCAGATTTTTTGCAGGGAAATTGCTCTCAAAATGGGAAGGACCATATGTCATTGTGGAGGTGTATCGTTCAGGGGCAATTAAAATTAGTTCTCTGCAAGGTGATGCCACACAAGTAGTGAATGGACAAAGGCTCAAGCACTATATTTCTGGAGATTCTTATAATGAAGATGTTGATGTTATCCAAGTGGTGACTCCGGAAGCTTTCATCAAAGGTCAAATTGACAGTTCTGCAGAGTTCGACTTTGAATAGGTAACGGTTGGTAATAAAAAGTCCGCGTTTAACTTTCCGAACAATGTTTTTGTTATTTTCGGAAAATATGAAAAATTACGAGATCGAAACGAGAGGAAGAGACGCACGGGCGTGCCCCATGCCGGCGCGGGCCCCAGCTTGGCCGCGCCGCCCTATGAGGACGGCCCCTCGGTGTCCCTCTCCGACTCTGGTTCGACCTGGTACTTTCTTTCCGTCGTGAAAATTCCTGCTATATAATCCCCCGGGCCCCTGGAGGTCCGTATATCGTTTTCTCGTCGTGTTTGTTTGAGCTGTTTTCTGCCATGATCTGTTTTTGATCTAGAAGCACTATGGTCTCCAACAACAAGGACAAGGGGCCTTTGGAGGAAGATATTCAAGATCCCGAGTTGAAAGAAGAATTCAAGGAGGAAGTGAAGGAGATTTCATCAATAAAAAGAAAGCGGCAAACTGTGGGGAGCAAGCCAATCTTGGTGGGATCGGTTAACACTGGACGTTCTTTTTCTCATAACTTGCAGGGACCTCTACCACCTGCTCTTAGCCTTAACTCTTTCCCTGATGTGGAGGAAGCACTACGGGTTACCGATGAGTTTTGTGATCAATACCGTGCTCTGAGAAGGGAAGTGGAGATACTTCAGGAGGAGAACAACCGACTTCGCAGAATGCTGGAATATTACTCAATTCCCATCACAAGGCCACCACTGCCACTTTTAGATAACAATGAATCTCTTCGAGTCTTAGTGCAGAATTGCCAAAGAGAAGCTGAAGCTGAAGGAGATCTTTAAGAATCGCGAGAAGGGCCACCACCATCACCACCGAAGGAGTAATTCATCATTGGCATTGGCATCCCCTTGGTTTGTTCCAAGCTTGGAGGAGTGCCGCGGTATCACATCATCACTATCTTTTACCTTTTTACTATCAAGTAGTGTCATATCATGAATAGGGAAGTTATCATATAAGATAGTTTGCAGTGTGGAAGTATCTCTCTTTAGTTGGTTATCTATGTATCCCTTGGTGTGAGTTATCATTATGGAATATTAATGAGAAGTTTTATCATTTACATATTGCACACCTTATTTTAGTTTGCAATCTCTATTATGTGATTGATCTTGTTGTTAGTATTGGTATCACTTTGGGAGCATTGAGTAAATCTATTTGGTTTTGGCAAACTTATCATTGGTCAATAGCAACAACACTTTGAGTTTAAGTAGAAAAGAGGAAATACATGTAGATATGTTAGTTCATTATCTTTCTTTCTTGATTAACTATGAGCTTAGTATTCTGAAGTTAAAATTGTGTGTGCTTACAAGTAAGATGCATGATTGTTTCTATCACATGTATATTTGTTTGTTTCACTCAACTCTTATGCTTGCTAATCAACCTTGCTAACCAAAGACTTGTACTGAGAGGGAATGCTTCTCGGGCATCCAAACCCTTAAACCAAACCTATGCCATCAGTGTCCACCATAACTAACTATTATGTGGTATTTTGCGCCATTCCAAGTAAATACTTCATGTGCTACCTTTAAACAATTCAAAAGTTATTATCTCTTATTTGTGTCAATGTTTTATAGCTCATGAGGAAGTATGTGGTGTTTTATCTTTCAATCTTTTCATTTACTGCTGACAGACTCTCACCAATGGACTAATGGCTCATCCGCTTATCCAATAATTTTGCAAAAGAGCTGGCAATGGGGTTCCCAGCCCCAATTAATTAACTTGCATTAATGATTCTCTTCACATGCTTTGCCCTGATCAATCAGTAAGCAACTAAATCTTACAAAAAGACACTCCTCCATGGTATGAGAATGTTGGAAGGCACCCGAGGATTAGGTTAGCCATGGCTTGAGAAAGCAAAGGTTGGGGGGAGTGTCATCCATAAATAAAACTAAAATACATGTGTAAACAAAAGAGAAGAAGGATGATCTACCTTGCTGGTAGAGGTAACGTCTTTCATGGGAGCCGCTCTTGAAAGTCTGGTTGATAAGATAGTTAGAGTGCCCACTACTATTCGTTGACAACAACAAACACCTCTCAAACTTTATTTTTATGCTCTTTATATGATTTCAAAACTTAAAAAGCTCTAGCACATGATTTGATCCCTGCTTCCCTGCGAAGGGCCTATCTTTACTTTTATGTCGAGTCAGTAAACCTATTTCCCTCCATCTTAAGCAAGCAATTGAGTTGTTGTGATCCAACCATTTATATTGTGATCTATTTAATCATGCCTTTTATTCTTCCTTGTTTAGTACAAGTTTTATCCGAATGAATATAGCTTTGAAGGTTATCAATGATTATGAGAAGATTATTATGATTAAGTATGAAAGTTTTGCTATAAGCTTTAATATAAGAGCGCTGCTCGATAAATAAGTACAATCTGTTAACTGTTCTTTGACCAAGAACGAAGTTTGCCATCACCAATCATGATTACCTATGCACCTTTATTTGTGATTTCCTTCTACTTGTTTCAAGTTAAATTATATGAGGAAGTTTTTTACTAGAATGTCTTTTGTGAATTAATAAATGTGATACTTCTTGTCCGTATTTTATTTATCGACTCTTCACTCCATAAACATGTGGTCTCGTTTACTGAGTTCAGTTTCGCTTGGGGACAAGCGAGTCTAAGCTTGGGGGAGTTGATACGTCCATTTTGCATCACTATTTTATATCATAATTTACTGTTATTCATTGATATATTTCGTATTTAGAGATGATACTTATGTTATTTCACCTATTTTGCATGTTTCATGATTATTGGAGAATCATTCACCGGAGTTAGGATTCTGCTGGAAAAAGCACCGTCGGAACGCAATATTTCTGAAGATCAACATTTGACAGAAATTACACCGAAGATCTTATTTTTCCCGAAGACGAAGCCAGCCAAAAGGAGGGACCGAGGAGGGCCGCCATGGCCCCCCAGGCCGGCGGCCCCGGCCTGGCCGCGCCGCCTTGTGGGAGGGGGCTCACAGCCCCCTTCGGCCGCCTCTCCTTCGCGTACTTCTTCGCCCCGAAAACCTAAGCTCCAGGGAATAATCACGAAGAGACACAGCCGCCTCTGCGGGGCGGAAAAACACCAGAGAGAAAAGAGCTCTCCGGTGGGCAGAATCCCGGGGAAATTCCCTCCGGGGGGAAATCGACGCCATCGTCATCATCATCGAGCTGGACTTCATTGGGATCATCATCACCATCATCTCCACCGCCGACGCCATCATCTTCACCGCTGCACCTCGTCACCGCTGTAACATCTAGGGTTGAATCTTGATTGTTTGATAGGGGAAACTCTCCGGTATTGATTACTCCTTGTTATTGATGCTATTGAGTGAAACCATTGAACCAAGGTTTATGTTCAGATTGTTGTTCATCATCATGTTCCATATGATGTCTCGTGAGTAGTTCGTTTAGTTCTTGAGGACATGGGTGAAGTCTAAATGTTAGTAGTGAACTATGTTGAGTAATATTCAATGTTATGATATTTAAGTTGTGGTGTTATTCTTCTAGTGGTGTCATGTGAACATCGACTACATGATACTTCACCTTTATGGGCCTAGGGGAATACATCTTTTATTCGTTTGCTAATTGTGGGGTTGCCGGAGTGACAGCAACCTGAACCCCCGTTGGTATATCGATGCAGGAGGGATAGCAGGATCTCAGAGTTTAAGGCTGTGGTTAGATTTATCTTAATTACTTTCTTGTATTTGCGGATGCTTGCAAGGGGTATAATCACAAGTATGTATTAGTCCTAGGAAGGGCGGTGCATTAGCATATGTTCACCCACACAACACTTATCAAAACAATGAAGATTAATCAACTATATGAAGCGAAAGCACTAGACTAAATTCCCGTGTGTCCTCAAGAACGTTTGGTCATTATAAGTAAACAAACCGGCTTGTCCTTTGTGCTAAAAAGGATTGGGCCACTCGATGCAATTACTACTCTCGCATTTTATTTACTTGTACTTTATTTATCTGCTATATCAAAACCCCCTGAATACTTGTCTGTGAGCATTTACGTGAATCCTTCATCGAAACTGCTTGTCAACACCTTCTGATCCTCGTTGGGTTCGACACTCTTATTTGTCGAAAGTACTACGATACACCCCCTATACTTGTGGGTCATCAGCCGGCATAATGCTGGGCAGGCCGGCACGGTCTTTGCATCAAGGACTCGTTCACTGGACGGCGAGGGAAGAAAAGTGGCATCTGCTGCAAAGTACTCTGCACCTGTGGAGTCTGACGATAGTGGTGATGGCGATTATCATTATTCCCCCGGTGAGTCCAATCGTGGTCCGGCCATGGAGAAGAGCGCAGGAGACGCGGCCACAAGGGAGGCGGCTGGGACTGCCGTGGTTCTGCGCCGGAGAGGCATATCGACGTTGTTGTCTCGTCAAGGACCCGTTCACGGAAAGGCGGCCGGGAAAAGGGGGTCCTTCTGCAAAGTATACTGCGACGTATACTGCAACTATGGTTTATAACCATAGTATTTGTGTTGATCAACAATGTATGAGGCATTTATTCCATTTTGTCTTGTGCATCGGACTTGTTGTCCTCACTTGGTCTCACTTTCTTCCATTTTAATCATAGTAGGAACCGGATGAAGACCCCGATGCAAGCGAGCCTGGTGGGTAGAGAGGAGGGAGCAAAAGAGGAACCGGATGAAGACTACTTTGTATCTTGAAATTGTGAAATTTGTATGAATTAAGAGTTGTATGCAAAACATTTGACACTTGCCACTATATATGTATCTCGATCGGCTGTAAGTAATGTGATGATGATGTCTTCATTATATGTGGTCAATGTACATGCTATTTATATTATATCTGCATATTTCTGTATGTTGCTGTATATAACTTGTATATTGCTGTCTATAACCTGTATATTGATGTCTATAAACTGCATGTGTATAGCAGGCATCACAAAATCGTGTATAATACAAGCAAATTATGTGGCGCACTGAAAATCAATTCTGTGGCGCACGCTTTTCTATGGCGCACCCGAGCACCCGTGCGCCACAGAAACCTTAATTCTGTGGCGCACGGGCCGGTGCGCCACAAAAACCTTATTTTTGTGGCGAAGTTTCTGTGGCACAGCCCACATGCGCCACATAATCCATTTTTGGTGCGCCACTGATGAGGCTTTTCCTACTAGTGGTAGCAACAAGGTGAAGATCAACATACCATCGAAGATCGCTAAGTGTTAACGAGATAAATCTCGTGGTTGATGTAGTCGATCACTTTCCGCTTTCAAAAGCGCGTTGAAGATCGGTGCCACAGTCGGACAACACCTCTGCACTCGGTCACACGTATGGTGTCGATGAAGACGTGCTCTTCCGTTCCAGCGGGCATTGGATGTAGTAGATCCTCCTCGGAATCCCGCCAGCGCACGACGGCATGGTGACGGTGGTGGTGGAGATCGCCGGCAGGGCTTTGTCGTAAGCAGTGCGGGAGAGAGAGAGAGAGAGAGAGAGGAGGGGGAGCTAGGGTTTAGGAGAGAGGGGGGCTTGGGGCGCCGGCCTAGGAGCCCCTTGGTGGTGCGGCTGGCTTATGGTGTCCAGGCCCCTACCCTCTCCTCCTCTTTATATGGGGTAACCCCTTTCTTGTGACGGTAAAGCACACGTCCGTTGGGAACCCCAATAGGAAGGTATGATGAGTACAACAGCGAGTTTTCCCTCAGTAAGAAACCAAGGTTATCGAACCAAAGGGAGATGAAGATCACGTGAAGCTAGGTTATTGGTGAAGGAGTGTAGTGGCGCAACACAGGGATTCCGGTGCCAACGTGGAACCTGCACAACACAATCAAACTACTTTGCCCCAACTTAACAGTGAGGTTGTCAATCTCACCGGCTTGCTGAAAACAAAGGATTAAACGTATGGTGTGGAAAATGATGTTTGCTTGCAGAAAACAAAAGAGAACAATGATTGCAGTAGGTTGTATTTCAGATGTAAAAGAATGGACCGGGGTCCACAGTTCACTAGTGGTGTCTCTCCAATAAGATAAATAACATGTTGGGTAAACAAATTACAGTTGGGCAATTGACAAATAGAGAGGGCATAACAATGCACATACATATCATGATGACTACTATGAGATTTACTTAGGGCATTACGACAAAGAACATATACCGCCATCCAACATGCATCTATGCCTAAAAAGTCCACCTTCGGGTTAGCATCCGCACCCCTTCCAGTATTAAGTTGCAAACAACAGACAATTGCATTAAGTACTGTGTGTAATGTAAACAATACAAATATCCTTAGACAAAGCATTGATGTTTTATCCCTAGTGGCACCAGCACATCCACAACCTTAGGGGTTGCTGTCACTTCCCCAAATTCAATGGAGACATGAACCCACTATCTAGCATAAATACTCCCTCTTGGAGTTACAAGTATCAACTTGGCCAGAGCCTCTACTAGCAACGGAGAGCATTCAAGATCATAAATAACATATATGATAGATCAATAATCAACTTGACATAGTATTCCATATTTATCGGATCCCAACAAACACAACATGTAGCATTACAAATAGATGATCTTGATCATGATAGGCAGCTCACAAGATCTAAACATGATGGCACAAGAGGAGAAGACAACCATCTAGCTACGCTATGGACCCATAGTCCAAGGATGAACTACTCACGCATCAGTCCGGCGGGCATGGTGATGTAGAGCCCTCCGGTGATGATTCCCCTCCCGGCAGGGTGCGGAGGAGATCTTCTGAACCCCGAGTTAGGGTTGACTACGGCGCGTCTCTGTTCTCGTATTTTGGCTCCCGGTGCTAGGGTTTCGGACGAAGGAATAAATAGGCGAAGGCGAGCGGGGGAGCTAGGGGGCTCCTCCCCACATCACGGCGCGGGGCCCCACTGCCGCGCCGCCCTATGGTGTGGGCCCCCTGCTGGCCTTCCTCGACTCTTCTTCGGTCTTCTAGAACACTCCATGGAAAATAGGGCCATGGGCTTTTGTTTCGTCCAATTCTGAAAATATTTGTAAACCAACTTTTCTGAAATCAAAAACAGCAGAACAGGAACGCACCGGCATCTTGTTAATAGGTTAGTCCCGGAAAATGCATAAAAATGATATAAAGTGTGAATAAAACATGTAGGTATTGTCATAAAAGTAGAATGGAACATAAGAAATTATAGATACGTTGGAGACGTATCACCCCTAGGGTTGCCCCAAAACCACTTTGGAGTCCAACTTCAAAACTTACCAAATTGGGAAACCTCGAGGGAGAGGAATTTCTCCCTTTCCTTCTTTCTTGGCCGGCCAACATGGTGGAATCCACCATGCACTCCACCTTCCCACTTGGTGGGTTGGCTAGGGCTGGTGCCATAGTGAATTATTCCGGATGATTCTAGAACATTCTACAACCTTTCATAAATTTTCACCGAACCACTCCAAAACATGGAATGTGACTTCCTATATATGAATCTTATTCTTCGGACCATTCTAGAACTCCTCGTGATGTCCTTGATCCCATCCGAGACTCCAAACAATATTCGAACTTCATTCCATATTCCATATCTACTTAAAAGAACGTCGAACCTTAAGTGTGTCACCCTACGGTTCGTGAACTTTGCAGACATGATCGAGACTCTTCTCCGATCAATAAATAATAGAGGGACCTGGAGATCCATAATAGATGCCACATATTCCACGATGACTTCGTGATCGAAAGAACCATTAACATACGATACCGATTCGCTTTGTCTCGCGGTATTTTACTTATCCGAAGTTTGATCGTCGATGTGTCTATACCTAGTTCAACCTCGTTACCGATAAGTACTCTTTACTTGTACCATGATATGACATCCCTTGTGAGCCAGTCACATGCTTGCAAGCTAGTTGAATGACATTCCACCGAGAGGGTCTAGAATATATCTATACGTCATTTGGATGGATAGATCCCACTATTGATCCACGCGCTTCAACTTATACTTTCCGAACACTTAATTTCACCTTTATAACTACTCATTTGCGAAGTAGTGTTTGGTATCATCAAAGCATCCATCCGATGTGGGTGATTAACATGATCTCATGGTCGAAGGATTAGGTTACTATGTATCTTAAAGCTTGAAGCGAAACGAACTTAATTACTTGATCATATGCTACACTTACTATGGGTGTATGTCCATCACATCAATCACCTAATGTTATGATCTTGTTATTAATAACATCCAATGTTCATGATCAGGAAACCATGACCATCTATTAATCAACAAGCTAGTTTAACAAGAGGCTTCCTAGGAACACTTTTATGTTTACAAAATACATAAGTATTAATGTTATCGTTTAATACAATTATAGCATGGTATGTAAACATTTATCACAAACACTAAGATATAACGATAAACACTTTTATAATTGTCGCTTTGGCATATCTCCAGCAACTAAGCCTTCGGGATTAAAGGTCTTTACCTTTAGTCCCGGTTTAAAGATAAATCGGGACTAAAGGGTCCTCCACGTGGTGCGGCTAGGGGGCTCGTGGTGGAGGACCTTTGGTCGCGATTCGTCATACAAATCGGGATTAAAGGGTCTCTGCCGCGGCAGAGAAAATGGCTTTTTCTCTGCCGCGGTCACTAGTAGAAAACATGACTTCCATCCAGACCTTTTGTACTGGTTTCTTTACGAACCAGTATTAAAGGGTGCATTAATACCGGTTTCACTGCCCAGGGCGCCAACAACCTTTAGTACCGGTTCGTGCGGGACCTTTAGTACCGGTTCGTGTCATGAACCGGTGCTATGGCATCAGCCCCCGTGGATCGCTTTTTTGGTTTATAAAATACAAAAGAAAATGATAGAAAATTCAAAATATAAAATGTTTTTCAGATTCTTTTATGTTATGCAGCCTACTATTCGGTGAAATTAGGAAATTTGAATTTGGACTTTTTTTGCATAGAAAGTTTAGAAAAAAGTAAATGGCATTAACGTTTGCATACGATGTCAGAAAAAAGCATATAATATATCAAAATGATCGTTGCGGCCCCGACACTGACTTCGTTGTCATGCCTCGCGGATTGGAGGTGGCGCCGCGCTGCACGCCGGCAGCCCCGACACAGGAGTTGTCGTCACACCTGGTGTGTGGTGTGGAAGGCGCCGTGCTGCGTCGGCACAGACGTCTTAGCATGCGTAGTGGTGATGGTGCCACGCTGCGCCTCGGCAGCCTCGTCAAGGATGGTGTCATCGCTCGTGGCGGAAATGGCGCCGCGCTGCACGCCGGCAGCCTCATCAAGGTAGTGTTCGTCGCGGCTCGTGGACGCCGTGGAGATGGCGCCGTGCTGTCGGTGCCGACAGCCTCATCAAGGTCGGCGTCGTCCTCGCCATGGCGGATGGCGCCGGACTGTACACCGGCAGCCCCGACGTCGTCGTCAGTGTCATGGTGTAGAGTTGAACATGGCGTCGTGCTGCACGCCGGCAGTCTCGTCAAGGTCGCCGTCGTCGCGCCTCACGGGTCATGAAGATGGAGCCGCGCTGCACGCCGGTAGCCCCATCACGGAGGTCGTCGTCGCGCCTCACGGGTGGTGAAGATGGCGTCGCGCTGCACACCGGCAGCCTCCTCGCCGACATCGTCGTCGCGGCTTGTGGATGGTGAATATGGCGCCGGGCTGCACGCCGGCAGCCTCCTCGCGAACATCGTCGTCGTGGCTTGTGGTGGTGTTGATGGCGCCACGCTGCACGTCGGCAGCCTCGTCATGGACGTCATTGTCGCGGCTTGTGGTGGTGTTGATGGCGACGCGCTACACGTGGGCAGCCTCGTCACGGACGTCATCATCGCGGCTCGTGGTGGTGTTGATGGCGCCGCGCTACACGCCGGTAGCCTCATCACGGACGTCATCGTCGCGGCTCGTGGGTGTGTCGATGACGCCACGCTGCACGCCGGCAGCCTCCTCGCGGACGTCGTCGTCGCGGCTTGTGGGTGTGCTGATGGCGCCGCGCTGGAGCCGGCAGCCTTGTCGTGGCTTGTGGAATATATAATCTTTTCCAGCTCCCGGTGGCAGGCCATCTCGCGAATGAACTCGCAGACGTAGTATCCACATAAGTTATTCCCGGGTTCCGGCTTCAACCACTTTACGAAAAATTAGTTCGATCAAGCTAATAATCAAGCATGATTATGCATGGTAATGAAAAAAAATCAAACAGATTCGGTAGCATAGCTATAGTATTACTTACAGGATGATCTTTGATCTTTAAAGGTAAGTTCCGGTTTTCATTCACCCCTACAATTCTTGATGAACCGTTTCCACGCCGTGCCTGGCAAAAAAAAAGAGTAAATGGGTTATTAATTAGTTGATATCATGAAATGAGAACAAGATGTCAATACAGGGCGATATTGATTGAAATTACCTCTGGAGCATGACACCCAGGTTTGCCCATTGCTCATGGTTTTACGTTTCGAGTCCATGACAAGTACTACTCCTTTGTCAAGCTAATTGATTAGTAGAATATAGTGGAAGCTGCACACACATAACTCGCCGGATTAGTTAGACTTCACATTGAGTAAACGAAATCGAATGTATGTAAGAAAGTTATAACACTCCCTTAAAGTTGTAAGGAAAAAATATTTCGGATTTGTTTTCTTGCTTCTGTAAAAACCTTAGCAAGTTTTACTCTGTGTCCTTGGGGATTTTGTTTACCGTAACTTCATGAGCTATTTTTGGGTTAATGAACCCAATGTCATAGAGTCCGCCTCTTCGAGCATCTTCATTCTGCATAATATGTAGCGTATAAAAGAATATAGTAAGGATAATTGTTAGTTCAATGAACGTGCTGAAATAGAGACTCAATTACATAAATAAATCACTTACACATAGTAGCAACTCATGAGAGTTGTGTCGAGGGTGTCTTAATTGAATAACTGAAATAGTTCTTCAAACTCAATGTTTATCTCCTCGTTTCTCCGGAAGTAATGCTCATCTTTAATTTCGATTATGAGGTAGGCCTCCGAGTTATGAGAGGTTTGCATCACCAGTCATGGAAATGGAGGTGGCAATGGCTGCAATCGTCGATGGGTGCCCCCATGCCAAATCTATCGTGGTTGGGGGCATGAGGCGCTAGACTATCACCGATGCTATGATGACTCCCGCGTAGACAACTCTGTGTCTATGTCCTCCCACGAGCCTCAGTGGTACATCGATACTGGTGCTACTGATCACCTGACGAGTGATCTTGAGTGTCTCCGGTGGTACAAGTTCATCTATTTCAGATATTGGACACTCAAATTTAGCTGGTTCATCTCTTCACTTGAAGAGCATCATTCATGTTCCGCATATTAGAAGCATCTTCTCTCCGTTTATCGCCTTGTTTTTTACAATAATGTTTTTGTTGAATTTCATTGTTTACTTTCCTCGTTAAGGACAAGGCCACGTGAAAATTCTTCTTCACGGTAGAAGTTATGGCGGGCTCCCCATCCCGTTTAATCGAGCATCATCCACACCTCCTTATCAGGCGTAATCCAGCGTCGAGACCACTCGTCCCAGTGTCATTATCGTCTTAGTCATCCCACAAAAAATATCCTTCAAACCATTGTTAGGCAAAGAGGACTTTTACAGTACCCAAAATGATTTAATGTGTTCTTCCCGTAATCAGACTTCAGCTTTGTGATGAGTGTACAATTATCTTATACTTTTTCTCATCGTGTTTCTATGATGATTCTTGAGTTAATTCATTCAGATGTTTGGGATCCCGCTATTGTCAATGATTTTTCCCGTTTCTGTTAGATTTATTTCCTCAAGCACAAGTATGATGTTTGGCATGTTTTCTACAAATTTCAAGATCATGTTAAACGTCTTTTAAATGCTAAAATCAAAGCCATGCAGTTGGATTGGGTGGAGAGTACCACAAGTTGCATAGTTGTTTCGAGCGCACTTGCTTATATCAATGCATCTCGTGCTCTCACACCTCGCAGCAAGACGGGGTTGCCGAGCACAAGCACCGCCACATGTTATAAACAGTTTGCTGGCATATTCCTCTCTTCCATGGCTTTTTTGGATGAAGCCTTTCTTACCGCTTGTTACCTCAATAATCTCATGCCCATCCTTGTCTTCTCAAAATCCAACTCAAGTACTTCTTTTTCGACACTTTTAGTTGTTGTGCCTGCTGGCTCAAGACCCATAGCATCATACCCATTTACCCGTCCAAAATTTGATAAGTGTGCCTCCATAGTATTCCAACGTACTTAATTTCCCCCTTATTCACACATTCACGTACCTAGGTCAAACCTAACGTTTCCATGTCGCACAATTATTGATAGGTTCGTTAGGATTAGACCCCTATTTAGGATCGCTTCATGCCATGTCACGTGACTCATTCCATATCATTCTTAAATGATTACATCATGATGTGTTGTTGTTTATGGGTATGTACTATTGTCTATGAGAATGTGTTGTTGTTCATAATATGCTTTTGCTCATAATTATTTATTGATATATATTTCATGTTATTATTTGTGGACTATCTCTTGTCAACTTGATGTGTTGTAAACGCGGGTATTTATCTCCGCGGGTATCAATTTACCCTGCCGGGTGACGGGTATGAAAAAGCTTGTATGCATTGATGGGTATGGAACAACATGATTCAAACATTCTATGAGGACAAAACAAACGGGTATAGCCAGTCTATGTGCATGCATAACATAACAAGTCTGCGTTCCAGCAAATATCAACACTTATAACTCTGGAGGTTCATTAGATCTTTATAAAGTTCGGAAGCTTGCTTATTTCTCAAGTAAGGCCGTCACTAGTTCTATTCCTAAAAAAGTTTTCTGTGTATAACATAAAATTCTGGATAATAAAGCTTCTTCTTAAGTTAATTTCTATGGCATTGATTTCCTAAAAATTATATGGTGTTACCCTAAAAAAAGATGATCTGCAGGTTTCAAAATTATGAGGAATTCAAAGATACGCATCACATTTATCACTGCAAATTAGCCAAAAAATAATGATCCTACAGTACCTATAGATACACATTTGTGGATGTGTTTCTTAGGATGCCCAATCTGATCAGCTGAAGAAACACGAAGATAAATGTACGGAGAATCCATGCAGGTGAAGATATAGGTGGCAAAAATATAAATGGGTTGACAAGTGGGACACAATTCTAGCTCAGCAAAGTGCACAAATTAATCTAAAAAAAAAGCGAAGTGCACAAATTTCTGCCTCATAAGCTCTGAAAAAAGGGTCCGCTCGGTATCACTTTGGGACTAATGGGATACTGTTTTGGTCGCAAATCGTTTGTAGAAAGATGTTCATGTTCGTAAACATACTGTTCTCCTCAACTTCACAATATGTTCGACAGATAACATGCGGATAAGTACGTTTGTACTTTTGCCCACTAAGAATGGAAAGAATACTAGCAACCGGCCGCGGGCCTAACCAATGAAAATTTCTCTATCAGCTAAGGCAAATCGGACGGGAGGAAGAGCACTTGACTAGCGGCCGGTGGCCAGCCACGCTCCAGTCCGGTGTTGATCGATCAGCGCCTGCAAGTGAAGAGAATGTTAAATGATGGAAACGAAATGTGAAGCGGTTGCTTTCTTGGTTTCTTGCTGGCAATCTTGGTTTCTTGCAGCTAATCTCCGGTTCTTGGTGCTAATCTCATTTCTTGCTGCTAATCTTGGTTTCTTGCATTTCAAGAAAGAACAATCCAGAAGAATGAGAAGGACCGGAGCAGAGGCGTATGCACCAACCAGTGAGGGGAGGAAGATGGCGGGCTGGCGGAGTAGGCTCGCACGACGAACGCCACCGCGAGAGGCAACCCCACGGCCACCGCGCCCAAGGCAGAGCGGAAGAGGAGTAGGCGACCACCCCATCGACGGCCACCGTGGACGGCGGCTTCGAGTCCGGGTGGGTGATGGTGTCCCGCGGAGGAGTCGGTGGCGGCGTCGAAGGAGACGGAGGGGCCGGTGGTGGTGGCGCCGACGCCGGAGCCGCTGGCTGAGGCAGCGTCGGCCAACGCTGCGGCGGCGCCCTCGATCCTGTCCCTCTCCTCCTCCTGCCTGGTGACCTCCTCCAGCACCGCGAAGCTGTTGTGCGTCCCGCTCCGAGTGAAGCCAACCGGCACCAGCGGCCGGTTATTCTTGTCCGTGGCAGGGAGGGGGCCGGTCGGGGAGGAGACGAAGTTCATGGTGGAGTTGGAGGGAGGTGGCCTGGTGGGGAAGAGGGTGGAGGAGCGACGGAGAAGAGCGAAACAGAGAGAGACGGGCAGGGAGAGAAGGCAGTTATATAGGGAGAGGTCAGCGCGCAGCGTCGGGGCAGCAGAGCTACGACGGCGCCGTGACGGCCGTGGGCACAACCCCTCTACCCTCCCGGTGAGATCGCCGCTGCCACCCTAGGAGTTTCCGGGCAAAGCCCTGGTGGCGTGGCGGAGACGGCGTGGTCTTACCTGAGCCGTCGACCGGAGGACATGGCGGCGGCGTCTGGCATCGCCTCCCCTGAGACGGCGGCGTCGGCCAGGATGTATGTGCTCCTTCGTGGGGACGGCACACTCGGACGACGGTGGCTTGGCCCAGAACTAGGCCCGGATGGGCTTTGGTGGGCCTTGCATGTCGATCTCCTATCGGTGTTCCATACGCGGTAGTGGCACTCCTGGGCTTCTCCTGCGTCACGAGGAAGCCTCGGGCAGCAGCTCCTGGCATGGTGTTGGTGGCCATCTCCTCCACCGGAGGTGGTTGGCCTACGGCTAGGTTGTCATGAGATCCGTCACCTAGTCCCGACTGCAAGTCGGGAAGACACAATTGTCGGTGAAAACTAAGCCTTTTGGCAGGCGATGGCAACATTTTGCGACAGTACCTTGATAAAGGCATCACTGAGAAACGAATGCCGACTTTCTCGTGCCACTCCGGAGGAAACCTAAGTTCGGATCTCCGAGACAGGATGATGGCGGCACTCTGGTTTAGTTTTCTGAATAACGATTAAATAAAAGCCATATGCATCGCTTTGATGCAACTCCCATTTCACAAAAGGAAGGGCATGGTCAAATTTTGGATTGTTTATTTGTATTTTATCCAACATGTAATTTCTCGCTTAATTATGGTGACTATTCACACTTGCTATGTTTGACAGCTTTTTTTTTTTGAGATCACTATGTTTGACAGCTTATGAACATATATGTATGATAACTACACATTTAATAGGTGATGGTGATTTAGGTATGCCCATTTTTACAATAAATATGTAATTACAGTAATTTCCTGCTATATTAGATTTTAATTTGGTTTAGTTTATCTAGGCTTCACTTAGATTTGTTTGCGTCGGACCGCTAGGTTGGATCCTCGCTATCTGATTATGAATGGACCAGAGATGTTTGTTTGTGTCATGCTGCTGGAGAAGCCCTGAGGTCAAGTTTTGAACCCACTTGATCACTTGAATTATGTACCTCCTCCGTGTGGAAGTAAGTGACTCGGTGCGAATCTAAAAAAATTGAGTCACTTATTTCCGAACAAAGGGAGTAATTAAGTAAAATGATAAAAAAAATAGATATGCGTAGTTCAAAGTGAAATAAATTATATTATTAAAAACATCGTTGGTTTGTCAAATCAAATGGTAAAACATCATGTTACAGCAGCGACGAACAAGCTCGATCTAGACCCTAGTTGTTTCTACCATTTCACGATGCCGCTCTGACGCCTCCTCTTATCCATGTGCGGGAGAATGAGGAGCTACTTCAGGGCGCAGATCCCGTCTTTCATGTCCCTTCCGGTGGCATCCTCTTCCCAGCAATCTACGCGTGGCTATGGAGCCGAGGGGAGGCAGGAGAGGCGGCGGCGCTGGTCGGAGTGAATGGAAAATGGGGGAAAGAGAGGGGAGAGGAGACCTGATAGAGGGCTCAGTGGCTGATTTGTGGGCCAAAGCAAACACGAGACAGGACGAGTGGACGCTCGGACCTATCCGCCTCGACCCATGTAGATACCAAATTTGGTCCACAGATGGGTCGCCGAGGACAAATAGGTTCGTTTGCGTCAGACCGCTGGTTGGCTCCTCGCGATTCGGCTATCCATTCAGATACAAATGTAGCTGAGATGTTTGTAAGTGGGAGGCCATTGGAGAAGTCCTGAGGTCAACTTTGTAACCAACTTGATCACTTAAATTGTATACCTCCTATGTTCAAAACTAAGTGTCTCGGATTTGTTTAAATTAACATGTTTGGCGAATACATGCTAATCTATACAAACTCAAGTTGGACGAAGGGAGCACTACAGGAAAATGTTGCCGTGCCGACGGTGATCACCGTCTGCATAGGTCGAAAAACCTTCGGTGCAACCCTATGCCGATGGTGATCCTCGGCTTCTACCCGTCGGCAACGCATGCAACACTAATCCCGTTGGCATAGAAACACCGTCGGCATAGGTCAGTACACCGACGGTTTTCTACTGGTTGTCGGCGCATCTATGCCGTCAGCGCGTCTGGAGTAACGGAGTAGGCCTAACGGCGAAGGACCTATGCTGACGGTTATACTGTCGGCATAGCCTGGCACGTGCCGCATTCCGGTACCCGCCGACGCACGCTTGGGAAAGAAAAAAGAAGAAAAATTTGGGAGCTATGCAGACGGTTAAACCGTCGGCATAACCCCTCTATGTGGCACGTTCTGGTTCCTCCCGGGTGGCGCAGCTCAAGGGACCGTCGCCATAGCAACTCCAATTTTGTCAATTTTGTCAAAAAAATATCAATTTTTTGTTTCTAATTATTTTTTACTCCCTCTTTTTTCTTTTTTTTCAGAATTTCTAGTATTCCAGTTATTTGACAAGTTTAGTTTCTAACTATACTTAATCTCTAGTTAAATTACTTACTTGTGGTTAAACTTTTCGCTCGGTCATCCATCCTCCCACTACTCCAGCACTAGCACGCTTAACTTCCAAGTTCCTTCCCGTCGCGCTTCCTAGTGTTTCGCACGCATGTTATTGATAATAGTATCATATCAATCCTATTAACATGTTGGTCAATGTCAAACTTCTTTATTGTTTGAATTCGAAATAAGTCTTTTAATAAACAAAAGTAATGATGTAATAAAAATCTTGAATAAATAAATAAACGTTAACTTTTTAAATTTGTATTATTTAAATTTTTTTTAGCGAAACCAAAAACCTGAAAATTTGAAAATCTAAAAATTCGCTAACCTTTATGGTTAAGTAATAGTACCAATAATGAGCCCACCTTAGCTCAATATTCCCTCCGGTAGACGAAACCCTAATTTTGTTAACTGCGTGGTCTACCCCTTTGACCGGCATCCAACATTGGTGCCCCGATAGAATTTTCTCTTTCATTGTGTTTTGTTAGGTCATAGGAACATATAGTACCAATAATGAGCCCATCTTAGCTCAATATTCCCTCCGGTAGACGAAACCCTAATCCAGGAAAAAACAACACACAAAATGATGCTTCCTAGGCCCAAAAACATTTTTCCCAGAATTTGTAGAGCGAAGGAAAGCTAACCCCTAGTTCAAATCCGGGCAGTTTCCAGCGGGATTCAGCGGAATTCTGAAGCGAAAGAAAGCTTACCCCTAGTTCAAATCTCGCCCAAACATTAAACGCGCCCAGGTAGCTGCTTCACAAAAAACCCGTTTCGGCACCCCGAAAATGAAAAATGTGTATGCTATTATGCAGAACGAAGATTGGGGAATGCAAAAAAAGGAACATGCATGATGTTGGGTTCATTGACCCACATATCGTTAATGGATATGTGTTAGAAAGATACCCCCGCGACGTGGAGAAAGACCTGTGGGATTTTCTTACAAAGCAGCAACTCAAAAGTCAAATTCTATTTCCTTACCATTTTGGGTGAGTGTTTCTGTCTTGTGAACATTCTCTTTTGTTTACTCCATGCATGGTATGTATAATCGATGAGTTATGCATGACTGTGCATGTAACGTGTCCGCAGGTTCCACTGGATTCTGCTAATAATTGAATTTCACACCTCCAGAGTTCTCATCATGGACACTCTGAATATGGATTCAAAGCTTTGGGTCAACATGAGAAATATGCTGCAAAAGTAATTATTTTCAATCATTTGCGCTCTATATCGATCGGCCTCTTTCGTTCATTTCCTAATATCAAGTAACTAATAACTCCCTTGTTCATTTAATTTTCTTTGCCCTGTAGGGTTTGGAGACGTTCTCAGATCAAATTGTCGGTGAATTCAAACATGAACTAGAATTTAGAAGGTTACTTACTACGGATATTCATCCACCGTGGACCAATCTATGTGGATACTATGTTTGTGAGTTCATCCGGAGACACACCTCTGAGCGGAAGGCGTCAGATAGCAACTTGCAGAGGAATAACTTGCGGAAGAAGCTTAGTCCACTTCCGACCAATTCAAGAGGAATTAGCAGGATTTTTGGTGAGGGAAGTCCTCCATCCTAAAGGAGAACACTATTACGAGGATGAAGAACTTCTGATGCCGTAAATTGTGTATGGAAACTTGTTCGAAGTTGTATATGGTCACCCGAGATTGAATATATATTGTATATTCCTCTTGAATTCTTCTTGTTTGAAATTTCAAACTTGTTTGAAATTGTACATTCATATGCATGTATATAGTAGCATAGAATATGTGTACTGAAACTTCTTCAAAATTAAAATAAAACACAAAATAAAATATAAAGGAAATAAAACACTACAAATTAAAAATAAACCAGATTTAGGGGGGCTAAAACCCTAAACCCGCGGAGGCCTTTAGTCGCGGTTGGCCAGGTGATACGTCTCCAACGTATCGATAATTTCTTATGTTCCATGCTACTTTATTGATGATACCTACATGTTTTATGCACATTATATGTCGTATTTACGCATTTTTGGAACTAACCTATTAACAAGATGTCGAAGAGCCAGTTGTTTTCTGCTGTTTTTGGTTTCAGAAATCCTAGTAACGAAATATTCTCGGAATTGGACGAAATCACCGCCCAGGGTCCTATTTTTGCACGAAGCTTCCAGAAGACCGAAAGGGATAAGAAGGGGCGACGAGGCGCCGCCACCATAGGGCCGCGCGGGAGGGGGCCCGCGCCGCCCTATGGTGTGGGCCCCTCGTGCTGCCTCTTGACCTACCCTTCCGCCTACAAATAGCCTCCGTCGCGAAACCCCACGAGAGCCACGATACGGAAAACCTTAGAGACGCCGCCACCGCGATCCCATCTCGGGGATTCGGAGATCGCCTCCGGCCCGGAGAGGATTCATCTCCCGGAGGACTCTACACCGCCATGGTCGCTCCGGAGTGATGAGTGAGTAGTTCACCCCAGGACTATGGGTCCATAGCAGTAGCTAGATGGTTGTCTTCTCCTAATTGTGCTTTGTTGGATCTTGTGAGCTGCCTAACATGATCAAGATCATCTATCTGTAATACTATATGTTGTGTTTGTCGGGATCCGATGGATAGAGAATACTATGTTATGGTGATTATCAATCTATTGTTTATGTGTTGTTTATGATCTTGCATGCTCTCCGTTATTAGAGGCTCTGGCCAAGTTTTTACTCTTAACTCCAAGAGGGGTATTTATGCTCGATAGTGGGTTCATGCCTTCATTGACACCTGGGTGACAGTGGGTTCTAAGGTTGTGATGTGCTGTTGCCACTAGGGATAAAACATTGATTCTATGTCTATGGATGTAGTTGTCGATTACATTACGCACCATACTTAATGCAATTGTCTTGCTTTGCAACTTAATACCGAATGGGGTTCGGATGATAACCTGAAGGTGGACTTTTTAGGCATAGATGCGGTTGGATGGCGGTCTATGTACTTTGTCGTAATGCCCGATTAAATCTCACTATATTTATCATATCATGTACATGCATTGTTATGCCCTTCTCTATTTGTCAATTGCCCGACTGTAATTTGTTCACCCAACATGCTTTTATCTTATGGGAGAGACACCTCTAGTGAACTGTGGACCCGGTCCTATTCTTTACATAGCATACAATCTACTGCAATACTTGTTTTACTGTTTTCTTGCAAACATCTTCGACTCGATACGCTTAATCCTTTGTTATAGCAAGCCGGTGAGATTGACAACCTCACTGTTTCGTTGGGGCAAAGTACCTGGGTTGTGTTGTGCAGGTTCCACGTTGGCGCCGGAATCCGTTGTTGCGCCGCATCACATTTCGCCACCATCAACCTTCAACGTGCTTCTTGGCTCCTCCTGGTTCGATTAAACCTTGGTTTCTTTCGAGGGAAAACTTGCCACCGTGCGCATCATACCTTCCTCTTGGGGTTCCCAACGGACGTGTACATCTACGCGCATCAAGCCTGTTTTCTGGCGCCGTTGTGGGAGATCAAGACACGCTGCAGGGGAGTCTCCACTTCTCAATCTCTTTACTTTGTTTTTTTCTTGCTTTATTTTATTTACTACTTTGTTTGCTGCACCTAAACAAAACACACAAAAATTAGTTGCTAGTTTTACTTTATTTACTGTCTTGCTCTCTATATCAAAAACACAAAAAAATTAGTTACTTGCATTTACTTTATCTAGTTTGTTTTATTTACTGTTGCTAAAATACCCCTGAAAATACTAAGTTGTGTGACTTCACAAATGCAAATAATAATGACTTCCTATGCACACCTATTGCTCCACCTGCTACTACAGCAGAATTCTTTGAAATTAAACCTGCTTTACTAAATCTGGTTATGAGAGATCAATTTTCTGGTGCTAGTTCTGATGATGCTGCCATCTTAATAATTTTGTTGAACTTTGTGAAATGCAAAAGTATAAGGATGTAGATGGTGATATTATTAAATTGAAAGTGTTTCCTTTCTCATTAAGAGGAAGAGCTAAAGATTGGTTGCTATCTTTGCCTAAGAATAGTATTGATTCATGGACTAAATGTAAGGATGCTTTTATTGGTAGATATTATCCTCCCGCTAAAATTATATCTTTGAGAAGTAGCATAATGAATTTTAAGCAATTAGATACTGAACATGTTGCTCAAGCATGGGAGAGAATGAAAACTTTGGTAAAGAATTGCCCAACCCATGGACTGACTACTTGGATGATCATCCAAACCTTCTATGCAGGACTAAATTTTTCTTCGCGGAATTTATTGGATTCAGCTGCTGGAGGTACCTTTATGTCCATCACATTGGGGGCGGCTACAAAACTTCTTGATGATATGATGATAAATTACTCTGAATGGCACACGGAAAGAGCTCCACAAGGTAAGAAGGTAAATTTTGTTGAAGAAACCTCTTCCTTGAGTGATAAGATTGATGTGATTATGTCTATGCTTGTGAATGGTAGATCTAATGTTGATCCAAATAATGTTCCTTTAGCTTCATTGGTTGCTCAAGAAGAAAATGTTGATGTGAATTTCATTAAAAATAATAATTTCAACAACAATGCTTATAGGTACAACTCTGGTAATAACTATAGGCCATATCCTTCTGCTAATGGTAATGGTTATGATAATTCTTATGGGAATTCTTACAACAATAATAGGGTGTACCCTCTGGTCTTGAAGCTATGCTTAAAGAATTTATTAGTACACAAACCGCTTTTAACAAATCTGAGGAAAAGCTTGATAAAATTGATATTATTGCTTCTAGAGTTGATAGACTTGCCTCTGATGTTAATCTTTTAAAATTGAAAGTTATGCCTAATAATGATATTGATAATAAGATTACTACTACAGCAAATGCCATCCAAGTTAGAATTAATGAGAATATAAGATTAATGGCTGAATTGCGTGCTAGGTGGGATAGAGAAGAAAATGAAAAACTAGCTAAAGAGAATAATGTAGCTAAAGTTTGAACTATTACCACCATTAGTAATGATAATGATTCACATGTTGCTGCACCTCCTACTATCAATGGTAAAATAATTGGTGTTGGCAATGTTTCTACTCCTAGTGCAAAGCGTACAAAACTGCCTGAAATTGCTAAAACTGCTGAAACTGCTTGTGATAAAAACTGAAATTTTTTCCAACCTTGGGAACAATGATCCCATTGCTGTAGCTCATAATGATTTAGATTTTGATGATTGTCACATATCTGAAGTTATAAAGTTCTTACAAAAACTTGCTAAAAGTCCTAATGCTAGTGCTATAAATTTAGCCTTTACAAAACATTTTACAAATGCTCTCATAAAAGCTAGAGAAGAGAAACTAAAACTTGAAACTTCTATTCCTAGAAAGTTAGAAGATGGTTGGGAGCCCATCATTAAAATGAAATTCAATGACTTTGAATGTAATGCTTTATGTGATCTTGGTGCAAGTATTTCTGTTATGCCTAAAAAGATTTATGATATGCTTGACTTGCCACCATTGAAGAATTGTTATTTGGATGTTAATCTTGCCGATAATGTTAAAAAGAAACCTTTGGGGAGGATTGATAATGTGCGCATTACGGTTAACAATAACCTTGTCCCCGTTGATTTTGTTGTTTTGGATATCGAATGCAATGCATCTTGTCCTATTGTGTTGGGAAGACCTTTTCTTCGAACTGTTGGTGCTGTTATTGATATGAGGGAAGGTAATATTAAATATCAATTTCCTCTCAAGAAAGGTATGGAACACTTCCCTAGAAAGAGAATGAAGTTGCCTTTTGATTCTATTATTAGAACAAGCTATGATGTTGATGCTTCTACTCTTGATGTCACTTGATTTGCACTTTCTGCGCCTAGCTGAAAGGCGTTAAAGAAAAGCGCTTATGGGAGACAACCCATGTTTTTACTACAGCAATTTTTGTTTTGTTGAGTCTTGGAAATTGTTTACTACTGTAGCAACCTCTCCTTATCATGTTTTTGTGCCAAGTAAAGCTTCTATGTCAAAGTTGATGTTATATTTGGGATCGCTGCGCAAAAACAGCATTGCTGTCTGTCACGAATCGGGGCACAGGTCTCTGTAGAAAATTCGAAAAAATCTGCCAATTTATGAGCGTGATCCTCAGATATGTACGCAACTTTCATTAGTTTTGAGTTTTTCCATTTGAGCAAGTATGGTGCCATTTTAAAATTCATCTTTACGGACTGTTCTGTTTTTGACAGATTCTGCCTTTTATTTCGCATTGCCTCTTTTGCTATGTTGGATTTATTTCTTTGATCCATTAATGTCCAGTAGCTTTATGCAATGTCCAGAAGTGTAAAGAATGATTGTGTCACCTCTGAATGTGTGAATTATTAATTGTGCACTAACCCTCTAATGAGTTTGCTTGAAGTTTGGTGTGAAGGAAGTTTTCAAGGGTCAAGAGAGGAGTATGATATACTATGATCAAGAGAGTGAAAGCTCTAAGCTTGGGGATGCCCCGTGGTTCACCCCTGCATATTTTAAGAAGACTCAAGCGTCTAAGCTTGGGGATGCCCAAGGCATCCCCTTCTTCATCGACAACATCATCAGGTTCCTCCCTGAAACTATATTTTTATTCGTCACATCTTGTGTTCTTTACTTGGAACGTCTGTTTGTTTTTGTTTTTGTTTTTGTTTGAATAAAATGGATCGTAGCATTCACCTTGTGGGAGAGAGACACGCTCCGCTGTTGCATATGGACAAATATGTCCTTAGGCTTTACTCATAATGTTCAAGGCGAAGTTTCTTCTTCGTTAAATTGTTATATGGTTGGAATTGGAAAAAGCTACATGTAGTAATTCTAAAATGTCTTGGATAGTGTGATACTTGGCAATTGTTGTGCTCATGTTTAAGCTCTTGCATCATATGCTTTGCACCCATTAATGAAGAAATACATAGAGCTTGCTAAAATTTGATTTGCATATTTGGTCTCTCTAAGGTCTAGATAATATCTAGTATTGAGTTTTGAACAACAAGGAAGACGGTGTAAAGTCTTATAATGTTTACAATATGTCTTTTATGTGAGTTTTGCTGCACCGGTTCATCCTTGAGTTTGCTTCAAATAACATTGCTAGCCTAAACCTTGTATCGAGAGGGAATACTTCTCATGCATCCAAAATCCTTGAGCCAACTACTATGCCATTTGTGTCCACCATACCTACCTACTACATGGTATTTCTCCGCCATTCAAAAGTAAATTGCTTGAGTGCTACCTTTAAAATTCCATCATTCACCTTTGCAATATATAGCTCATGGGACAAAATAGCCTTAAAAACTATCGTAATATTGAATATGTACTTATGCACTTTTATTAAGTTGCTTGTTGTGCGATAACCATGCTTCTGGGGAACGCCATCAACTATTGTTGAATATCATGTGAGTTGCTATGCATGTCCGTCTTGTCTGAAAGATCTATCACCTTAGTGGTTGGAGCATGCAAAATTGTTAGAGAAGAACATTGGGCCGCTAACTAAAGCCATGAATCATGGTTGAAGTTTCAGTTTTGGACATATATCCTCAATCTCATATGAGAATAATAATTGTTGCTACATGCTTATGCATTCAAGAGGAGTCCATTATCTGTTGTCCATGTTGTCCCGGTATGGATGTCTAAGTTGAGAATAATCAAAAGCGAGAAATCCAAAATGCGAGCTTTCTCCTTAGACCTTTGTACAGGCGGCATGGAGGTACCCCTTTGTGACACTTGGTTGAAACATGGCATGCAAAGATCCGGTAGTCCAAGCTAAGTAGGACAAGGTGCGGGCACTATTAGTATACTATGCATGAGGCTTGCAACTTGTAAGATATAATTTACATAACTCATATGCTTTATTACTACCGTTGACAAAATTGTTTCATGTTTTCAAAATAAAAGCTCTAGCACAAATACAAGCAATCGATGCTTTCCTCTTTGAAGGACCATTCTTTTACTTTTATTGTTGAGTCAGTTCACCTATCTCCCTCCACCTTAAGAAGCAAACACTTGTGTGAACTGTGCATTGATTCCTACATACTTGCATATTGCACTTGTTATATTACTTTATGTTGACAATATCCATGAGATATACATGTTATAAGTTGAAAGCAACCGCTGAAACTTAATCTTCCTTTGTGTTGCTTCAATACCTTTACTTTGATTTATTGCTTTATGAGTTAACTCTTATGCAAGACTTATTGATGCTTGTCTTGAAGTACTATTCATGAAAAGTCTTTGCTTTATGATTCATTTGTTTACTCATGTCATTACCTTTGTTTTTATCGCTGCATTCATTACATATGTTTACAAATAGTATGATCAAGATTATGATAGCATGTCACTTCAGAAATTATCTTTGTTATCGTTTTACCTGCTCGGGACGAGCAGAACTAAGAGGGATGCTGATACGTCTCCAACGTATCGATAATTTCTTATGTTCCATGCTACTTTATTGATGATACCTACATGTTTTATGCACATTATATGTCGTATTTACGCATTTTCTGGAACTAACCTATTAACAAGATGCCGAAGAGCCATTGTTTTCTGTTTTGGTTTCAGAAATCCTAGTAACGAAATATTCTCGGAATTGGACGAAATCACCGCCCAGGGTCCTATTTTTGCACGAAGCTTCCGAAGACCGAAAGGGATAAGAAGTGGGGCGACGGCGCCGCCACCATAGGGCCGCGCGGCGGAGGGGGCCCGCGCCTATGTGTGGCCCCGTGCCGCCTCTTGACCTACCCTTCCGCCTACAAATAGCCTCCGTCGCGAAACCCAGCGAGAGCCACGATACGGAAAACCATACCGAGACGCCGCCACCGCGAATCCCATTTCGGGGGAGAGGAGATCGCCTCCGGCACTGGGCCGGAGGGGATTCATCTCCCGGAGGACTCTACACCGCCATGGTCGCCTCCGGAGTGATGAGTGAGTAGTTCACCCCTGGACTATGGGTCCATAGCGTAGCTAGATGGTTGTCTTCTCCTAATTGTGCTTCATTGTTGGATCTTGTGAGCTGCCTAACATGATCAAGATCATCTATCCGTAATACTATATGTTGTGTTTGTCGGGATCCGATGGATAGAGAATACTATGTTATGGTGATTATCAATCTATTGTTTATGTGTTGTTTATGATCTTGCATGCTCTCCGTTATTAGTAGAGGCTCTGGCCAAGTTTTTACTCTTAACTCCAAGAGGGGTATTTATGCTCGATAGTGGGTTCATGCCTTCATTGACACCTGGGATCGTGACAAGGTTCTAAGGTTGTGATGTGTTGTTGCCACTAGGGATAAAACATTGATTCTATGTCTAAGGATGTAGTTGTCGATTACATTACGCACCATACTTAATGCAATTGTCTGTTGCTTTGCAACTTAATACTGAATGGGGTTCGGATGATAACCTGAAGGTGGACTTTTTAGGCATAGATGCAGTTGGATGGCGGTCTATGTACTTTGTCGTAATGCCCGATTAAATCTCACTATATTTATCATATCATGTACATGCATTGTTATGCCCTTCTCTATTTGTTAATTGCCCGGTAATTTGTTCACCCAACATGCTTTTATCTTATGGGAGAGACACCTCTAGTGAACTGTGGACCCCGGTCCTATTCTTTACATAGCATACAATCTACAATACTTGTTTTACTGTTTTCTTGCAAACATCTTCCACTCGATATGCTTAATCCTTTGTTACAGCAAGCCGGTGAGATTGACAACCTCACTGCGTTGGGGCAAAGTACTTGGGTTGTGTTGTGCGGGTTCCACGTTGGCGCCGAATCCCCGTTGTTGCGCCGCATCACATTTCGCCACCATCAACCTTCAACGTGCTTCTTGGCTCCTCCTGGTTCGATTAAACCTTGGTTTCTTTCGAGGGAAAACTTGCCACTGTGCGCATCATACCTTCCTCTTGGGGTTCCCAACGGACGTGTACATCTACGCGCATCACCAGGCGAACCGCGACTAAAGGTCCTCCGCCCCGACGGACGCCTGGCGCCCACGTGGATGGGCATTTAGTCACGGTTCGTAAGCAACCGCGACTAAAGGGGGGGGGCTTTAGTCACGCATAATTGATCCCGGTTGCGCAACCGGGATTAATGGCCTTTGCGAAGGCCGTTTTTCTACCAGTGTCCAAATAGAAGTACTAGGAACTCTAGCAAGATCTGAAACGAGGAGGACAGAAACACATACCGTCCAACGTTGGCGGCGGCAGCAGCAGCAGGGCGATGTTGGCGACATCCTGGTTGTTGTTGCCCATGTTGAGGTTGCCGAAGAGTTTGTCAATGTCCGGGAAGAAGTCGTCATTCGGGAACTCATCGTCGGACAACGTCGTGTTAATGACTCGTAATTTATTACACAATTAATTTTCCAAACAACAAAAGATAAGCTCGGCTCGGCGAGATTCCCGCAACCCGCTGCGCGTCGTGACGTGCGTGCGTGACGAGGCGAGGCGTGGCGAGGCGAGGTGGGCGGTGGAGGAGGAGGAGTGCGCGAGGGCTCTCTCTCTTCTCACTCACTTACTAGGACTAGAACAACCCACCTTATATACCACTCCAACTCTCTCCCAACTAGCAATGTGGGACTAAACTTTAGTCCCACCCCTTGCCATTCCCACATGGGCAAAGAGAATTTCAGAATTTGTATTGGGACATGGGCTAAGGCCCAAGGCAAAATTCCAGCAATCCCCCACAAAGTCTCATTGGCACATCTAATACCATTATTCCAGAATCATTGTTTTATATACCGGTGCACGGTGGAGACTGTTAAGTTGAACTTCCACTAAGAACTTCATATTACACTAGTTTGCAACTTGAATAGTGGACTATGCCTTGAACTACATGTTTTCTGCGAACTACCTTCACACAAAGCCTAGACCGATACAGGGCTTCCGCGAGGCTTCCTCGCGGTGTGGAGCTTATACGTCATACTCCAAGGCCTTTCATTAGTTTATTAGAGAGCACTCAACTCTCATAGATTGCGACGTTTAACAATCAGACTCACATAGGTGTGTTCTTCAGAAGATGTTCTGCAGGACAACATCTTTGCTTGAATAAGCCACTTAGAAAACATTAAGATCAGTATCAATCTGCCATGCAGATCAGTAGAGTATTACATCTTCACGAATAGGGTAAATTCAGTATAGGGATACTCTCCTCCCAGCTGACTAACAGCTTGTCTCCCAGCTCTAATTCACGGGATCTCCGATCACAAAAAGTGGGTTACCACTGTGGCAACTCATAGTATGGGTCTCAAGCCCATCTCCCTCGATGCATTCTCTATCACATTTCGTGATAGACCCTTTGTGAAAGGATCTGCCAAGTTTCTAGACGTTTGGATATAATCCAACGCAATAACTCCGGAGTTTCTCATTTTCCTATCAGATTTCAGTCTCCACTTCACATTCCTTGATGACTTCATATTATCCTTAGAACTGTTTACTTTGATGATCACAGGAATAACGGGTATTGGTTTCTCAACCACAGGTAAGTCCATCAAGAGTTCATGAAGCCACTCTGCTTCAACAGTGGCAGTGTCTAGTGTTGTGAGTTCTGCTTCCATTGTTGACCTCGTTAAGATGGTCTACTTGCAAGACTCTTCTCTTAAGTCTACAACAAGTGGGAGAGGCAGGATTCGAACCTACGTAGAAAACCTTCAACAGATTTACAGTCTGTCGCTTTTGACCGCTCGGCCACTCTCCCCTTCCCGGGGATACGCCCCCCTCAAACAAAGGGTTCCTGAATAAACAAATAACCACTCGTGGCTTTAGTCTCATCAGCATCAGAAATCCAATTGGAATCACTATATCCCTCAAGTACCCTCGGATATCAAGTATAGTGAATACCGTAGCTCGCAGTGCCTTTCAAATAGCGCAACACTCTCTCAAGAGCATGCCAGTGAACATCTCCAGGTCTTGATACAAATTGAGCCAATTTGCTTACAGCAAAGGAGATGTCAGGCCTCGTGGCTCTGGCCAAATACATAACCGAGCCAATTATTTAAGAATATCTCAATTGATCTCTAGCAGCTCTTTTGTTCTTTTGAATTATCACACTGGGATCATAACGCGTTGGCAAAGACTTGCAGTCTCTATACCCGAAGAGGCTCAAAATATTTTCCACATAGTGGGATTGAAGCAATGTAATCCCACCATCGTCATCCTTGAGAAGCTTTATGTTTAAGATTACATCAGCTACTCCTAAGTCATTCATCTCAAAGAAACGAGATAAGAACTCTTTGACCTCCTTAATGACAATAAGGCTGGTCCCAAATATCAATATTTCATCAACATAGAGACAAAGGACAACTCCCTCGCCCCCACCATAGCGATAGTATACACACTTGTCAGCTTCGTTTACAACAAAGCCTTGAGCGGTTAAGGTTCTTTCGAACTTCTCATGCCACTGCTTAGGTGCTTCTTCAGACCATACAAAGACTTCAGCAACTTACACACCTTTCCTTCTTGACCATCTACTACAAATCCATCAAGTTGCTCCATATAAATTTCCTCATTGAACTATCCATTTAGGAAAGCTGACTTAACATCCATTTGATGAACGAGAAGACCATGTGAGGCAGCCAAGGAAAGTAGTACTTGAATAGTGGTCAGTCGAGCTACAGGTGAGTATGTATCAAAGAAGTCTTTGCCTTTTTCTGAGTATAACCCTTGGCCACAAGTCGTGCCTTGTACTTTTCAATAGTACCATCGGACCTAAGCTTTTTCTTGAACACCCACTTGCATCCTATAGGTTTGCACCCATAAGGACGATCAGTTACCTCCCAAGTTCCATTAGCGAAGATGGAATCCATCTCGCTACGGACAACTTCCTTCCAGTAGTCAGCATCCTGAGATGCATAGGCTTCTGAAATAGAAGTGGGAGTATCATCCATGAGGTACACAATGAAATAATGACCAAAGTACTTTGCAGTCCTCTGTCTCTTGCTCCTTTTGGGAGCTTCATTGTCATCCTCCACAGGATTATCATAGTGTTCTGTCGCAATGGTAGGTTCAGAAATTGTAACTAACTCTTGACTTGATGAACTAGGCATCTCCTGATTTGATGAGCTAGACTTGTCTTTCATGTGAAAGATGTCCTCAAAGAAAGTCGCATCATTCGACTCTATAATTGTACCAACATGCATGTCGGATACCTCAGATTTCACAATCAGAAATCTATAGCCAATGCTATGAAATGCATATCCCAGAAAAACACAATCCACGGTTTTTGGTCCAAGCTTGTGCTTCTTGGGTATTGGCACATTCACTTTCGCCAAGCAATCCTAAGTATGTAAGTAGGAGAGTTTCAGCCTTTTCCTTTCCCATTCCTCAAATGGAGTAAGGGTTTTGTTCTTTGTGGGAACACGGTTTAGGACATGACACGCGGTCATGATCGCCTCCCCCACCATACCTTGGATAGACCCGATGTATCTAACATGGCGTTAACCAAATCAGTTAGAGTACGGTTCTTTCTTTCGGCCACCCCATTAGACTGAGGTGAGTAGGGAGGCGTCCTCTCATGGATAATACCATGCTCCGCCCAAAAAGAATCAAACTCATTGGAAAAATACTCTCCACCACGATCAGACCTAAGCCATTTAATCTTTCGATCAAGCTGGTTTTCTGCTTCAGTTTTATAGATTTTGAAGTGATTAAAAGCTTCATCTTTAGATTTCAGAAGGTACACACAACAATACCGTGTGGAGTCATCAATTAACGTCATGAAGTATCTTTTTCCACCTTTTTTCAACTCGCCATTCATCTCACAAAGATCTGAATGTATGAGTTCCAGTGGTGACAAATCTCTTACCTCAGCAGTCTTGTGAGACTTGCGAGGTAGTGATACGTCTCCGACGTATCGATAATTTCTTATGTTCCATGCTACTTTATTGATGATACCTACATGTTTTATGCACACTTTATGTCATATTCGTGCATTTTCTAGAACTAACCTATTAACAAGATGCCGAAGTGTCGGCCTCGTTTTTCTGTTTTTGGTTTTAAATCCTAGTAACGAAATATTCTCGAATTGGATGAAATCAACGCCTGGTTCCTATTTTCACCGAAGCTTCCGAGCACCCGAGAAGGACCAGAGGGGCCACAAGCCACCACACATGGTGGTGGTGCGGCCAGGGCTGGGCCCACGCCACCCTGTTGTGTCGTCGCCCCTTCGACCTTCCGACTCCGCCTCTTCGCCTATTTAAAGGTCCCTGACCTAAAACACGATACGGAATAAGCCACGGTCGCGAAACCTTCCGAGCCGCCGCCATCGCGAAGCCAAGATCCGGGGGACAGAGTCTCCTGCCCCGGGACGGGGAAGTGCCCCGAAGGCTTCTCCATCGACACCGCTGCCATCTCCACCGCCATCTTCATCACCGCTGCTCCCATGAGGGGGAGTAGTTCTCCATTGAGGCTCGAGGCTGTACCGGTAGCTATGTGGTTAATCTCTCTTCTATGTACTTCAATACAATGATCTCATGAGCTGCTTTACATGATTGAGATCCATATGATGAGCTTTGTATCGCTACTAGTCGTGTGCTACTCATGTGATGTTATTAAAATAGTCTATTCCTCCCGCATGGTGTAAAGGTGACTAGTGTGTGCACCGTGTGGTTCTTGTCGTAGATTATGATCATGATCTCTTGTAGATTGTGGAGTTAATTATCATTATGATAGTATTGATGTGATCTATTCCTCCTTCATAGTGTAATGTGGACAGTGTGTGCGCTATGTTAGTTCTTGGTTTATTTTGCAATGATCTATTATGCTCTAAGGTTACTTAAACATGAATATCGAATGTTGTGGAGCTTGTTAACTCCGGCATTGAGGGTTCGTGTAATCCTACGCAACGAATGATGTTCATTATCAAACAAGAGTGTATGTAGCACATATGAGAAAGAGTTATTTATTATGCGATCAATGTTGAGAGTGTCCACTAGTGAAAGTATGATCCCTAGGCCTTGTTTCCACCACAAAGAATTGCTTCCCACGCTAGCAAGTTATTTTCTGGCGCCGCTTGTTTATTTACTGCATCTTTACTTCTGCAATATTACCACCATCTATACCACCTGTGTTTTACTATCTCTTCGCCGAACTAGTGCACCTATACATCTGACAAGTGTATTAGGTGTGTTGGGGACACAAGAGACTTTTTGCTTTGTGGTTGGAGGGTTGCTTGAGAGGGATATCTTTGACCTCTTCCTCCCTGAGTTCGATAAACCTTGGGTGATCCACTTAAGGGAAAACTTGCTGCTGTTCTACAAACCTCTGCTCTTGGAGGCCCAACACTGTCTACAGGAAAAGAAGCGTGAGTAGACATCAAGCACTTTTCGCGCCGTTGCCGGGTAAGAAAGGTAAAAGGTACTCACACTCGGATCTGCTACTAAGCTATTTTCGTTGTAAGTACTCGAAGCTATTTCCTTTAGATCCTGCAATTGCATCTTTTTGTTTCTTGTTTACACTAGTTAGGCATAATGGACAACAATGAGCTTCTTATTCTATTTCCTGATTTAAGACATGGATGGTTTGATGCGAAAATTAAAAAACCCATGGAACATATTAATATGAATGCTTTGAACACTATTGTTGCTAATGCTATGGAAAATTCTAAGCTTGGGGAAGATGGCTTTGATGAGCATGATATTTTTAGTCCCCCAAGCATTGAGGAGAAATTTACTTTGATGATACTTTGCCTCCTATATTTGATGATGAAAATAATAATGATAGCTACTTTGTTGAATTTGCTCCCACTACAACTAATAAAATTGATTATGCCTATGTGGAGAGTAATAATTTTATGCATGAGACTCATGATAAGAATGCTTTATGTGATAGTTATATTGTTGAGTTTGCTCATGTTGCTACTGAAAGTTATTATGAGAGAGGAAAATATGGTTGTAAAAATTTTCATGTTACTAAAACACCTCTCTATGTGCTGAAATTTTTGAAGCTACACTTGTTTTATCTTCCTATGCTTGTTACTTTGCTCTTCATGAACTTGTTTATTTACAAGATTCCTATGCATAGGAAGCATGTTAGACTTAAATGTGTTTGGAATTTTCCTCTTGATGCTCTCTTTTGCTTCAACTCTTATTTCTTACGAGTGCATCATTAAAACTGTTGAGCCCATCTTAATGGCTATAAAGAAAGAACTTCTTGGGAGATAACCCATGTGTTTTTTACTACAGTACTTTGTTTTATATTTGTGTCTTGGAAGTTGTTTACTACTGTAGCAACCTCTCCTTATCTTAGTTTTGTTTCATTGTTGTGCCAAGTAAAGTCTCTATGGTAAAGTTGATGCTAGATTTGGATTGCTGCGCAGAAACAGCATTGCTGTCTGTCACGAATCTGGGCCTAATTCTCTGTAGGTAACTCAGAAAATTATGCCAATTTACGTGAGTGATCCTCAGATATGTATGCAACTTTCATTAGTTTTGAGTTTTTCCGTTTGAGCAAGTTTGGTGCCATTTTAAAATTCGTCTTTACGGACTGTTCTGTTTTTTACAGATTCTGCCTTTTATTTCGCATTGCCGCTTTTGTTAAGTTGAATGAGTTTCTTTGTTCCATTAACTTTCAGAAGTTTTGTGCAATGTCCAGAAGTGTTAAGCATGATTGTGTCACCTCTGAACATGTAAATTTTTATTGTGCACTAACCCTCTAATGAGTTTGCTTGAAGTTTGGTGTGAAGGAAGTTTTCAAGGGTCAAGAGAGGAGTATGATATACTATGATCAAGAGGAGTGAAAGCTCTAAGCTTGGGGATGCCCCGTGGTTCACCCCTGCATATTTCAAGAAGACTCAAGCATCTAAGCTTGGGGATGCCCAAGGCATCCCCTTCTTCATCGACAAAATATCAGGTTCCTTCTCTTGAAACTATATTTTTATTCGGTCACATCTTATGTACTTTACTTGGAGCGTCTGTGTGTGCTTTTATTTTTGTTTTGTTATCTTAGTTCTCTGAATAAGTTCATCCTTGTGTGGGAGAGAGACACGCTCCGCTGGTTCGTATGAACACATGTGTTCTTAGCTCGTAATATTCATGGCGAAGTTTCCTCTTCGTTAAATTGTTATATGGTTGGAATTGGAAAAATGCTACATGTAGTAATTGGTAAAATGTCTTGGATAATGTGATACTTGGCAATTGTTGTGCTCATGTTTAAGCTCTTGCATCATATACTTTGCACCTATTAGTGAAGAAATACATAGAGCATGCTAAAATTTGGTTTGCATAATTGGTCTCTCTAAGGTCTAGATAATTTCTAGTATTGAGTTTGAACAACAAGGAAGACGGTGTAAAGTCTTATAATATTTACAATATGTCTTTTATGTGAGTTTTGCTGCACCGGTTCATCCTTGAGTTTGCTTCAATTAACCTTGCTAGCCTAAACCTTGTATCGAGAGGGAATACTTCTCATGCATCCAAATACTTGAGCCAATATTCATGCCATTTGTGTCCACCATACCTACCTACTACATGGTATTTCTCCGCCATTCCAAAGTAAATTGCTTGAGTGCTACCTTTAAACAATTCAAAAGTTATTACCTCTTATTTGTGTCAATGTTTTATAGCTCATGAGGAAGTATGTGGTGTTTATTTTTCAATCTTGTTGGGCAACTTTCACCAATGGACTAGTGGCTTCATCCGCTTATCCAATAACTTTGCAAAAAGAGCTGGCAATGGGATTCCCAGTCCCAAATTAATTAACAAAAATAGACACTCCTCCATGGTATGTGATTGTTGGACGGCACCCGAAGGATTCGGTTAGCCATGGCTTGAGAAAGCAAAGGTGGGGAGGAGTGTCATCATAATAAAACTAAAATAAAAGGCACTCCTTCATGGTATGAGATTGTTGGGCACCCGAGGATTCGGTTAGCCATGGTTTGTGAAAGAAAGGTTGGAAGGAGTGCCACCCAAAAATAAAATAAAATGGGAGCGCTCTTTGAAGGTTTGTCTGGCAAGGGGTTAGAGTACCCGCTACCATTCGTTGACAACAACAAACACCTCTCAAAACTTTATTTTTATGCTCTCTTTATGTTTTCAAATAAAAGCTCTAGCACAAATATAGCAATCGATGCTTTCCTCTTTGAAGGACCTTTCTTTTACTTTTATGTTGAGTCACCTATTTCTCTCCACCCCAAGAAGCAAGCACTTGTGTGAACTGTGCATTGATTCCTACATACTTGCATATTGCACTTGTTATATTACTTTACATTGACACTATCCATGAGATATACATGTTATAAGTTGAAAGCAACCGCTGAAACTTAATCTTCCTTTGTGTTGCTTCAATACCTTTACTTTGATTTATTGCTTTATGAGTTAACTCTTATGCAAAACTTATTGATGCTTGTCTTGAAGTACTATTCATGAAAAGTCTTTGCTTTATGATTCTCTTGTTTACTCATGTCATTACCATTGTTTTGATCGCTGCATTCATTACATATGTTTACAAATAGTATGATCAAGGTTATGATGGCATGTCACTTCAGAAATTATCTTTGTTATCGTTTTACCTGCTGGACGAGCAGAACTAAGCTTGGGCTGATACGTCTCCGACGTATCGATATTTTCTTATGTTCCATGCTACTTTATTGATGATACCTACATGTTTTATGCACACTTTATGTCATATTCGTGCATTTTGGAACTAACCTATTAACAAGATGCCGGGCCTGTTTCTCTGTTTTTGGTTTCGAAATCCTAGTAACGAAATATTCTAATTGGACGAAATCAACGCCGGTTCCTATTTTCACGGAAGCTTCGAGCACCCGAGAAGGACCAGGGGGCCACAGCCCACCACACATGGTGGTGGCGCGGCGGCGCCCGCCACCTGTTGTGTCGTCGCCCCTTCGACCTTCCGACTCCGCCTCTTCGCCTATTTAAAGGTCCCTGACCTAAAACACGATACGGAATAAGCCACGGTACGCGAAACCTTCCAGAGCCGCCGCCATCGCGAAGCCAAAATGGGACGAGTCTCTGTCCGCACGCCGCCGGACGGGGAAGTGCCCCGGCTTCTCCATCGACACCGCTACCATCTCCACCGCCATCTTCATCATTGCTGCTCCCATGAGGAGGGAGTAGTTCTCCATTGAGGCTCGGGGCTGTACCGGTAGCTATGTGGTTAATCTCTCTTCTATGTACTTCAATACAATGATCTCATGAGCTGCTTTACATGATTGAGATCCATATGATGAGCTTTGTATCGCTACTAGTCGTGTGCTACTCATGTGATGTTATTAAAATAGTCTATTCCTCCTGCATGGTGTAAAGGTGACTAGTGTGTGCACCGTGTGGTTCTTGTCGTAGATTATGATCATGATCTCTTGTAGATTGTGGAGTTAATTATCATTATGATAGTATTGATGTGATCTATTCCTCCTTCATAGTGTAATGTGGACAGTGTGTGCGCTATGTTAGTTCTTGGTTTATTTTGCAATGATCTATTATGCTCTAAGGTTACTTAAACATGAATATCGAATGTTGTGGAGCTTGTTAACTCCGGCATTGAGGGTTCGTGTAATCCTACGCAACGAATGATGTTCATTATCAAACAAGAGTGTATGTAGCACATATGAGAAAGAGTTATTTATTATGCGATCAATGTTGAGAGTGTCCACTAGTGAAAGTATGATCCCTAGGCCTTGTTTCCACCACAAAGATTGCTTCCCACGCTAGCAAGTTATTTCCTGGCGCCGCTTGTTTACTGTTTTACTGCATCTTTACTTTCTGCAATATTACCACCATCTATACCACCTGTGTTTTACTATCTCTTCGCCGAACTAGTGCACCTATACATCCGACAAGTGTATTAGGTGTGTTGGGGACACAAGAGACTTCTTGCTTTGTGGTTGCAGGGTTGCTTGAGAGGGATATCTTTGACCTCTTCCTCCCGAGTTCGATAAACCTTGGGTGATCCACTTAAGGGAAAACTTGCTGCTGTTCTACAAACCTCTGCTCTTGGAGGCCCAACACTGTCTACAGGAAAAGAAGCGTGAGTAGACATCAGGTTGCTTAGCTTGCACACACACTTGACACTTGGAACTCTTAACAGTGGTACATTTCGGAATTAAATTCATATTGACTAGCCACGTCATGCACCCAAAATTGATATGACAAAGTCGTGAATGCCAAATATTGGACTCACTATCATTGCTAACATGATTAATAATTGAGTACATAAGTCTGATAAAGATAAGCGAAACAAGCCTCTGCACTCATGGACTTTTCCAACATATTGTCCATACTTAGAAATTACAACTTTATTGGACTCAAAAACCAACCTAAAACCATCTCAACATAAGTGTGATCCGCTGACGAGATTCTTATTGATGGAGGGAACGTGCTGCACATTCTTCAGCTGGATGGTCTTCCAAAGTAAACTTCAGATTTACCGTACCAACACCATGAACAAGCACGTGAGCCGTTTCCCATTAGCACAGGCAAGTCCTTGCGACCTGATAAGAAGAAAACATGGAAACATCAGAACATACATGTGTATTGGCACCCGTATCAATCCACCAATCAGGAGAGTTACATACTAAAAGGACAGTAGGGGAAATACCATACCCAGTGTCCTTCATCTCAGTATCTCCAGCAATAACAACATTGGCGGTCTTGTCGTCGTTCCCATGCTTATCATAGTGATTAGGGCAATTAGGAGCCCAATGGTCAGGATCACCACAGACGTGGCTAGCCCCTTTCTTCTTATCAGTCTTCTTCTTGAAGTTGGTTGAGTGTGAGGCCTTGTTTTTGCCATCAAACTTGCCTTTGCCTTCATATTTTTTCTTGTTCTTGAACTTGTGGGATTTGAAGTTTTTCTTCTGTACCACATTGGCACAAGAACCTCCCTCAAAATCTCGAGCACGTGTGTCCTTTGCTATCGCCTTTTCTTCCACATGAAGAGACCCAATGAGATCTGAAACGGAAAACTCTTGTCTCTTATGTTTCAGAGAAGTAGCAAAGTTCCTCCATGAAGGAGGAAGCTTGGCAATAATGCCACCGGCCACAAATTTGTCCGGTAAGGTACACTTAAACTGCTCAAGTTCTTTGGCAAGACATCTCATGAGCTTGCTCAACAACGGAGCGCTCATCAATCATCTTGTAGTCATAGTATTGCTCCATGACATACAACTCAGTGCCAGCATCCGAGACCCCAAATTTGGCCTCGAGTGCATCCCACGCATCCTTACCATGCTCAAAAGTTATGTATGGGTCAACAATGTGGTTCGTAAGAATACTGAAGAAAGCCGCCTTAAACATGGCATCGACTTTCTTGTAACCTTCCTCCTGAGCAGGAGAAAGATCACCCTCAGGTTTGCCAAGAAGGGCGCTATCGCAGTTCAGGTTTTCAAACCAGAGAACTGCCCTCGTGTGCCACATCTTATAGTGCGAACCTTCAAAGAGAGGCGGCCTAGTAGCAGCGGCAATGCCACTTGAATTCATTTGCCTATAATCAGGTTTTTGGGTTGTTGAATAAATAAGAAAATTATCATATGAACTAATCCAAGCTAATACTTGACAAATCATGACTACAGAGATAGCAGATGAACTAATCATTCATATCAACAGAGTAGATGAAAAGATAGCATCTAGACAGGATAAACCTATCGCATCTACTCCAAATAGCAGTACTAGGAACTCTAGCAAGATCTGAAACGAGGAGGACAGAAACGCATTCTGTCCAACGTTGGCGGCAGCAGCAGCGATGTTGGCAGCATCCTGGTTGTTGTCGCCCATGTTGAGGTTGCCGAAGAGGTTGTCGATGTCCAGGAAGAAGTCGTTGTTCGGGAACTCGTCGGACGACGTCGTCTTGCCAGTAGTCGCGAGTAAGCGCTCCCCAAAAACCCGATTGCCTCTCACCCGTACAGGTCTACGAGAGGAAGGGTTCCGGAGGCCTACTGTCCCGCCGCTCGGTGCACGCCGAAGGACGGGATGAGGAAGACGAAGGCGCCGACGCAATGAACTGGAAAGAGGCGGTCGCATATGGTGTCTCGTACAGGCTAGGGTTTGCGTCCGCGCTTATATATATAGTGCGGTTTGGGAAGGTCGTGGGACGCAGCCCACGTACGATTCCACGATCCAGAAAAACCGGAACGAAAACGGCTGTGTTAACGTCCGTTAATAACTCGTAATTGATTACATAATTAATTTCCCAAATAGTAAAAAGATAAGCTCGGCTCGGCGAGATTCCCGCAACCCGCGGCGCGTCGTGACGTGTGTGACGAGGCGAGGCGGGTGGCAGAGGAGGAGTGCGCGAGGGCTCTCTCTCTTCTCACTCACTTATTAGGACTAGAACATCCCACCTTATATACCACTCCAACTCTCTCCCAACTAGCAATGTCGGACTAAACTTTAGTCCCACCCCTTGCCATTCCCATATGGCCAAGAAAATTTCGGAAAATTTTTATTGGGACATGGGCTAAGGCCCAAGCAAAATTCTAGCAATTTCTTGCCGGATTTGTAATTACCTAGATCTAGGGATTTCTTTGTGGCTGATTAAATCTAATCTACAGAATTTGAATCTAATCTAGGAACTCGAATTTGATCTAAGATCTGATCTAAAGAACCGATCCGATCTTTCATCGAAATCGGGTGCCGCGTCCCCGAGGAGAGATCTCCCCGGGGGTGGCGCAGTGTGGAAGTGGTGGGAGGACCTAGGATCGGCGCCGCGAGGCTAACCGCTCTGATACCGTATTGAAAGGCTTGTTTTACAGTACCTTTTACCACTCCTACAAAGAGAGGTATGATTTGAGTCAACGGTCAGGATTAAGCAACTTAGATTAGGCCAGGCAGCCCAGCAAGACATAGATAATTGAAAAAAAAAACTAGCAGTATTCAGCCCGGCCCAACATCCAAGGACACCTCTGCATCGCGAGCACGCGACGTCCATCCAGAATGGCCGCCGCCCCTTCGAGCGACACCACGTCCTGCATCGCGTGCTACACCCACCGCCACAAGATCGACCCGGTCCAGCATCGCCAGCGAGCGCCGCCGCCAATAGATCGGCCCCGTCGTGCATCGCCGCCGAGCGCCGCCGCCACCAGGTCGGCCCCTTCGTGCGTCACCGGCGCACAACGCCGCCACTAGGTCGACGCCGCCGCGACATCGATAGACGCCTCCAGGTACGTCGATCCTGAAGCATGAATTATCTCCATGTGTTGTTCCACTGAAATCCATAGCTTTGGCCTTCGTTTCTTACTGAAATCCATAGTCTGATGCAACGTAGCTTTAGCCTTTACTGTTTGTGAGTTCTTTGTCTGAACCTTGCCCGTTTCCCTGGAATGGGGCTGCTGCCTTGATCTAAAAATATCTTACTATTGCCTGAAACCTTTTACTGAATTATTTTGGAAGTAATCATTGATAAATGCATCAGCTCTTGTGGTCTAAGATGCAAATACTTTTGTTAATTCAGTTTGCTCTTTTGTACTAATACTGATGCATGTTGGGTGTGCTTACTGAATTTGTCTTAGCTAAAGAGTTCTTGTATGGCAAGCCAACAGTCACTTATGCCTGTTGGGTGTGCTTATTGAATTTTTCTTAGCAGAAGAGTTCTTGTATGGGAAGCTAACAGTCAATGTCTGCAAATTACATGGAGACATTAAATCTGATATTGCAACCGAGTTTTTTTACGGTACCTTTTACCACCCATAGTAGACGGAGTGGTATGAATTGCATTGATTGCTCAAATTAACCGGCAGAGAGTAGGCCCAGCAGCCCAGTAAGCCGCAATTATCAAGGAAAAAATAGTAGGTGTGAGCGAACGTTGATAGGCGACTGCAATCGGGACCTGAATTTGACACGACGCCGCCTCCAGACGCCGCCACCGCCTCCACCTGACCTGTGGCCATCGCCTCGACCTGGCATACGCCGCCGCCTCCATCTCAGACAGGGACACCGCCTCGTTCCTCCACCTTGACCTGTTTGTGTTGAACACCGCATGCCCAGTCTCCGTTAAGGCAAGAGGTTTGTGTTCCACTCCATCATCCCTGCTCTCTCCCTCTCTCTCACATAGTAACACCATGGCTCTTCTCTATGGTATGAGTTTCCCCTTTTTGTTGTTAGTTTGTGTGGTTGTTCATGGATGTTGTGCTTGTACTGGTTAATTCTACATGGAAGAAAAGAAAAACTTATTTATTTTCACCCTTGGTGACAACTGAAAGCTGTGCATCTCCCAAAAATACAGTGAAACCCTGATCTTTATAACCTGCATATTGCAATAATTTAGTGCAAGTATTAGCATCAAACAAAAGCCCTATCTGCTTCAGTCATTTGCATACGGCAAAAGCTCTTGTTCGAATACAGTGTTGCATCGCTAGGGTTCAGCTCAACTGCCCGCATCATAACATAGAACTTAAAATAGGGAGAACCAAATTACTATGGAACAATGTTTATATCACAAACCAGAAAAAAATGCATATATCATTAGTAAAGGATTGGCAGTGTATGGCTGACAATGGCCTGACCTTACTCGGCTAGCAATATAACACATGTCCGATGTCTACAACAATACATACAGGTCTGGTGATGCACTAACTCTTCTTGATAGTTATACACTGAAACCTGGGAACCAGGGTTTCTCAAACCATTCTGGGGCCTAGAGGGCTGCTGAAGCTGATTCAGATTTTTAATTGTTACCAGCAGTACTAATTTGGGGTACCACAAAACAACTCTTTAACACTACTTTTATTATAGTAGGTTGCGTTAAGAGAGGACTCGAAACTAGGACACGATCTCCATGCTTTGTACTAAGACAATTGATCATATTTTGCCTAAGACTGATATCTTTGCAGTACATATATGTTGAAAAAGATAATCAGCCCATGTAGGATGATCGGATTACTATATTGCTGGACATGACTCCCAGTATCATTGTTCAACTGAGAAATGCAAGCAACAATATGTTGAAATTGTATCAAGTTGTGCGTGCATATAATGGAAAATAGAGGAAAATATTGCAGCATTAGAGAACAACATTATGATCAGCAAAATCACATCATTGCTAAATTAATAGCATGCATATCCATTCTTTGATTAAATGTAAATTCAATCGATTGAATTTTCTGTTCTTATATGCAGGTGGTCTGGCATAGGGGAGGGTGCATGGTCCGTCCTGGAGCAGCTCTGTCGCTAAACACCTCCAGCAGCTCTACTGCAGTGTTTGTGTAATACTGATTCAATTAGTCTTGGGTGTAATTGTAAGAAACATAAGATGTATATAGCAATATGTATTCAAGAATTAAATCAGTGTTGAATTGAACTTGTGATTGATTGTGTTCTTCAAGTTGTATATACACCGTAGCCATGTTGTACGCATTTTTGTCATAATCTGCATTTAATAAGTTTGCAGCAGCTTAGATAGATCATTTAGAACATGAGCTGCTCAAGAGCTTACTTCAGGAATTAGTCTGTACTATTGTGTAGCTGACACCATAGGTTGCAAGTAACAACATTTGCACAACGTTCAAACTCCATTATACAACTTTAAAAAGAGTAGATAGAAAGTAGTAGCCATTATATGACGGAGTTTCAATCAAGTTGCCAGTTTTAGCTATTACATAAGCAAGATTGTCCTCAAACAAGAGAAAACCATAGCAGCAGGGAACTGAAACATCCACTAAATTACATGATAAACCAACGTCCAAGCACCTGAACCAAAAATTACAGAGTTAATTTGGTCCAGTTTGAGAACCGTCAAGTTGCTAGCAGTAGCTATTACATGAGCTAAGATCGAGCTCTCCTCAAACAAGAGAAAATGACAGAGTATCGACATGATTTACATGTCACTCATGAATCACAACTTAACAAAATTGTATGCTAAGACAACAACTAAGGCGATGACTACACTAGCAGTTGCCACTGAAAATTTGACCAATTTCTCTATAAGAACCTCTAGCTCCTTTGTCTTTCTTATTATATTTTCTGCAACATTCGCCTCAAACTCTTCTATCACCGCATCCTGAATTGCCAGATAGGTCTCACGTTGTATCTTTTCGTGGCGTAATTATTGCACAATCTTCTTTTGTCCCGAACATGCTCTTCGAAATCATCTACAAAAGTGGCTGTCTTGTTACCTCCAACATTAACGTGAGATTTTCTTAATCCATGTCAGTTTTCTCAGCTTCCACCTGAGTAGCCTTGTCGTGGGACCTAAGACGGTCTGGGTCATCGAAATCACAAACAATATGTATTGGTCTAGGTGGTCGAAATCACAAACAATCTGTATCATTGAAGAAAATAAACTACTCAAAACCAGAGAAAACATCACAGGGCAGCTCGAATAATACTTGAGGATTTTATATCTCGCATGCTCAGTACACTAACCATGTCCACAAAAGTTGCTCCAAGACTCCTCATGGGGCAAGACATGATGGAGTCCCCACCCTCACCAGTCACCACTATAGAAAAAAATCCTAGGAGAAGCATGTACATAATTTCTTGGAATACGGTCATGATTTTGGTGAGACAAATCAAGAGAGATTTATCTAAATTGTTGGCTTAATATGCTTTCCACGGCGTGGTACTTGAACGCAACGTACACTTTGATGCTGTCCACGGCGAGCGCCAAGGGCGCCGCGAGCGTGACCACGACGGCGGCGCCGTGGGGTCCTGGATCGGGGGCGGGGCCTTGGGCGAGCGCGCCGCGGCCGGGACGTGCCTAGGATTGTGGAGGAAGACGTAGGGCGGGGGGTAGGTGGTGATCTAGCGACGGAGGCTGCCGGTGAAGGGCCAAGGTTGCGGGGCGCCGCAGTTGCGCATCGGCGGCGGCACCACAGAGCATGATCAAATCGTGGAAGAAGAGATGGTTACAAAGTTTTTTTAAATTTTCGAACGACAGCACATAGTTGGACTCTCTTGGGGTCTTGGGCCAGGCCCGTCTACAGCCTTTTTTGAGCGGTTCCGAAATTTGCGGAGTGGTATGAATCATACCTGTTACGTTTTTGGCACAGGTATGAATTTTTAGGGAGAATTTATAATTTGCCATGCATTAGTTTAGCTCTTTATAATTTGCCACACATTACTTAGGCTTCTACTATTTGCCACACATTACTTAGGCTTCTACTATTTGCCACACATTAGATTGTTTCCTTGCTAATTTGCCCTTTTTCTCCTTTTACATATACTAGTTGAATGCCGTGCGTTCCTACGGCTCTTAAGTCTTTTTCTTGCCACCAAGTGTAAGTATAGAACAATATCTACTCCCTCCAGTCTGTTTTAATTGACTCAGATTTAGTATAACTTATTAAATCAAGTGAATTAAAAAGAACCGGAACAAGTATTTTATTGTAAACATCATATGCATATATAGCAACATTCAAAAAGATGTATCACCAAAGTAATATTTTAGCATGGAGATTTAATTGATGCGGTGTTCTCTAGGTTAATTTAAAAAATGTATTATCATGCAAGAATCAAGAAAAAGATTAAAAAAACATACTCAACTCGTTCAAAAAACTTGACACGGGGAGAAGAAAATGATTCAACAGTCAATCTTGTACAAAATCAAACGAATTGATCCAAAGTAGCAATCGTCCTGATGGTTCATTCCCGACGCCGGCCAGTCTAGTCGGATCGAATACACCTACTCCACTCCGCCGGATCAATTGCATCCCGGTGAAGGCAGTGATCGATCGCATCCATGCATTGGATGATCTCTTACTCCAACACGGGAGCAAGCGCATCCCGTCGACAAATCGAGCTCGGGTCCAGCTCCAACATCAAGCATCTACCAAGCACGCATCCAACAAACTACAACAAGTGCAAGGAAGAAGAAGCTCATCCGTCGATATTTTTCTTTAGTGATTTCTATGTAAAAAGAGTTCTTTAAAAAGCACATATGTTCCTTCATTCCCAAATTTTTACAAATATAAATTAAAGAAGCGTTTAGATTCTTGGAGTTATCGTATCATTAGCCTAGATTTATACCCTTTTAACATAGGTATTTTTATGGAGCAGTATGGGCTAATGAGGTGTCGCTGTCACTCCACCTGAAGAATGGTGGTTCCTGATCTCAATTTCAGTCAACCTGACAAATAGAAATGTCAAAATTCAGGGGAAGACCCAAGAAGTAAAGAATCCAGAACAAGCAGGTCAAAATTCAATTAATGCACGAGTGCAAACAAAGCAGCACCTATCCTTATATTGAAATTTTTAGTTGTGTGCTTATTAGTACTATAGAATATGTGCTTATATGACATGTATCAATCTTTTTTGTTGTGTGAGGGTCTTTGATTGATTTCACCAAGTCAACAACTTCTTTATATTTTTTCAGCTTCATTGAGAAAAATGATCAACTATGCAAATACTCCAGAGACTCAAAATATATTTGTGAGTTTTAGGATTGCATCTGCAGCTCTCTGTTTTTTTCACTCTCTCATACAATCCTTTTTTTTATCTATCTCCACACTTCAAACAGACTACCTACCGGAAACAAGTGATGGGTTCAGCTAACACGAAATCCATGTCAACCAAAAAAGCATTGACCAAGTCCAATATAATGGTATAACTTGTAACCTACAAGTAACATCTACGGAAGCATTATAAATAAGAAAAATAATGCAACCATCATATTGAGAAAATTTTCAAGTGATAAATAAAAATGAGTAAATTATTTATAAGTTTGTAGGTATAAAGAAATACATATATAAAAATTAAATATTTTTAGGGGAAATAAGTCAATCAAAAGAGTAATAAAAAGGCATTAAAGAACATGTATTTTCCAACTAAATGACTATAGACGGCAAACTACCAAAAAGTGAAAGAGTAAATAAGTGTAGGGGCCTGCATAGTGGAAGGTATATACCTGTTGTGTATATATAAAGGGTTAATTATTGGTTTGCCACTACTGTCCGCGCATGACTCAGTTTTGCCACTAGAACAGAATGGTGCTCAGTTTTGCCACCGCTTCTGGCGCAGCTGCTCCATCGAGGCCAAACGGCCAGGCTTCAAACGTTTCCGTCTCTTGCCGTTACTGAAAGTGGGGCCGAATCTTACAGGTAGGACCGCACAATGACAAATAGGTGTACGTGAAGACCGAACTACCCCTGCTCCCGCCACACAGCCACACACCGATCCACTGCACCCACCACCATCCTGCGCCGGCACCACCTGCGACGCCACCACCTGCGCCGCCGCGCGGCCGTCCCGCGTGGACACCTTCTCCTCCGCCACCACCTCCAGGAGCACCTGCTCTGCCCCACCGTCTTGCGACGTAGTCGCTCGTTCCGCCAGTACGCCCTCCACCTGCTCGACGAAATGGCTAGTGGCGGCGACGGCCTTACATTCTTATTCAGACAAACTACATGACTGAAACAGCAACAAACTACATGCCATGCTTTAACCCTTAACCTTTCCTATGATAAACTTGGCCCTTGTCCTTGCCTCTACCAATCTTCAGTGCCTCTTTCATCTTCTTCATGCCCTTCTTCAGCCAGCACAACATAACTCCAGCCTTCACCTTTTCTTCAAGATTTGGTGACACATGGTACCTTCTCGGTTTGGGAGTAGGTTTTGGTCTGTCTGTTGGAAGTTGGATGACCTGTGTAGTCCTAAAGCACTCACCTAGCTGCTTCAGGGTAACAGCTGCTTGTTGCTCTTCCCTCAGCCTAGCAGCAGCTTCTTCCTCCTCCCTGCGCTTTGCAGCAGCAGCTTCCCTCTCTTCCAAGGTTCTCCTACGATAAACTAGCAAGTGCTTGTCTGCCCTAGCCATGGAAGCACTTCTGGACAGAGAGGCATCTCTGGAGCCAGAGGCACCAGTAGAGCCAGTGCTCCTCCTCCAACTCATGGCATTGTCCATCTTTGTTTGCATTTCTGGTTCAGTAGATGGATGCCATTTATAGAATGCAGCACAATGGCATCAGCACACGAGCTGAACAGAAGGCACACTAGCTGAACACATGTAGACAAGTCCTTGAGTTTGATCTGTAGTGTCTAGCCAGAAAAGGGAAAAGAATATTCTCTATATTGGGCTTGGGCATAATTAACTTTTCAGTCGACCTGCCATATTCACAAGAATATTCTCTGATTAACATTGTCTCTATATTACAGGGCCTCATCAATGCAGTGAAGAAAGTTTTCCCTGATTCAGAACATAGGCACTGTGTGAGACACGTTTACCAGAATTTTGACAAGAAACACAACGGGCAAACTCTGACGAATGATCTATGGGCAGTTGCAAGGTCTACAAATATTCCAACTTGGGAAAGAAATATGGAAAAAATGAAAGTGGACAGTGCAGAAGCTTGGGCATGGGTGGAGGAATTGCAGGCAAATACATGGATTAAAGCTTTCTTCAATGATTTCCCAAAATGTGACATGCTTCTGAATAATCATTCTGAAGTATTCCCAAAATTATGCATAGAAATGTGGCCAAGCAAAAAGAGGCAGATACATTCCCAAAATGATGTTGGAATTATTAGAGTACATGTTTGAACTATGTTTGAATGATGTTGGAATGATGAGATTACATGTTTTGAGAAACTCATGTCAAAATGTGCTAAAAAAGAGCTCCAAAGGTAGGGTAAATGGCCTCATTTCTAAGCAAGTTTTTTTGATCTTGTCTAAATTGGCCAAATAAGTTCACAACACATCAATTCCATGTAAGAAGACTATGTGAGAAGGATTTCCATTTTTTTGATTTTTTTTGAATTTTTTATGCTCATCTCAAATTTAGTCAAACCTAACTTTGACCATCATTTTATCAAGTTTTAAACATGGAATTGTAAAACTAAGCATGGATCCTTGTTATTCACTCCAAAATGAAGCTTTGGTGAGGTTTATGAAACTTTTCATGTTCCAAACCCTAAACCTCTTGTCTTCACCCTCGAACTTGTACCCCAGTGTTTGAGATATCACATTAGACACATGGTTTTTTTGTTGAACAGCATGTAGACCATGTTTATCAACTAGAATGGGTAGTATATGACATAAGAAGACTATGTGAGAAGGATTTCCATTTTTTGATTTTTTTTGAATTTTTTATGCTCATCTCAAATTTAGTCAAACCTAACTTTGACCATCATTTTATCAAGTTTTAAACATGGAATTGTAAAACTAAGCATGGATCCTTGTTATTCACTCCAAAATGAAGCTTTGGTGAGGTTTTTGAAACTTTTCATGTTCCAAACCCTAAACCTCTTGTCTTCACCCTCGAACTTGTACCCCAGTGTTTGAGATATCACATTAGACACATGGTTTTTTTTGTTGAACAGCATGTAGACCATGTTTATCAACTAGAATGGGTAGTATATGACATAAGAAGACTATGTGAGAAGGATTTCCATTTTTTGATTTTTTTGAATTTTTTATGCTCATCTCAAATTTGGTCAAAGCTACCTTTGACCATCATTTTATCAAGTTTTAAACATGGAATTGTAAAACTAAGCATGGATCCTTGTTATTCACTCCAAAATGAAGCTTTGGTGAGGTTTTTGAAACTTTTCATGTTCCAAACCCTAAACCTCTTGTCTTCACCCTCGAACTTGTACCCCAGTGTTTGAGATATCACATTAGACACATGGTTTTTTTGTTGAACAGCATGTAGACCATGGTTATCAACTAGAATCGGTACTATATGACATAAGAAGACTATGTGAGAAGGATTTCCATTTTTTTGATTTTTTTTGATTTTTTTATGCTCATTTCAAGTTTGGTCAAAGCCTAATTTTGACCAGCTAACCCTATTCTTCTAGAAGGAAACCGGACCGATCCGTGGGTTGCTCTGTTTTGCATTGTGGACCGTTCACTGCGGTAACGCCAGCCGTCCGATCTAGCCTTCTAGAAGGTTTCGGGGCCGATCCATGGACACCCTCGTTCTTCAACCTCATTGGTTCCTTTCTCCACGCGTACGGTGGGCTATAAGAACACTGAAATGTCCGTTGGGCCGTCCCGCGTGTCTAGGCCTGCGATGCATGCGCCATGCATGCGCCATGCAGGCGCCACGCCAACGGCCCTTTCCACGTACCTCACTCGCCGACGCCTTTTAATGCATCGACGCAGCGTCTCAGCGTTGCCATCGTCTCAGCTCTCGCAGCGATGCAGCGGCATCAGTTTTGCCATCGTCAATACGCTTAATTATTTGGGAAGACGGCTAGCCACGCGTTAATTCATTAGGAACCACCCAATTATGAGCCAACCTCTTTATAAGGGGCCTCTCTTCCTCTCCCACACACCAACCGAGCGAGCCTCTCTTCCTCTCCCTCTCCAAAGCACCACGCACCCAAGCGAGCCTCTCGCCTCTCCGAAGATGCAGTACACGGGACCGACCTTCCGCCGTCCGCGCACCAGGACGGAGCTACTCTATCCGGCGGACGTCCTCGTCGAGAAGACGCTCCGTGTGTGGGCAAAGTCGAGGTGGAGGACCGAGGTCGAGCTCACTCGAGACTTCCTCGACGAGGGCTTCTCCCACCTCCCACCGGGCTCGCCCGTCATGTACTACGTCAACGAGTCTCGTGAAGGCGTCGCCCTCAAGCTGCTCACGGTCACCTTCGCCAACCGATTTGACGCGTACGCCCTCCTCGGTGAGGTCTTCTGGTGCGGCTGCGAGTCAATCTTCTTCACCACCTACAACGTCTTCACCGATTGCGACGCCATCTTCTTCTCCGGGAAACCTATGCACTGCCTCCCGTACAACAAGTGAAGACGCCGGTGAAGACGGTGGTGCGGCGCAGGTGCTGCGGCAGGTGGTGCGGCCAAGATGTGTTCTCGTCAACCTCTCGATCGTCATGTTTTTTTAGCTTTACGTTTTCATTTTCTATGTGGTTCCGTGTTGAGTCGTGTCAAGTCGTGTGTCACTCAACTTATCTATCTATCTAAGTTATTTCCGTGTAATGGTGAAACTAAGCATCTTATGTATCGAATTTATCTAAGTTATTTTGCGTGATGATCTGGCTACCAATATTTGCATCTCATATATCTTAGTTTTCTATGATTTCGATGTAATATATCAAGGGTGTATGAATCATGAAATCACAAACATGGATCCAAGTATGAACTTTGATGTATTATAAGTAGGGTACCCATAGTATGAAACAAAAAATCACAAACACGCAATGTTTGAAATCAGATAAATGCACCATTTTTCCCCGCAAGAATATAAAGATGCACCCTTTTTTATTTGATTATTTTTCCAACCTAAACCACAAACACGTAATGTTTCAAATAACAAAGACGCACCCTTTTTTTTGGTTAAGCAGCGTGCATAAACACAAAGAACAAACATATACGTCCTTACACCATAAACCAAGTCACGAACTAGAACTAACTATAGTTAGATTTCTTCCTTTCGGTTTTCAATATCTTTCCATCTGCCCCACTGGTTACCAGAGCAATTCTTCACGCTACCAAACAAAGCGGTCTTGGGTTCGAGTCCCAGCCGCACCCTTTTTTGTTTGTTCATTTTTCACCATTTTTTTAAACACCCTTCTCATCTGCCCAAAGCCAAACCTTGTGGGTCCCACGTGAAACGGCCAGCAACGGTCCTCTTTTCAAACGCGTCTCCGCCTGGTCCCACCTGAAACAGCCGAGTCATGGACGTTTGACTTGAATGAAACGGCAGGCTCACGGAACGAGCCGTCGCACACATACTAGTGGCAAAACTGAGAACCATTCTGCTCTAGTGGCAAAACTAAGTGTTGCGCGGGCTGTAGTGGCAAACCAATAATTAACCCATATATAAAATGGTGTCCTAAAACAGAAAAAAGGAATGCAGAATCATCCTTATATGGTTTCCTTGTTCTGCATTTTTGCCAATCCAGAAAGGAAACATTAATTCTTGAATCCTCACCAAGAGCAAGCACACCTCAGTAGCATTCCTTATGAGTGGTATATTCATGGTACTCTTGTTCAATGCTACGAAAAGGAACATGAGTATTAAAGAGTCATGGAAAAGAAGTATGTTCAAATGGTTCAATTAGGTACCCTTGACAAACAAACTTAGAGCAATTGTTGCGAAAGTATTCCTTCACAAGGGAATCATTTTATTTAAATTTTTTTGGTGACCAGGCTGAATATAGAAGACAAAATTTCCAAAAGTAGGACAAGTGAAAATGTATCCGAACTGAATTGTCAGATTCATCCAATTTAAAAATGCAATCAACCTTGAATAATATGCCTGACAACCATAAAGTTGTATTCAGTCTACGATTATTTTGAGCAGGCAGTGCAAGGAACTTGCATCCTCTTGCTACATCGTGAAATGTATCTCGGTCTCAGTTCCACAAGACATGTTATTTTGTTCAGGTAAGATGTCTCACTGATACGCAATGGTTAAGAAAGAAAATATTGATCAGAGAAGCTTGTAGCTTAACCCCATCTAGCATGAAGTAAATATATGATTATTATCAACCCTTTGAAGAACCAAACACCCAAAGGTGTACGGTACCTATTTATTTAAACAAATTATGCTTGACTTTCCAAAATATGGGAATGGACTTATTAAAATAAACAAAATGTGTTCAGAGCTAGAACAAACCTATGATAAGCGATGTATTAATAAAACACAGCTAACATACTGGACCACGCACAGGTCGCTAACCAGTTTTCGTAAGAGCGCATGCAATTATTTGCACATGCAGTCCAGATCGCTGCCCAATTTTTGGTGCCACGGGGAGTTGGTTAGTCCTGGTCGTCACCACGCACATAGATAGATATGATTTTTTTTTGAGGGATAGATAGGATTTGTTAGTTAGGTAGCAACAGTACCTAAAAAACCTCCTAGATAGTTTTGTTCGATAGGATTTGTTAGTTAGGTAGCAACAATACCTAAAAAACCTCCTAGATCTTTTTTGAGATCAAACCTCTTAGATCTAATGGTGTGGAGTTGTTTGTTGTGTTGAGATAAATCATCTTGGATAGTAGACGTGGGGGGTATTATTGTCCATCCTAAAAATGTGACACCAGACATTTACCAGTTTGCTCTTAATAGTAGAGATATTGTTTTCTCTAACTCCCAAATACAATATGAAATACGTTCCGGTTGATCGAAAAAACAGAGTTGGGAAACAGAGGCTCCAGCGATGCTGCGGCGGGGGCGCCGCCTGACCACCGCGGACGCAGCAGCAGAACCGCAGCCGCTGCCCGCCAGGGCACCACCACGTCCTCCCGGTGCAGGACGACAGCGACCAGAACAGCTGCAATGCCCGTCTCCAAGTACATGCCAGCCATGCCGATACTGAATGTGTCAGTGCTAACTTGAAGACGGAGAGTGACTTCAACTAAATATGCAGCAATGGGACTCCTTCAAGGCAGCTTGCTCTTGCTGCCTGTCCGCATTAGTGCTTCAAATAAACGAACAGATAATGAAATCGTAGGTAACTTCAGCTAGCAAGAAAGCAAAAGATACGTGGACAGTTCAGTTTGTATGAGGTGTTCAGTTCAGGTCCTACGAAAGTTCAGCTTGTGCTCGGCTGATGTCGGCAACATGATCAGGCCACGAATGCGTTGACATACCAGCTATCGGATCCAGGAGCTATATTCTACTTAAGGTCTAAAATTAATCTCTAAGATCATTACTGCATTACCAACTTACCAGATCTTAGTGTCACCTTCTCGATTGTGGCTGTTGTTCATGGTTGCTGATCATGGCGGCATCCGTGGTAGTTTGGCGGGCGGCGGCGTTGCTTCTGCGTCCATGGTAGTCTGGCGGCCGGCTGCGGCGACGCTGCTGCGTCCGTGGTGGTCCGGCGGGCGGGCGGCGCTCTCGCCCTACCTCCTCTGTTTTTCCGGAACCTCCGTTTCCCCTCCTTTGTTTTTTCCTGATCAACCAGATCAATGATCAGGTATCGTTTGGCCAAACTGTACCAACGTACGTATCTCATATGGTATTTGGGAGTTAAAAAATAGAATATATCTGTAAAAGGAGAAAAATGGCAAATTAGTAAGGAAACAATAAGTAAACCCCAAAAGGTTTTTTGACCTAACGCTCTGGCGATCGGGCGATCGGCAGGCGATTAGGGTTTTGGTTACCACGTCTGGGGATTCTTCTCAGGCGTGGGATTTCTGATCGATCTCCGCGGGGATTGCAGGCAGTGTTTGGTTTGCTGCGTTCATCAGGCAAGGGACGTCGCAGGTTTCTAGGGCTTGCTTCTGGCTGCGTTTTTTCTCTGGTTTCTGAAGATCTGAGGGTTCTCTGGTTTCGCGTTATGGCGAGTCCGGCGGCGAGTTCTACCAGTCAAGCGGGTGGATCTGGGAGCAAGAAGGCGGAGGCGATAGATGATCTTCTGCAACGCCTAGGCATCGAGGAAGATGAATTTGATGATCTGGTTTTCGAGGAGGAGGAATCAGCTCCAAAGGAGGGCATGAAGTGGACAGCGCTGGCTAGGATTCATACGACGAATTTCTTCAGCCCTCAGACGTTTGAGCAACATATGAGAATTGCCTGGAGCCCGGCGAAAGAGGTGAAAATTCAACATCTTGATGAAAACTTATTTTCCATCCAGTGCTTCTGTTTAGGTGATTGGATCAAGGTCGAAAAAGGGGGTCCGTGGTTATTCCGACAAAATCCAGTTTGTATTGAGAAGTATGATGGGTTGGCGCCTATTGAATCAGTTGATCTAAATTTCTTTGCAACCTGGATCCAAATTCATAGGCTGCCTATAGGATACAGGAACGATACTCTAGTCAAAAATCTTACTGAGAGGAACGTTGGAAAAGTGTTGGAGGTCCAGATGAATGTTCAAGGCATGGGTAACTTTGTCCGAGCCAGGGTGAAATTAGATGTGAGGAAGGTTTTAGCGAGGTTTGTAACAATTTCAAGAGACGGCAAGAGGGAATTCTATCAAGTTAAATATGAAAAGATGCCAAGGTATTGTGGTGCCTGTGGATTTGTTGGTCACTCCCACCTGGAATGTGGAACTGGAGAGCATGATGAGAACAACCTCAAATGGGGTGATTTTTTGCAAGCCGATTGGTCTTCCTGGCATGGCCGTGGAATTGGTGGTAACCGTGGAGGTGGCCGTGGTGGCCGTGGAGGGCGTTCTGACCAGGATGGTATTGGAGAGGGAAGAGGACGTGGAACCAATGGGGCTCGGGGTAGAGGTGGTATGGCATCCTGGAGGTATAATGCTCTCCCCTATGTCGATGGGGTTGTTGCGGCTGAGGATCCGTTAGATGATACAGGTTCTAGTCCTGTGAAGAAGCCTGATGAGGAGATGGAGGAAAATGGCTCCTCAGACTCAACCGTGAAGAGGAGATTGGAGATGAACCAGCAGGATGAGGATGGACTCTTTGGCCAAAATAAAGAGGATCTTGGTGCAGCGATGGTGGTGGATACTGGATGTCCTACTATTGCTAGTCCTGGAAAGGTGGACATAACTAGAACTAAACGTTCTAAGAAGGATGGAGCTATCTCCCCTTCAAATGGATCGGCGGGCTCCTTCGAGGAGTCTGTCCGGTCGCAATGAGGATATTAGGCCTCAACTGTCAGGGTCTGGGTAACGCCCCGACAGTTCGTGCGCTCTCTGATCTACAGAAGCGAAGTAACCCCGAGGTGCTGTTTTTGTCGGAGACACACCTCGATGAATACCCGGCAGAATGTCTAAGAAGACGATTACAAATGGATTCAAAAATTATAAACCCGAGTGATGGGAGAAGTGGAGGTCTGATCATGTTATGGAAAAGAGAGATTTCAATTCAGCAAGTTTATTCAGCGCCAAAATATATAGATGTCCATATTGATGAAGGACAAGGACGGAAGTGGCGCCTTACTGGGATATATGGCGAACCTCGCTGGGAAGATAAATATAAAACTTGGGATAAAATGCGGGAACTCAAACACGATTCCAATTTACCGTGGCTGATTCTTGGAGACTTTAATGAGATCATGTTTTCACATGAGAAAGAAGGTGGAAATCAGCGCCCCGCTGCATTCATGCAAGCTTTCCGTGATGCCTTGACGGATTGCGATCTCGAAGACCTTGGGTTTCAAGGGGAAAAATTTACTTGGAAGAGAGGAAGAATTAGGGAAAGACTTGATAGGGCTGTGTCTGATGGGGCTTGGAACACAATGCATCCAGGGGATGTGGTCTTGCACCTCGATTATACGAAATGTGATCACAGACCTATCCTGGTGGATACTGACTACCAACCAGCTGTGACTGGTTCTAGAACTGGGCCTCGGCGCTTTGAGGCCAAATGGCTGCGCGAAGCGGGTTTTCGTGACGTTGTTAAAGCTGCATGGGAATCGGCGGGAGAAGCTACCTCTGGCGGCGTGTTAGCCAAGTTAGGACACATGCATAAATCGATCCATGAGTGGGATAGCTCGGTTCTCAAAAAACCGCACAAATGACTTCGTCGGGCGCAGCGAAAATTGGAGAATGCTATGAATGGCCAGATGAATGATGAAAATGAAGCAATTGCAAAGGAGATGGCGGATTTGATCGAGTTATTACTTGAACAAGAAGAGATTCATTGGCTACAGCGATCAAGAGCAAATTGGTTACAACTTGGCGATAGAAATACTACTTTCTTTCATAATTTTGCCTCAGCTCGCCGAAAGAAGAACTTTATCAAGAAACTCAAGATTAATGATGATAATTGGGTGGAGGATACGGAGCCTCTAAAACCGGTAATCCATGATTATTTTTTTAACCTATTTACTTCTGAGGTACAGGATCTCGATCCGGAGATGATGGCAAAAATCTTACCAAGAGTTACTGACGCTATGAATGAAAGCTTATTAGCTCCTTTCTCAGTAGAAGATGTGAAGAAAGCTATTTTTAGTATTGGAGACTTCAAAGCGCCAGGGCCAGATGGGTTACATGCAGTGTTTTATAAACAATTTTGGGATGTCTGCGGGGAAGAAATTACTACTGAAGTGTTACAGGCACTGAATACTGGGATAATACCGGATGGCTGGAACGATACTACCATTGTGTTGATACCCAAGGTCAATGATCCGGAGAATGTTACACAGTTTCGCCCAATTAGCTTGTGCAATGTTATATACAAAATTATATCCAAAGTGCTAGCTCAGAGATTAAAGGCAATTCTCCCTGATATCATTGCTCCTACACAAAGTGCCTTTGTTCCGGGGCGACTCATTACTGATAATGTGCTGGTGGCGTATGAATCTATTCACTCAATAAAAAATAAGAGATCTGGCATTAATGGAACTTGTGCTGTCAAGCTTGATATGCATAAAGCTTATGACCGCGTTGAATGGATCTTTTTGGAAAATATGATGCGACGCTTGGGCTTTGCTGAAAGATGGATTTTTCTGATGATGGCTTGTGTCAGCTCGGTCAGGTATCAAGTGAGATTTAATTCTGATGAAACTAATATGTTCACTCCTACTAGAGGTCTCCGTCAGGGGGATCCACTATCTCCATATTTGTTCCTCCTTTGTGCGGAGGGATTATCTAGTCTTCTGTTGTATGAAGAAGAAGTTGGTGGCATTGATGGGATTAGGGTGTGCAGAAATGCACCGTCAGTATCACACCTTTTATTCGCTGATGATTCCCTCATTCTCATGAAAGCTGATATGAATAATGCAACTTCCTTGCAACTATCATTGGATACCTACTGCGCAAACTCTGGACAGATGGTGAGTTTAGCAAAATCTAGTATATTCTTTTCGCCTAACACCAATGCTCTCCTAAGGGCTGAAATATGTGAAGCTCTACATATTGATACAGAAGCACTATCAGATAAGTATCTTGGTCTCCCAGCTCTTGTTGGTGCGGACAGGAGTGATTGCTTCAAACATTTTATAGAAAGAATTATTGAAAGGATAAATGGTTGGAAGGAAAAACAACTATCTCTGGGGGGAAAAGAGATTCTCCTGAAGGCAGTGGCTCAGGCTATCCCGGTGTATGCTATGTTGGTTTTCCTGATTCCGAAAGGTGTTTGCAAAAGTATGATGGATGCTATATCCAGTTTCTGGTGGGGGGATGATGAAAATAGTAAGAAGATGCATTGGTTGGCATGGTGGAAGCTTTGCTACCCAAAAAATGATGGCGGCATGGGTTTTAGGGATTTCCATTCATTCAATTTGGCAATGCTAGCCAAGCAAGTCTGGAGGTTGACTAATGAACCTGATTCTCTTTGCGCACAGGTTCTAAGGGCTAAGTACTATCCACACGGTGATATTTTGAAAGCAGGCCCAAAAGCTGGATCGTCTTTTACTTGGCAAAGCATAGTTGCTGGGCTTTCTACCTTCAAACGTGGATGTATTTGGAGAGTTGGTAATGGAGAAATGATTAATATCTGGCAGGACCCGTGGATTCCAACAAGCAGTACAAGGAAGGTTATTTCACCTAGAGCTGGTGCGGTTTATACAAAAGTGTGCGATTTGATAAGTCCAATTACTGGGCAATGGGATGAGGAGCTTCTCAATTCTTTGTTTTGTACGGTTGATAGAGAACGGATCAGGCGTATTCCAACTAATAACCAAGGATTTCAAGACTTTATTGCTTGGAGTCACACAAAACATGGGCAATATACAGTCAGATCGGGGTATCATATGCAGTGGAAACATCAGTTTGGTCCTAATTCTTCACAGCTGATTGCTCCTAATGTTTCAGCGACAAACCCGGTTTGGAAATCTGTATGGAGCATGCAGGTTCCAAGTAAGGTGAAGATTTTTATATGGCGTTCTCTACATGGAATTGTCCCATTAAAATGTGTCTTAGCAAATCGCCATATTGGTACGTCAGGAGAGTGTCCAATTTGTCACCAGGGGCCAGAAACGGTCATGCATTTGCTCTTCTTATGTCCGGCTGCAAAAAGTATATGGCAGAATCTGGGGCTTACTGATCTGATTGATGAAGCTACAAACGTGGATAGGTCTGGTTCTGCGGTCCTAGAATATCTTATGAGGCTACAACAAAATAACATGCAAGGATTGGAAAGTGTGGGGTTAAAAGAAGTGATTGCGGTGACATGCTGGTACCTTTGGTGGATTCGGAGAAAAAGAATCCGAGATGAATCTGTCCCACCTATTTACAAGTGCAAACTTTCGATCCTATCTATTACAGCACATGCAGGTAAAAAACCGATGAATACTGGCCAAGTCGGGAGTATCACCTGGACCAGACCAGAGGCGCGTATGATGAAATTGAATGTGGATGCGGCTTACTATGTGGAAGAAGGAACAGGGGCTGTGGGTGCAGTGATCCGTGACTATGAGGGTAGGTTTGTGGCGGCAAAGACGGTCCTATTACCGCATGTGGCGTCGGCAGCGATGGCAGAGGCGGCGGCCATGTGTCAAGGGTTGATACTAGCTGAATCAATCGGATGTAACCGTCTAGTAGCTGAATCGGACTCAATGGAGACAATAGAAGCCTGTTCTGGAGGACATCGTTGGTGGAATGAATCTTCTGCAATTTTTGCAGACTGCGTTGACAGAGTGGCTTCCATCGGCGAGGTGTCCTTCAAATTCTGTCCCAGAGAAGCAAACCAGGTGGCCCATGAGCTAGCTCGTCATAGCTTTAGCAGCAAAAGCTCTTGTACTTGGGACGATGATCCCCCTAGGTTTCTCTTAGACAAGTTGTTAAACGATGTAACCAAACTTTGATCTTTTTAGCAGCAAGTTTCAGACGCACTCTTTTCCTTACCAGGGTACCGAAGGGGACTGGAAGGTTTTTAATGAGGCGGCTTGCTAGCTTAATATATTGCATTTCAAAAAAAAAGTAAGGAAACAATCTAATGTGTGGCAAATAGTAGAAGGCTATGTAATGTGTGGCAAATTATAAAGGTCTGAACTAATGTGTGGCAAATTATAAATTCTCCCGAATTTTTATAGGCCTTTGGATGGATAGAAATGAAGGGCTGTTATTTAATTCGGGGTACCACAAAACAACTCTATTGAAAATGTTAGAGTATATGTATGGTTTAGGTAGTCTAGGATAGAGATAGATCTCGTATCTTGTCTTGCATTCTAAGATGATCCCTGTACGCCTATATATACTCGTTCATGAGGCTCAATAATACATCCACCATATTCCGCCAAACCCCACTCTCTATAATTCTACATGGTATCAGAGCGGCGCCGATCCTAACCTAGCCGCCGCCCAAGCTTCCGCGTCGCGCCGCCCCCGGGGAGATTGATCTCCATGATCTACTCCGGGGGCCGCGCAACCCGTATGAGGGTTCGTCCGTCGATCCGTTGATCCGCTGCCCTCGACTCTTTTTTTCCAATCCGTAGATTGGTTTTCTTTTTGCTCCACCGGTCGCTCGACGGGCGTTTTCTTTTTTGATTTTGCCGATCATAGATCGGATTGAGTCGCCCACCGCCACCGTCACCACGCGCCTCTACTCCAACCTCGGCATCGACACTGCACCGGCTCTTCCACATCATGCGCCCTACGCCGGCCACCGCGGTCGATTCGCTGGCTGGCTATAGCGCCTGCCTTGGTAGGCTGTCGCGGCTGGCTCGCCCGCGTCGTCTCCGCCTCGGCCGGCCCGCCTCCATCTACCGTGGGGCACGGCTGCACGCGATGCACATGGGACGCCGTTTGCGTCGCACCCGCCGCCCTCGCCTGCACGGTCTCCATCGCCGGTTCGTCTTCGCCGTAATTGCCCGGAACTACACCGACAAGGCCGCAATCAACTCCGATATGCGCGTCGTCCACGCCATGGCGCGCGTAGCGCCGCCATCGGTCCGATCAACCGACCGCGCGCACGTCTCCGTGCCGCTGCGTCGCCCCTTCGGGCCACAGCGCCGCCGCCTTTGGTCCATGCTACCGGCCTCTGATGCGCCTTCCAAGGGGTACGGCCTCTGCATCGACTCGCGCCCTGCAGCTACGCCGGCCCCTCGGGCCGAGACGTCGCCGCACATAGTCTACTTTGCCGTCCCCGCGCACCGACGTTCCAGGCTACTACCACGCCGCCCCATCGGCGCAGGTCGCATCCGTCCGCGCATGGTCTTTGTCACGCCGCCGGGTTCTTCCTCGCCTACTTCGAGTACCGCCGTGCCTCCACAGGTAACCTCCATGGCCACTGCTGGCCGTTGCGGGTCCCGCCGACCACCTCCACGCCCATCTAGGCGTCAAGCATGACCACTCCAGGCCGCTGCTGCAACCGCCGCCTTCTACGTCTCCGTCCACCACGACCTCGTCGCCAGCATCATCGTCTCATCCCTGACTACTTCGTCTACTCCGACAACCGCAGAATGCATTGGCACCTCTCCCTCTTCGCCGCTCTGCGTCTCGCCACCGCTCTGGAGGCCTCCTCTGCTGGTCCCCCTGACACTGGCGCATGGTCCATGATGGTCCCAGCCTCGCACGCTCGGTATTGGCAACACCGGTACGTGCCTTCGTCCCCGACGCGTCCCCGGGCCTGGCAAGCTCGGACCGGCACCTCGTCCTCATCGGCTTCGACAACGTCTTCATCGGCATTGACTCTTCTACGACTGCCTCGACCGCGTCGCCGACTTCGTCTTTGCGTACTTGGTTCTGGCAAAACCGGAGTATGCCTTCATCCCCGACGTGCGCCTAGTTCTGGCAAAACTAGGGCAGCACCTCGTCCTCGACGGCTCCGACTGCATCAACTTCGGCATCGACACCCTCTCCACGACTGCCTCGACGCGTCTCCGTCACTCTCCTCGCGCACTACGTGCTTGCGGCTTCATGTGCGGCTACCTCGACACCGGCACCCGACCACGACATCGACCACGGCACCCCCCTCGCATGGCTACCCCGACCAAAGTTGCAGCACCCAAACGCTCTCGGTTACCTCGACATCGGCACAAAGGGCTATCACCTCGCATGAGCACATCGGCTTGTTCTACAGTCCAAGCATCCGCGACGCGACACCGTCCACGACGCTCCCGCTACGACTGCGGGGGAGTGTCAGCCTTCTGGGTCCACTTCGGTTTATCTCCAGTATGACCGTCCACGTCGTTCATGTTGTTCACGATGCTCGCGCTACGACTGCTTGGGAGTGTTAGAGTATACGTACGGTTTAGGTAGTCTAGGATAGAGATAGATCTCGTGTCTTGTCTTGCACTCCAAGATGATCCATGTACGCCTATATATACTCGCCCATGAGGCTCAATAATACATCCACCATATTCCGCCAAACCCCTCTCTTTATAATTCTACAGAAAATAAAGAAACCCTAAAATTGTGTGTTTATTGCCAGGACCTTTTGGGGATATATATAGAGGTACAAGGGAGAGGTAGACTTGGAGTACAAGATGATCTAATCGTAGTCTAATCTTAGCCGTCCATATATATTCTAACAGTACACACAAGAATATGTAGTATGAGGCACCGAGAAAAACCTTACAAATGCAGATATGCATGTTTCATGTCTTCAGTTTTTCAACTCAAATTCTAACACGTCATGTATCTCCGAGCGAAAGAGGACCCACCTAATCGTGACAAATCGCTCGGTTATGAAAATGAGAAACCATGCCACCAAGCAAAGGGCCACCAGCATCAACAAGAGATCGGAGCTGGCTTTGAACCTTCCGAAAAGCATCAACCCTGACGTACCGCCGACGACGATGGCGACTTCGAGCGCCAGAATAGGGTAGACCATCCCACGCTGGTACCGCGCTCGGAAGTATCTTTCAATGGCGCTCGCCTTGAGCTTTTCCGGTGCGGCGTCCCAGTACGTGTCCATAACCCAGTGCTTCCACCGCGTGATCTCCTCCCTCGCTTCCTCGTTGTGCTCCGGCCAGCTGTTCATCCCAAGCTTTTGCAGCGAGCGGTAGGCTTTGATTACAGGGGCGAGCTCCGTTGCCAGGGCGCGATAGCGGTGGTAGCGTGTCTTGCGGATGTAGCGGCGGTGTGCAGTGGAGTATACGCCGGAGCGGTCGACGATGAGCAGACTCGGCGGGCTGCTGCTCCGACCAAACCCCGATAGTTCTCGTCGCCGGACTCTGAAGAAGTACCGTACTGTATCGTACTCCGGTTCCATGGCTTCCGGGTCTTAACAACATTTTTGGATTCGCGCGCGCTTGGTTTTCTCATCGACCTACCGAGCGTATGCTCATATATGTAAAGAAACTGGCGAGGACAGTTCGACAAGACCGAAATTCGGAGTCCGACTACTAACTGGTCTTGTATTTATACACACGGGTCGTATCAGGTTATTATTTCGCGGAAAAAGATCAATTAAGATGCGCAGAGTTTCTAGAGGTGGCCGGTTGTGCATGTATGCATGGCTCGATCGACGGTTGATTGCGCCGCCAACGATATAAGCATGCATGCAGCTGCTCGTGTGACCTGTAACCTCGAATGGATCGCTCGTCTGCGTAGCAAGCACCTTCTCTCCGCCTCGCCGGATTAAGACTAAGAGCATGTCTAACAAGCCCCTTGTAACCCGCTCACCCCCGTAAAATTCCGGCGGGATACGGGGCAGCCGCGGTTTGGGCCGTCTAGTAGGCTCCGTATTCTAGCCGGCCCGTTTCGACGGAATACGGCCCTAGGAAATCCGCACCGCCGCCCCCTACTTATACCGGGCGAAGGTACGAGTGAGGGGTTAACCTCTCACTCGCAACCCTAGCTCCGCCGTGCGCCGCCGCCACCTCCATCCTGCTCTCCGGCGAGCAATCCCCCATCGCTCGCGTACGCATTCAAGCCTCCGCGCGCCATGTCCGGTCGCCGAAGCTGCTCCGCGTGTACGGCGAGCGATCAAAGCGATCCCGCTCGCCGGACACCGTCGAGTAGGCGTGGCGGCGGCATGCAAGCGCTCCGCCGTCGGTAGTCGCCGTGCGGCTTGCCGGTACGCCGGCGCGCTGTACATGCCGCCGTCGCTCCGTGAGTTCGCTGCGGGCGAGCGGTGGTACAAAGAAGATCCGCCGCTCAAGCCGATGAGCGGCGGCGCCTTCGAGAAGTGGCGCGCCGAGTGGGAGCGTGAGCGCGCGGCGAAGGCGGCATGGGCGGCGCGCATCGGCAACACCAACGGCGGAGGAAGCGGAGACGATCCGCGTGTCGGCGAGGAGGAAGCGGAGGAGGCAGAGGAGGAGGCGGCGTTCCTGCAGGCGGTGGCCGCATCCGAGGCGAAGGCCGCCGAGAAGGCTCGGGCGGAGGCAGAGGAGGAGGCGGCGCCGCCGTCAGGGAATTCGAGGCGCAGGAGGCGGCCGCCAGGGGGCCGTTCGTGCCATTCGTCATCCTTGACGATTAGATAGGATGGCAGTGTAGGATCCACTATGTATGTATGATCCATAGTATGATCAATGAAGATGAACTATGATTTTAATTTTCCCGGGGTTTTAATTTTTTAAAATACGGGGTGAAATACGGGGTCTGCTAGACGGAATGAGTCAGCTAGACGCACTTTTCTAATACGGGGCGAAAAACTCGCGTTATACAGGGCAGAGAAATAAGGAGCCTGTTAGACATGTTCTAAGCAACTCCAAAGACGCGGTAAACTGCGGCACCATTTTTGACGTTTGTGGCGCGTCGAAACCGCAACTGCCCGCTTGTAGCCGGCCCTCGGCTTCCTCTTTGGCTTCGCGGTGGGCGCCGGTGGTGGCGCAAGCTATTGAGACGACTCCGGTGCGACGCGCGGCCGTGGCGCCAATAGCATCTGCAGCGGACGACGACAGCTCTAGAGTTTAATTTGCATCGGCGGCGGATGGGGCGCCTGTATGACAAGGCGCAGATGCTCCGACGGCTGCGGCTGCGCCAATGGCGGAAACGGCCGGAGGGGTGGGCGGAGTGGGGGCGGAGGAGGTGGGCACTGGGTAGGAGGTCGCGTGACGGAGATTTCAGGACGACGGTTGGAGTGCACGTGCAGACGTGCTAGCTTTGGACTTTGGAGCACGTGGAGGGTTTTATTTTCGGCGTGTCCAAAAAAAAAATCTGCACGGTTTACAACGTCTGTTTGAGCCTTCTCGTGCTCTAAGAGCATCTCCACTCGTTCTCTCCAAAAGTCCCCCGTAAACCTTTGGAATGTGCCGACATCCAAAATCGCCTCCAGCCACACTTCCCAAAATAATATTTCAGCCGGCGCGGCCCAACTATCCATCCGGTGCCACCAGGCCGAACCCAATAGGAGGGCGGGGCCCAACTATCCATCTGGTGCCCCCAGGCCAAACCCAAGCCAACAATCTCGCCCCCTTCTCCAACGCCATGGACCACCAAGAGAGATGAGGTGCCTCCGCCAACGGGACGACCCGTGGTGGTCGCCGGACAACGAAGACGTCTAGACGGCGTTCTTCCAGCGCGAACGCGAAGACCTCCACGCCATACGACGACAGCGGCCCTCCGCCGACGAACTACAACGCGAACGGACGGCGACGGTGGTGGAGCGTGCCCGGCAGAACCCTGGCGTGGGTCCTCAGCTACATCACCGACGGGAACGACCCGCCGCTGCAAATGCCGCAACGGCAGCTGCAGCTGGCTGCCCCGCGCGGCGACGACCGGTGGGCGGCGCGGCGACAAGCAACCTCCTCCTCCCGATCCTCGTTGCACGGATCGTCATCCAGGTACCCTCCTACACGCCGTCGCCGCGCTTCTTGGCGACGGTGAAGGAAGTGCCGGAGGTGGCCCCTGCTCACAGGCGGCGTAATGGTGGCGGAGGCGTCATCATCCACGAGCAGCACCAACCATCTCCGCCGCGCCACCGCCGGAGTACAAGGCGGCGACCTCCATCTTCAAGGTGGAGGACGACCCGGACGAATTCCCCGGGTTTCGCCAATTCCCTGGACGTGCTCGCCGAGCCGTGGAGCGCGGCCGACCACCACCTCACGGAGGAGGAGCGCCGCTGTCGCCTTGTCCCCGTCATCAACCTCGTCGTCGACGAAGACGACGCTGGCCAGTCCAGCAGGCCACGCGGGAGGCGCGGGGACGCGGGCCAGGGCTGCAGCTACATGCCGCCGCCGAAGAAGGAGGAGCCCGACGAGGAGGAGGAGGACTATGCTGGGGATATACCGCCACCTAGGGCTAGGTCGTGGGGGCAACAATGGCTATTAGTTTTTTCTAAAATTTGTACAAATATTGGCCGAACTATCTATAAATCTACAATTTCTACAAACTGTGTTACATTTTGTAATTTTAATTTTTTTAATATAGGGGTCGCGACTGGGAACAATCCAGCCCCTATTTTTGTTTTACCGCCGGCACCCCTCCATATGGGCCCTAAAATAGCTGTGTTGGAGCCTATATGGGGAAACAAGTGGAGATTCTCTAAAAAACATCATTTCGGTGTTGCTATAGTTTTGCACCTCTCTTGAAGTTGCTTTAATGGAGGGATGGATGGGTTTTATTTTTGTTTCGCTTCGCACGCTTGATTAGGGTGGAATCCGTGATGGATGGAAAGGACTAAGCTAGTATGCGGCACTAGCTTGATCATACTAGTTTTTTTTTTTGAGGGAAAACGGGCAGGTGTTCTGCCAAATCAATTAAGTGGGAGAATAGAATTCAGTTACAAGCTAGAGAGAAACTAGCTAACAAGAAGACAAAGGGAAAAACAAAAAAAATAACAAACTAAGCTCTAAAAATGACTACTCATTGATTTCAGGCTGGGCACCTGGCTCATCTCCTCCTTCACTTTTATGCAAGTATGCTCCCAGGAGCAACAAATCATCTTTGATCAGCTCCAGGATTTGAAGTTCAGGCATGAAACACTTTTGGAACACCCTACAACATCGGTCTTTCCAGATATGCCAAGCTCCATAAATGGCCACTATCAACTCATCTTTGGATAGCATGCCAGACCTCTTGCGCCACCAATCAGCCGGGGAACAAAACTGAGACCTCTGTACTTCCAGACCATCTGCACCCGTCCATTGTGCCAATAGGTGCCACACTACTTGATCACACTAGTGGAAAACATGGATTCAATCTCGGTGTATTTGGGGCTTTAGTTCCGATTTTGAAACCGGGACTAACGTAGGGATTCGTAGAATAGAAAATAAAAAAAATCATACCGCAAGAACGAATAACAAGCCAAGATCTAATCTAGTAGATGGTAGCAACAAGGTGAAGATCAACATACCCTCGAAGATCGCTAAGTGTTAACGAGATAAATCTCGTGGTTGATGTAGTCGATCACTTTCCGCTTTCAAAAGCGCGTTGAAGATCTTGACGGTGCCACAGTCGGACAACACTTCTGCACTCGGTCACACGTACGGTGTCGATGAAGACGTGCTCTCCCGTTCCAGCGGGCATCGGATGTAGTAGATCCTCCTCGGAATCCCGCCAGCGCACGACGGCGTGGTGACGGTGGTGGTGGAGATCGTCGGCAGGGCTTTGCCATAAGCAGTGCGGGAGAGAGAGAGGAGGGGGGCTTGGGGCGCCGGCCTAGGAGCCCCTTGGTGGTGCGGCTGGCTTGTGGTGTCCAGCCCCCTACCCTCTCCTCCTCTTTATATGGGGTAACACCTAGGGTTGCCCCAAAACCACTTTGGAGTCCAACTTCAAAACTTACCAAATTGGGAAACCTCGAGGGAGAGGAATTTCTCCCTTTCCTTCTTTCTTGGCCGGCCAACATGGTGGAATCCACCATGCACTCCACCTCCCCACTTGGTGGGTTGGCTAGGGCGGGACTCCACCTGCCATAGTGAATTATTCTGGATGATTCTAGAACATTCTACAACCTTTCATAAATTTTCACCGAACCACTCCAATACATGGAATGTGACTTCCTATATATGAATCTTATTCTTCGGACCATTCTAGAACTCCTTGTGATGTCCTGGATCCCATCCGAGACTTCGAACAATATTCGAACTTCATTCCATATTCCATATCTACTTAAAAGAACGTCGAACCTTAAGTGTGTCACCCTACGGTTCGTGAACTATGCAGACATGATCGAGACTCTTCTCCGATCAATAAATAATAGAGGGACCTGGAGATCCATAATAGCTGCCACATATTCAACGATGACTTCGTGATCGAAAGAACCATTAACATACGATACCGATTCCCTTTGTCTTGCAGTATTTTACTTATCCGAAATTTGATCCTCGATGTGTCTATACCTAGTTCAACCTCGTTACCGATAAGTACTATTTACTCGTACCATGATATGACATCCCTTGTGAGCCAGTCACATGCTTGAAAGCTAGTTGAATGACATTCCACCGAGAGGGTCCAGAATATATCTATCCGTCATTTGGATGGACAGATCCCACTATTGATCCACGCGCTTCAACTTATACTTTCCGAACACTTAATTCCACCTTTATAACTACCCATTTACAAAGTAGTGTTTGGTGTCATCAAAGCATTCATCCGGTGTGGGTGATTAACATGATCTCATGGTCGAAGGATTAGGTTACTATGTATCTTAAAGCTTGAAGCGAAACGAACTTAATGACTTGATCATATGCTACACTTACTATGGGTGTATGTCCATCACATCAATCATCTAATGATATGATCTTGTTATTAATAACATCCAATGTTCATGATCAGGAAACCATGACCATCTATTAATCAACAAGCTAGTTTAACAAGAGGCTTCCTAGGGACACTTTTATGTTTACAAAATACATAAGTATTAATGTTATCGTTTAATACAATTATAGCATGGTATGTAAACATTTATCACGAACACTAAGATATAACGATAAACACTTTTATAATTGCCTCTTTGGCATATCTCCAACAACTAAGCCTTCGGGATTAAAGGTCTTTACCTTTAGTCCCGGTTTAAAGATAAATTGGGACTAAAGGGTCCTCCACGTGGTGCGGCAAGGGGGCTCGTGGTGGAGGACCTTTGGTCGCGGTTCGTCATACAAACCGGGATTAAAGGGTCTCTGCCGCGGCAGAGAAAATGGCCTTTTCTCTGCCACCGTCACTAGTAGAAAACATGACTTCCATCCAGACCTTGTGTACTGGTTTCCTTACGAACCGGTACTAAAGGGTGCATTAATACCGGTTTCACTGCCCAGGGCGCCAGCAACCTTTAGTACCGGTTCGTGCGGGACCTTTAGTACCGGTTCGTGTCATGAACCGGTGCTAAAGGGTTGGCATCAGCCAAAAAACCTTTAGTACCTCCACCCCCCGGATCGCTTTTTTTTGCTTTATAAAATACAAAAGAAAATGATAGAAAATTCAAAATATAAAATGTTTTTCAGATTCTTGTATGTTATGCAGCCTACTATTCGGTGAAATTAAGAAATTTGAGTTTGGACTTTTTTTGCATAGAAAGTTTAGAAAAAAGTAAAATGGCATTAACGTTTGCATACGATGTCGGAAAAAAAAACATATAATATATCAAAATGATCGTCGCGGCCCCGACACTCACTTCGTTGTCATGGCTCGTGGATTGGAGGTGGCGCCGCGCTGCACGCCGGCAGCCCCGACACAGGAGTCGTTGTCACGCCTGGTGAGTGGTGTGGAAGGCGCCGTGCTGCGTCGGCACAGACGTCTTAGCATGCGTGGTGGCGATGGTGCCACGCTGCGCCTCGGCAGCCTCGTCAAGGATGGTGTCATCGCTCGTGGCGGAAATGGCGCCGCGCTGCACGCCGGCAGCCTCATCAAGGTAGTCTTCATCGCGGCTCGTGGATGCCGTGGAGATGGCGCCGTGCTGCATGCCGGCAGCCTCATCAAGGTCGGCGTCGTCCTCGCCATGGCGGATGGCGCCGGACTGTACACCGGCAGCCCCGACGTCGTCGTCAGTGTCATGGTGTAGAGTTGAACATGGCGTCGTGCTGCACGCCGGCCGCCTCGTCAAGGTCGCCGTCGTCGCACCTCACGGGTGATGAAGATGGCGCCGCGCTGCACGCTGGTAGCCCCGTCACGGAGGTCGTCGACGCGCCTCACAGGTGGTGAAGACGGCGCCGCGCTGCACACCGGCAGCCTCCTCGCCGATGTCGTCGTCGCTTGTGGATGGTGAAGATGGCTCCGGGCTGCACGCCGGCAGCCTCCTCGGGAACGTCTTCGTCGTGGCTTGTGGTGGTGTTGATGGCGCCACGCTGCACGTCGGCAGCCTTGTCATGGACGTCATTGTCGCGGCTTGTGGTGGTGTTGATGGCGACGCGCTACACGCCGGCAGCCTCGTCACAGACGTCATCATCGCGGCTCGTGGTGGTGTTGATGGCGCCGCGCTACACGCCGGCAGCCTCGTCACAGACGTCATCGTCGCGGCTCGTGGGTGTGTCGATGACGCCGCGCTGCACGCCGGTAGCCTCCTCGCGGACGTCGTCGTCACGGCTTGTGGGTGTGTTAATGGCGCTGCGCTGGAGCCGACAACCTCGTCGTGGCTTGTGGGTGTGTTGATGGCGCCGCGCTGCAGCCGGCTGCCACGTCGCGGGCGTTGTTGTCGCTGTGGTGGATGGTTTACCTGGTTAGCCAATTTTTAGATTCTAAAAATTCTAAATAGAAATATGAAAGCAGTAACATTTTAGATTTTGCCACAAATTCAGGATTTTATATTTTTTTATTTTTATTAAAATTTAAATGAATAATTCCTTCCTGCATAAAGATTACTATTACTTAACCATAAAGGTTAGTAAATTTTTAGATTTACAAATTTTCAATTTTTAGATTTTGCAAAAAAATTAAAAATAAAATATATTTAAAAAGTAAAAATAATTAAAAATTTATTGTTTATTTATTTATTCAATATTATTTTTACATCTTTACTTTTGTTTATTAAAATAATCATGTGGAATTAAAATAATAAAGAAGTGTGATATCGTGACCAACATGTTAATAGGATTGATATGATACTACTATCAATAACATGCGCGCGAAGCACTTGGAAGTGTGATGGGAAGGAACTCGGAAGTTAAGCGTGCTAGTGCTGGAGTAGTGAGATAATAGGTGACCGAGCGGGAAGTTTGACCACAAGTAAATAATTTGACTAGAGATAAGTGTAGTTAGAGATTAAACTTAGCAAATTACTAAAATATTAGAAATTCTGAAAAAATAGATAAAAAGAGGAAGTGAAAAATAATTCGAAAAATAGATAAAAAGAGGGAGTGAAAAATAGATAAAAAAATTGATATAAAAAATGACATCGGTACCCTTTAGTACCGGTTCGTGTTACGAACCGGTACCAAAGGTCTCCAGCCCCGTGGGCTTCTCCGTGCCCACGTGGAAGCACCTTTAGTACCGGTTCGTAAGGAACCGGTACTAAAGGGGAGGCTTTAGTCCCGAATCTTTAGTACCGGTTCCAAAACCGGTAGTAAAGGCCCTTAGAACCGGTACTAAAGGGGGTTTAGCTACTAGTGGGTAGAGGTTTCTGGTGAGCAGCGTTTCTCTGTCGTGGCAGAGAAACTGGCCGTTTCCCTGCCGCGGCAGAGTTTCACTCTTTTTATGTTATTCATTCAAATCTGCAACGCATACATCATTCAAGAAAGCACAACATCATCATGAATATATAGATATTGTCATGAAATATAGCACATGTAATTTATGTTTACAATATAAAGTCGATCTTCTTTACCACATCTCTATTTTCTATCCCTAATGTCATATCTGATCTCCCGATGGTATGCTCCAGTTGGAGCTATGACCTCCCTAACTAAGAATTCTGCAATTTCCTTTTGAATTGCTCGTATGCGATCCTCCGTTAGGAGAGTGTCCGACATGTGTTCCATCTAATTTAAAAAGGAGATCAATATATATGAATGAAACTCAATACAATTGATGGTAATAAAATAAGATTGTGAAATAATGTTCACGTACATGAAGGGGAATGTATAATCTTTTCTAGCTCCCGGTGACAGGCCATCTCACGAATGAACTCGCAGACGTAGTATCCACATAAGTTATTCCCGGGTTCCGGCTTCAACCACTTTACGAAAAACTAGTTCGATCAAGCTAATAATCAAGCATGATTATGCATGGTAATGAAAAAAAAATCAAACAGATTCATTAGCATAGCTATAGTATTACTTACAGGATGATCTTTAAAGGTAACTCCGGTTTCCATTCACCCCTACAATTCTTGATGAACCGTTTCCACGCCGTGCCTGGCAAAGAAAAAAAAGAGTAAATGGGTTATTAATTAGTTGATATCATGAAATGAGAACAAGATGCTGATACAGGGCGATATTGATTGAAATTACCTCTGGAGCATGGCACCCAGGTTTGCCCATTGCTCATGGTTTTACGTTTCGAGTCCATGGCAAGTACTACTCCTTTGTCAAGCTAATTGATTAGCAGAAAATAGTGGAAGTTGCACACACATAACTCGCCGGATTAGTTAGACTTCACATTGAGTAAACGAAATAAAATGTATGTAAGACAGTTATAACACTCCCTTAAAGTTGTAAGGAAAGAATATTTCGGATTTGTTTTCTTGCTTCTGTAAAAACCTTAGCAAGTTTTCCTCTGTGTCCTTGGGGATTTTGTTTACCGTAACTTCATGAGCTGTTTTTGGGTTAATGAACCCAATGTCATAGAGTCCACCTCTTCTGCATTCGAGCATCTTTATTCTGCATAATATATAGCGTATAAAAGAATATATTAAGGATAATTGTTAGTTCAATGAACGTGCTGAGCTAGAGACTCAATTACATAAATATATCACTTACACACAGTAGCAACTCATGAGAGTTGTGTCGAGGGTGTCTTAATTGAATAACTGAAATAGTTCTTCAAACTCAATGTTTATCTCCTCGTTTCTCCGGAAGTAATGCTCATCTTTAATTTCGATTATGAGGTAGGCCTCCGAGTTATGAGAGGTTTGCATCACCAGTCATGGAAATGGAGGTGGCAATGGCTGCAATCGTCGATGGGCGCCCCCATGCCAAATCTATCGTGGTTGGGGGCATGAGGCGCTAGACTATCACCGATGCTATGATGACTCCCGCGTAGACAACTCTGTGTCTATGTCCTCCCACGAGCCTCAATACGTGGTACATCGATACTGGTGCTAGTGATCACCTGAAGAGTGATCTTGAGTGTCTCCGGTGGTACAAGTTCGTCTATTTCAGATATTGGACACTCAAATTTAGCTGGTTCATCTCTTCACTTGAAGAACATCATTCATGTTCCGCATATTAGAAGCATCTTCTCTCCGTTTATCGCCTTGTTAGTGACAATAATGTTTTTGTTGAATTTCATTGTTTACTTTCCTCGTTAAGGACAAGGCCACGCGAAAATTCTTCTTCACGGCAGAAGTTATGGCGGGCTCCCCATCCCGTTTAATCGAGCATCATCCACACCTCCTTATCAGGTGTAATCCAGCGTCAAGACCACCTCGTCCCAGTGTCATTATCGTCTTAGTCATCCCACAAAAAATGTCCTTCAAACCATTGTTAGGCAAAGAGGACTTTTACAGTACCCAAAATGATTTAATGTGTTCTTCCCGTAATCAGATTTTAGCTTTGTGATGCTTGTCAGCGTGCTAAGAGTATACAATTATCTTATACTTTTTCTCATCGTGTTTCTATGATGCTTCTTGAGTTAATTCATTCAGATGTTTGGGATCCCGCTATTGTCAATGATTTTTCCCATTTCTGTTAGATTTATTTCCTCAAGCACAAGTATGATGTTTGGCATGTTTTCTACAAATTTCAAGGTCATGTTAAACGTCTTTTAAATGCTAAAATCAAAGCCATGCAGTTGGATTGGGTGGAGAGTACCACAAGTTGCATAGTTGTTTCGAGCGCACTGGCTTATATCAATGCATCTCGTGCTCTCACACCTCGCAGCAAGACGGGGTTGCCGAGCACAAGCACCGCCACATGTTATAAACAGTTTGCTGGCATATTCCTCTCTTCCATGGCTTTTTTGGATGAAGCCTTTCTTACCGCTTGTTACTTCAATAATCTCATGCCCATCCCTGTCTTCTCAAAATCCAACTCAAGTACTTCTTTTTCCACACTTTTAGTTGTTGTGCCTGCTGGCTTAAGACGCATAGCATCATACCCATTTATCCGTCCAAAATTTGATAAGTGTGCCTCCATAGTATTCCAACTTACTTAATTTCCCCCTTATTCACACATTCACGTACCTAGGTCAAACCTAACGTTTCCATGTCGCACAATTATTGATAGGTTCGTTAGGATTAGACCCCTATTTAGGATCGCTTCACGCCATATCACGTGACTCATTCCATATCATTCTTAAATGATTACATCATGATGTGTTGTTGTTTATGGGTATGTGCTATTGTCTATGAGAATGTGTTGTTGTTCATAATATGCTTTTGCTCATAATTATTTATTGATATATATTTCATGTTGTTATTTGTGACTATCTCTTGTCAACTTGATGTGTTGTAAACGCGGGTATTTATCTCCGCGGGTATCAATTTACCCTGCCGGGTGACGGGTATGAAAAAGCTTGTATGCATTGATGGGTATGGAACAAAATGATTCAAGCATTCTATGAGGACAAAACAAACGGCTATAGCCAGTCTATGTGCATGCATAACATAACAAGTCTGCGTTCCAGCAAATATCAACAACACTTATAACTCTGGAGGTTCATTAGACCTTTGTGAAGTTCGGAAGCTGCTTATTTCTCAACTAAGGCCGTCACTAGTTCTATTCCTAAAAAAGTTTTCTGTGTAAAACATAAAATTCTGGATAATAAAGCTTCTTCTTAAGTTAATTTCTATGGCATTGATTTCCTAAAAATTATATGGTGTTACCCTAAAAAAAGATGATCTGCAGGTTTCAAAATTATGAGGAATTCAAAGATACGCATCACATTTATCACTGCAAATTAGCCAAAAAATAATGAACCTACAGTACCTATAGATACACATTTGTGGATGTGTTTCTTAGGATGCCCAATCTGATCAGCTGAAAAACACGAAGATAAATGTACGGAGAATACATGCAGGTGAAGATATAGGTGGCAAAAATATAAATGGGCTGACAAGTGGGACGACACAATTCTAGCTCAGCAAAGTGCACAAATTAATCTAAAAAAAAACAAACTGCACAAATTTCTGCCTCATAAGCTCTGAAAAAAGGGTCCGCTCGGTATCACTTTGGGACTAATGGGATACTGTTTTGGTCGCAAATCGTTTGTAGAAAGATGTTCATGTTCGTAAACATACTGTTCTCCTCAACTTTACAATATGTTCGACAGATAACATGCGGATAAGTACGTTTGTACTTTTGTCCACTATAAGAATGGAAAGAATACTAGCAACCGGCCGCGGGCCTAACCAATGAAATTTTCTCTATCAGCTAGGCAAATCGGACGGGATCGAGGAAGAGCACTTGACTAGCGGTGGCCAGCCACGCTCCAGTCCGGTGTTGATCGATCAGCGCCTGCAAGTGAAGAGAATGTTAATGATCGAAACGAAATGTGAAGCGGTTGTTTTCTTGGTTTCTTGCTGGCAATCTTGGTTTCTTGCAGCTAATCTCCGGTTCTTGGTGCTAATCTCATTTCTTGCTGCTAATCTTGGTTTCTTGCATTTCAAGAAAGAACAATCCAGAAGAATGAGAAGGACCGGAGCAGAGGCGTATGCACCAACCAGTGAGGGGAGGAAGATGGCGGGCTGGCGGAGTAGGCTCGCACGACGAACGCCACCGCGAGAGGCAACCCCACGGCCACCGCGCCCAAGGCAGAGCGGAAGAGGAGTAGGCGACCACCCCATCGACGGCCACCGTGGACGGCGGCTTCGAGTCCGGGTGGGTGATGGTGTCCCGCGGAGGAGTCGGTGGCGGCGTCGACGGAGACGGAGGGGCCGGTGGTGGTGGCGCCGGCGCCGGAGCCGCTGGCTGAGGCAGCGTCGGCCAACGCTGCGGCGGCGCCCTCGATCCTGTCCCTCTCCTCCTCCTGCCTGGTGACCTCCTCCAGCACCGCGAAGCTGTTGTGCGTCCCGCTCCGAGTGAAGCCAACCGGCACCAGCGGCCGGTTATTCTTGTCCGTGGCAGGGAGGGGGCCGGTCGGGGAGGAGACGAAGTTCATGGTGGAGTTGGAGGGAGGTGGCCTGGTGGGGAAGAGGGTGGAGGAGCGACCGAGGAGAGCGAAATAGAGAGAAGGCAGTTATATAGAGAAAGGTCAGCGCGCAGCGTCGGGGCAGAGCTAGGACGGAAAATATGGCCTGCCAAATCCAGTGGTTCCTGCTGGTGCTTTTCTGTTCTTCTCCAGGAAAGAGACTTCTCTTCCAGCATTTAGAAGAAGGGCATGGCGAATTTGACAAATTGGTTAAGGAAGGATGCATATAGGTATTACATGAGGCCTCGCCTCCGCTCTCCCGCCACCCCTATCGCCCCACACGACGGCGCCGTGACGGCCGTGGGCACAACCCCTCTACCCTCCCGGTGAGATCGCCGCTGCCACCCTAGGCGTTTCCGGGCAAAGCCCTGGTGGCGTGGCGGAGACGGCGTGGTCTTACCTGAGCCGTCGACCGGAGGACATGGCGGCGGCGTCTGGCATCGCCTCCCCTGAGACGGCGGCGTCGGCCAGGATGTATGTGCTCCTTCGTGGGGACGGCACACTCGGACGACGGTGGCTTGGCCCAGAACTAGGCCCGGATGGGCTTTGGTGGGCTTTGCATGTCGATCTCCTATCGGTGTTCCATACGCGGTAGTGGCACTCCTGGGCTTCTCCTGCGTCACGAGGAAGCCTGGGGCAGCAGCTCCTGGCATGGTGTTGGTGGCCATCTCCTTCACCGGAGGTGGTTGGCCTACGGCTAGGTTGTCATGAGATCCGTCACCTAGTCCCGACTGCAAGTCGGGAAGACACAATTGTCGGTGAAAACTGAGCCTTTTGGCAGGCGATGGCAACATTTTGCGACAGTACCTTGATAAAGGCATCACTGAGAAACGAATGCCGACTTTCTCGTGCCACTCCGGAGGAAACCTAAGTTCAGATCTCCGAGACAGGATGATGGCGGCACTCTAGTTTAGTTTTCTGAATAACGATTAAATAAAAGCCATATGCATCGCTTTGATGCAACTCCCATTTCACAAAAGGAAGGGCATGGTCAAATTTTGGATTGTTTATTTGTATTTTATCCAACATGTAATTTCTCGCTTAATTAGGGTGACTATTCACACTTGCTATGTTTGACAGCTTATGAACATATATGTATGATAACTACACATTTAATAGGTGATGGTGATTTAGGTATGCCCATTTTTACAATAAATATGTAATTACAGTAATTTCCTGCTATATTAGATTTTAATTTGGTTTAGTTTATCTAGGCTTCACTTAGATTTGTTTGCGTCGGACCGCTAGGTTGGATCCTCGCTATCTAATTATGAATGGACCAGAGATGTTTGTTTGTGTCATGCTGCTGGAGAAGCCCTGAGGTCAAGTTTTGAACCCACTTGATCACTTGAATTATGTACCTCCTCCGTGTGGAAGTAAGTGACTCGGTGCGAATCTAAAAAAAATGAGTCACTTATTTCCGAACAAAGGGAGTAATTAAGTAAAATGATAAAAAATAGATATGCGTAGTTCAAAGTGAAATAAATTGTATTATTAAAAACATCGTTGGTTTGTCAACTCAAATGGTAAAACATCATGTTACAGCAGCGACGAACAAGCTCGATCTAGACCCTAGTTGTTTCTACCATTTCACGATGCCGCTCTGACGCCTCCTCTTATCCATGTGCGGGAGAATGAGGAGCTACTTCAGGGCGCAGATCCCGTCTTTCATGTCCCTTCCGGTGGCATCCTCTTCCCAGCAATCTACGCGTGGCTATGGAGCCGAGGGGAGGCAGTAGAGGCGGCGGCGCTGGTCGGAGTGAATGGAAAATGGGGGAAAGAGAGGGGAGAGGAGACCTGATAGAGGGCTCAGTGGCTGATTTGTGGGCCAAAGCAAACACGAGACAGGACGAGTGGACGCTCGGACCTATCCGCCTCGACCCATATCGATACCAAATTTGGTCCACAGATGGGTCGCCGAGGACAAATAGGTTCGTTTGCGTCAGACCGCTGGTTGGCTCCTCGCTATTCGGCTATCCATTCAGATACAAATGTAGCTGAGATGTTTGTAAGTGGGAGGCCATTGGAGAAGTCCTGAGGTCAACTTTGTAACCAACTTGATCACTTAAATTGTCTACCTCCTATGTTCAAAACTAAGTGTCTCGGATTTGTTTAAATTAACATGTTTGGCGAATACATGCTAATCTATACAAACTCAAGTTGGACGAAGGGAGCACTACATGAAAATGTTGCCGTGCCGACGGTGATCACCGTCTGCATAGGTCGAAAAACCTTCGGTGCAACCCTATGCCGATGGTGATCCTCGGCTTCTACCCGTCGGCAACGCATGCAACACTAATCCCGTTGGCACAGAAACACCGTCGGCATAGGTCAGTACACCGACGGTTTTCTACTGGTTGTCGGCGCATCTATGCCGTCAGTGCGTCTGGAGTAACGGAGTAGGCCTAACGGCGAAGGACCTATGCTGACGGTTATACTGTCGGCATACCCTGGCACGTGCCGCATTCCGGTACCCGCCGACGCACGCTTGGGAAAGAAAAAAGAAGAAAAAATTGGGAGCTATGCAGACGGTTAAACCGTCGGCATAACCCCTCTATGTGGCACGTTCTGGTTCCTCCCGGGTGGCGCACCTCAAGGGACCGTCGCCATAGCAACTCCAATTTTGTCAATTTTGTCAATTTTTTGTTTCTAATTATTTTTCACTCCCTCTTTTTTTCTTCAGAATTTCTAGTATTCCAGTTATTTGACAAGTTTAGTTTCTAACTATACTTAATCTCTAGTTAAATTACTTACTTGTGGTTAAACTTTCCGCTCGGTCATCAATCCTCCCACTACTCCAGCACTAGCACGCTTAACTTCCAAGTTCCTTCCCGTCGCGCTTCCAAGTGTTTCGCACGCATGTTATTGATAATAGTATCATATCAATCCTATTAACATGTTGGTCAATGTCAAACTTCTTTATTGTTTGAATTCGAAATAAGTCTTTTAATAAAAAAAAGTAATGATGTAATAAAAATCTTGAATAAATAAACAAACGTTAACTTTTTAAATTTGTATTATTTTAATTTTTTTTGCGAAACCAAAAACCTGAAAATTTGAAAATCTAAAAATTGGCTAACCTTTATGGTTAAGTAATAGTACCAATAATGAGCCCACCTTAGCTCAATATTCCCTCCGGTAGACGAAACCCTAATTTTGTTGACTGCGTGGTCTACCCCTTTGACCGGCGTCCAACATTGGTGCCCCAATAGAATTTTCTCTTTCATTGTGTTTTGTTAGGTCATAGGAACATATAGTACCAATAATGAGCCCATCTTAGCTCAATATTCCCTCCGTAGACGAAACCCTAATCCAGGAAAAAACAACACACAAAATGATGCTTCCTAGGCCCAAAAACATTTTTCCCAGAATTTATAGAGCGAAGGAAAGCTGACCCCTAGTTCAAATCTGGGCAGTTTCTAGCGGGATTCAGCGGAATTCTGAAGCGAAAGAAAGCTTACCCCTAGTTCAAATCTCGCCCAAACATTAAACCCGCCCATGTAGCTGCTTCACAAAAAACCCGTTTCGGCACCCCGAAAATGGAAAATGTGTATGCTCTTATGCAGAATGAAGATTGGGGAATGCAAAAAAGGAACATGCATGATGTTGGGTTCATTGACCCACATATCGTTAATGGATATGTGTTAGAAAGATACCCCCGCGACGTGGAGAAAGACCTGTGGGATTTTCTTACAAAGCAGCAACTCAAAAGTCAAATTCTATTTCCTTACCATTTTGGGTGAGTGTTTCTGTCTTGTGCACATTCTCTTTTGTTTACTCCATGCATGGTATGTCTAATCGATGAGTTATGCATGACTGTGCATGCAACGTGTCCGCAGGTTCCACTGAATTCTGCTAATAATTGAATTTCACACCTCCAGAGTTCTCATCATGGACACTCTGAATATGGATTCAAAGCTTTGGGTCAACATGAGAAATATGCTGCAAAAGTAATTATTTTCAATCATTTGCGCTCTATATCGATCGGCTTCTTTCGTTCATTTCCTAATATCAAGTAACTAATAACTCCCTTGTTCATTTAATTTTCTTTGCCCTGTAGGGTTTGGAGACGTTTCTCAGATCAAATTGTCGGTGAATTCAAACATGAACTAGAATTTAGAAGGTTACTTACTACGGATATTCATCCACCGTGGACCAATCTATGTGGATACTATGTTTGTGAGTTCATCCGGAGACACACCTCTGAGCGGAAGGCGTCAGATAGCAACTTGCAGAGGAATAACTTACGGAAGAAGCTTAGTCCAGAAGCTCACTTCCGACCAATTCAAGAGGAATTAGCATGATTTTTGGTGAGGGAAGTCCTCCATCCTAAAGGAGAACACTATTACGAGGATGAAGAACTTCTGATGCCGTAAATTGTGTATGGAAACTTGTTCGAAGTTGTATATGGTCACCCGAGATTGAATATATATTGTATATTCCTCTTGAATTCTTCTTGTTTGAAATTTCAAACTTGTTTGAAATTGTACATTCATATGCATGTATATAGTAGCGTAGAATATGTGTACTGAAACTTCTTCAAAATTAAAATAAAACACAAAATAAAATATAAAGGAAATAAAACACTACAAATTAAAAATAAACCAGATTTAGGGGGGCTAAAACCCTAAATCCGCGGAGGCCTTTAGTCGCGGTTGGCCAGGCGAACCGCGACTAAAGGTCCTCCGCCCCGACGGACACCTGGCGCCCACGTGGACGGGCATTTAGTCACGGTTCGTAAGCAACCGCGACTAAAGGGGGGGGGCTTTAGTCGCGCATAATTGATCCCGGTTGCGCAACCGGGATTAATGGCCTTTGCGAACCGCGACTAAAGGCCGTTTTTCTACCAGTGTCCAAATAGAAGTACTAGGAACTCTAGCAAGATCTGAAACGAGGAGGACAGAAACGCATACCGTCCAACGTTGGCGGCGGCAGCAGCAGCAGGGCGATGTTGGCGATATCCTGGTTGTTGTCGCCCATGTTGAGGTTGCCGAAGAGTTTGTCGATGTCCGGGAAGAAGTCGTCATTCGGGAACTCATCGTCGGACAACGTCGTGTTAATGACTCGTAATTTATTACACAATTAATTTTCCAAACAACAAAAAGATTAGCTCGGCTCGGCGAGATTCCCGCAACCCGCTGCGCGTCGTGACGTGCGTGCGTGACGAGGCGAGGCGTGGCGAGGCGAGGTGGGCGGTGGAGGAGGAGGAGTGCGCGAGGGCTCTCTCTCTTCTCACTCACTTACTAGGACTAGAACAACCCACCTTATATACCACTCCAACTCTCTCCCAACTAGCAATGTGGGACTAAACTTTAGTCCCACCCCTTGCCATTCCCACATGGGCCAAGAGAATTTCAGAATTTGTATTGGGACATGGGCTAAGGCCCAAGGCAAAATTCCAACAATCCCCCACAAATTATCATTGGCACATCTAATACCATTATTCCAGAATCATTGTTTTATATACCGGTGCACGGTGGAGACTGTTAAGTTGAACTTCCACTAAGAACTTCATGTTACACTAGTTTGCAACTTGAATAGTGGACTATGCCATGAACTACATGTTTTCTGCGAACTAGCTTCACACAAAGCCTAGACCGATACAGGGCTTCCGCGAGGCTTCCTCGCGGTGTGGAGCTTATACGTCATACTCCAAGGCCTTTCATTAGTTTATTAGAGAGCACTCAACTCTCATAGATTGCGACGTTTAACAATCAGACTCACATAGGTGTGTTCTTCAGAAGATGTTCTGCAGGACAACATATTTGCTTGAATAAGCCACTTAGAAAACATTAAGATAAGTATCAATCTGCCATGCAGATCAGTAGAGTATTACATCTTCACGAAGAGGGTAAATTCAGTATAGGGATACTCTCCTCCCAGCTGACTAACAGCTTGTCTGCCAGCTCTAATTCACGGGATCTCCGATCACAAAAAGTGGGTTACCACTGTAGGCAACTCATAGTATGGGTCTCAAGCCCATCTCCCTCGATGCATTCTCTATCACAATTCGTGATAGACCCTTTGTGAAAGGATCTGCCAAGTTTCTAGACGTTTGGATATAATCCAACGCAATAAGTCCGAAGTTTCTCATTTTCCTATCAGATTTCAGTCTCCACTTCACATTCCTTGATGACTTCATATTATCCTTAGAACTGTTTACTTTGATGATCACAGTTCATAGGAATAGCGGGTATTGGTTTCTCAACCACAGGTAAGTCCATCAAGAGTTCATGAAGCCACTCTGCTTCAACAGTGGCAGTGTCTAGTGTTGTGAGTTCTGCTTCCATTGTTGACCTTGTTAAGATGGTCTGCTTGCAAGACTTTCATGAAACAGTGCCACCACCAAGTGTAAACAGATAACCACTCGTGGCTTTAGTCTCATCAGCATCAGAAATCCAATTGGAATCACTATATCCCTCAAGTACACTCGGATACCCAGTATAGTGAATACCGTAGGTCGCAGTGCCTTTCTGAAAGGACACGGATGTCGCCTAGAGGGGGGGTGAATAGGCGATTTAAAACTTTTACGAGATGGGCTTAACAAATGCGGAATAAAACTAGCGTTTACTTTGTCAAGCCCAAGGCCTATATACTATTGTTCACCTATGTGCACCAACAACTTATGCTAAGCAATACAAGCAAGTATGTGATAGCAAGATATATATAACTTCAAGCACGATGGCTATCACAAGGTAAAGTGCATAAGTAAAGAGCTCGGGTATAGAGACAACCGAGGCACGCGGGAGACGATGATTTATCCCGGAGTTCACACTCTTGCGAGTGCTAATCTCCGGTGGAGAGGTGCGGTTGCTTAGTGCTCCCGAACGCCACAAGAGGCTCACCTTGAGGTGTGGTTGCTCGATGCACACCAACGCCACAAAGGCCTCACCCCAAGATGCGGTACTCACACCACACACCGAACGCCACGAAGGCGCCTCACCTAAATCTCCGGTGACCCTCGCCACAAAGGCCTAGGTCACGGTTCCACTAAGGGATTTCCTTCGAGGCAACCGGGCCTTACACAAAGATTGGGGCACATATCCACAACTTAATTGGAGGCTCCCAACAAATCGCCACAAAGGCGTAGAATCCGTCTAGGGTTCCAAGAACCCAAGAGTAACAACCTTCTTGCTTTTACCACCACGAATCACCGTGGAGAACTCAAACCGATGCACCAAATGCAATGGCAAGATATTTCGAGGTCCTTAGCCTTCCCCGGGGGCCGGAAATATCAAATATCCGGCCTGGAAATCCCCGGGCAATCCGGCAAATGTCCACCGTACTGAGCTGCATCGCCAAAAGTCCTTAGCCGATTTTGGGGGGCCGGATATTTGCAAAATATCCGGCCCGGACCTCCGGGCCGGACTCCCCCGCACAAATAGAAATGGGCATAACTTTTGCATCCTGACTCCATTTCGATGATCTTGGGCTCGTTGAAATCACAAAAATGAGCTCTACAACAATATGCATAGAAACATCATAGTCCAGCAAAGGAGGATAGAAACAAATGATGAAAGGTTTGACCTATCTCAAAAAGACATACCGGTAAAACCTCCAATCTAGAAAATATAACAATTTGCCCATGGAAAAACCATTCTCAATGAACTAGAGCTTGTCATGAGAATAAGCACAAGCTCTAAAACATCACATGGATAAGATCCAAATAAAACCAAGAAAGATGATGAACCAAACTCGAAAACGCAACAAGTGATCTATGCGAAATCCGTTTTCGATGAACTAGAGCTTGTCATGAGAATAAGCACAAGCTCTAAAACATCACATGTATAAGGTCCAAATAACAACCAAGAAAGATGATGCAAGGATGCAAAGGTTTGAGCTCTCTCCGAACGATACGATCGAGTTACTCACTCGAGAGCCCTCTTGATAGTACGGCAACTAAACTATAAACAGGTCTCCAACTACACTATGAGACCGGTGAGAAAGAAACCCTATCAAGAGCAAACCTTATACTTGCGCATTCCACTTGAGCTCGATGACGACGATCTTGACCTCAACAAGATGGAACGCCTTTCTTGCTTGTGTTTGCTTGACGAAGTCTTGATTCCCCATAATCCACCATGGGAGAGCTTCTTCTTTGGCGCATCTTCACATAACCATGACCACCATGTGGATTGCTCCCCCATAATCCACCATGGGAGAGCTTCTTCTTTGGCGCATCTTCACATATCCATGATCACCATATGGATGGCAAGACTCAAGCAAAGGACCTCTTCGAGATGGCTCATCTTGAACTTGCACTTCATTTCTTCATTCTTCATCATGTTGATGTCTTGAAGTAACTTGAGGGCTCACTTCATCTTCATCTTCAAGACATACTTGACACTTGATATCCTTCACCAAATTATTCTTATTGCAACCTTGAAGCCAACATATGGTTCAAGAATTGCCTATGGACAACTCCTACAAATATAACTCAATGCAAACATTAGTCCATAGGGATTGTCATTAATTACCAAAACCACACATGGGGGCTCCATGCACTTTCAATCCCCCATTTTGGTAATTGATGACAATCTCTTTGAGAGGGTTTATATAAGGAATTTAAGTAACAAATAAGTTGAATATATAGAGCAAACTCCCCCATAATATATGCATGTGTGAATGATCTTGACTTTCATTGCATATAATGGCATTCAAAGCCTAGTGGAGTTTCCTCTAAATATTCAACTATGCAAAGCAACAAGATGCAATGCAATAAAGGCACATGCTTAAGCACAAAGCAAAGACATAACCAAATTCCCTTAAACCCTCCAAACTTCTCCCCCATTGGCACCAATTGCCGAAATGGGTGAAAAATTTAGAAGGCCAAAATAGTGAGAGTTCCTCCATAGCGTGTGCATTTCTCATAATTTGAGTGGAATCAAATGCACATATCCAATGACGAATATTCGGAAGGAATCACACTATAGATAGGATCAAAGATTGCAAAAAAAGATAACAAAGTCAAGAAGCTTCAACAAATGAAGTAAGCAACCAAATGAACCACAAGGAAGATACCGAAAGAAAGATAGATATTATGATAAGATCAAGAAGATTACTCTAAATAATATGAGGAAACTCCCAAAGGTTTGTGCACAAAACTAGACAAATTGCATTGGAGAATAAAGTGCACAAACATGGAATCATCACTCCCATAATATCATTCAAAACAAAAGATACCAAGTTAATCAAACTCTAATGATCACCACAAAATAGTGCCTTAAATAGAATGAGGAAGCTCCCCAAGGTACATGCATAAATTAAAATGTTGCATTTGAATACAATATGCATAACATGGAATCCTTACTCCCTCATTACCATTTAAAACACAAACATTTTCAATAGATCATATAAAGAAAATTAAGCTTAACACTTGCAACAAACAAATGGTTGAGCAACAAGTAGGAGGCACCATAATAAAAGGCTCAACCAAGAGGATATGTGAAAGGCATGATAAAGCATATTATAAGACTATTACAAGGATGAGCAAAAAGCATCATCATAGTCTTCAATGAATTATATTGCTTAGCATGACCAATCAACATGCAACAAATAAATAAGATATCAAATGGAGATGTATCATCTCTAATGTGTATAAGTTTCTCTAAGTGAGCAATATCACAAAGATATTTATCCACAAAGAAACATGCACACACAAAATGGATACTCAAGAAATATAGTATGATATCCCAAAATGAAGTCATGCAATATACCAATAAGAATTTTTGCTTAATAGCATGAACAAAGGCTCAATTTTGTCTTATTGTACATTCATGAACTTCAACCACAAACATCTAAAATACATCACAAATATCAACAAGGGATAGAAGTTAGTTGAGATGCATTTAGAAAGGCAACAAGTATCACAAGCGAGGATACCTAAAGAAATAACTATATTTGCACTTTCATCTATATTACACAAGTGAGAGCCTTGAGGAATTGATATGCAATAAAATTGCTAGATGGGCATAGATGGGATGGGTGAATCATGAGCATGATTTTATATACTTCCCAACATATGTACTCATCTCAAATTACTCACATTCGCAATAAAGAGGTTTCGTTAAGACTTTAGCAAGAAGCACAATATTTGCAAATAAAGAGATTCATGCCAAGATGCAACCATAAGGTTGGATACAGGAAAAGTATGCATGAGAAGATACTTGTTACCAAGATAGCATTGGTGTGGATGTAGTAGATATGTGTTCGTTGACCATCCTAGCTTGCCTCAAGTTACCATTGAGTCACCACTTCTTTCCAAGAGTGAGACAAGCATTCAATGCATATCCATTGTACCTAACACAAGGGTAAGTACAAAATGGTCCCCAAACTAATTGGGTCCGAAGTAGTTAGACACATTACAACATATAGGACAAACTCCACAATTCTATGTGCATATAGATATGAAATTGAATTTCATGCACATCTTAGCCAAATTAGGATTTGATGAAGTTTACCCTATATATTGGATCAAAGAAAGTGACACATGCCATAAGATATACATATATTAAATATGCATGCACAATACTTTGAAGAACCAAAGGAAGATACAATTTGGACAAAACACCAAATAAACCAAGAGACAATGGTTGTCCAAATTATATCAAAGAATCAAATCAACACAAGATTGACTCCAAAGACTTATCTCATTATAAGAAGCTAATTAAACCTAAACACAAAGGAATGAGATAACCAACTCCCAAGAGAGCAAGGTTCCAACAAATAAACCAAACCCTCGAAACTTTTTATGATGGCACAAAGTACCAAAAAGAAAATTTTATGTCTCCCAAAACCAAATTTTGTATAAAGATCAAGAGATGTTAAGTATTCTAATAATATAGAAGAGCTCCCCCAAGTTTGGTGCATTATCTAGGATTTTTTATATGAATACAAAATGCACAAAACTAGGATCATCACGCTACCTATATCTTCTAACAATGCTAAGAAAGTTTGAATAGACAACTTAGATCCATAAGATGCAAGGAAGACACATGGGAGTCAAAGCACAACAAATTCATGGCAATAAATAAGGCAATATAAATACAAGAGCCAATGTAGATATGATCAATAAATATCTACCTCATAATTGATTACCAATTGTCCTAGGACAAGAGGTATTAGGAATTATTTCCCGGTGGTAGTTTGTAAGTATACATAAGATCATATTTACAACGAACAAAACATATGGTAAAAGATAAGAGTTAACCATCATGCAAAGATAGTTTCTTGATAGCTTCATCTAGTCATACCAACATGCAAGGCAATTAATAGTATTCATACCAACGTGCAAAGCAATTAATAGTATTCATACCAACATGCAAAGCAATTAATAGTATGACTTGAAGCACATGGTTTTCCAAAAATGTATTGAGGGACACGTTGTGCAAAACCATGCCAAGAAAAACTTTCATAAATAAGATCCACAAAGATATTAGCAATGAAGCCATTTAAGCAAATTGGAGCTTGTTTGAGCAAACATGACACATAGGAGAGAGATAATTTACGGTATCAATTCTATGTGACACAACCTCAAATGTTCACATTTTATAGGCTTGTTGTCGGGGGTGTTCCTCGACAATGTCCTCCGATTGGGACTTAGGGTTGATGGAATCCTGCAAGTTGATACGAGACATCGGTACACAGACAAACGGGGGGAGCGATTTACCCAGGTTCGGGGCCCTCGATGAGGTAAAACCCTTACGTCCCGCTGTCTGTTTGATTATGATGAAAACAGTGTTACAATGGGGTGCCGAATAATTCGGCTGAGATCTCGTCGAGATAGCTAAACGCTAGGGTAACCTACTTCTAAGCTTCTGTTGGCTAAGATTGCTAAATTGATTGTGTCCTCGATAGCCCCTCTCCTGGCTTTTATATAGGTGGCCAGGTCCCGAGAGGTTTAATCGAGTACGAGTAGGTTTAATAGATCTATCTCTAATCTTTCCTTCTTCGGCTTCTTTCGTGTCTTGTACCTCAAGTAATCTTCAGCCGCACCGTCCTAGTGGCCCATCTTGTCTTCGAGTACCTTCATGGGCCTCTACCTGGACCGTACAGGGTAGAGCAATACTGGTTACCCGAGGGGTAATGCCCACGTCAGCCCCGAGTGTCTAGCCGAACATAGTTCGGGTAGAGACGAAGCATGTCTTCTTCCGAAGCTCTTCTCATTGTCGCTTTTCTTCGTCTTCCGTCGGGTGCGCGTCAGCGCTCCCGATGGGAGTAGCCCGAGTCTAGGTACGGATGCTCGCAATCCGTGCGTAGACTCAAGTTGCACCACTCGAACATCTTCTTCTGCCGAAGCTTTTCCCACAAGTCTTTATAGGCCATCCGATATATTTTCTTTATGCAAGGGATAACGAATAACGTGCCCAACCTTTGTTGGTTAACTGCCGATGGCAAAACAATGTTACCCTACACAGAATCAAGTCCCCGGCATGATCCTGAGTGCGAAAGTTCCTGTCGGTGCGCGTCCGGCGCCCGATGGGATTAGCCCGAGTCCGTGCACGGGCGTTCTACGCCTGAGCGCAGACCTGAATCAAATATTTCCTTCGAATCCTCATTCTGTCGTGTGCGTGGCGCTCTCCCGATGGGAGTAGCCCCGAGCGTAAGTGCGGATGCTTGCAATCCGCGCATAGGCTCAAGTCGATCACCCGATCCTTTCTTATCTCTTCGTATGCAATCATTCTCCATGACGTCATTGATGACGTTGTCCCCTTGATTTTGACCGATAAGACACGACCTGCCAGCCTTGTTTTCTGCTCCTCTTTACACGGTTAACGAGGCACCTCCTCGATTTCCGCAATCATTAACCGGAGAAAGGCCCATTTAACAATACGAAACCTTCCTTAAGTTCCCCAAGAGATAAAAATCCCTTTCATTCTCCTTCATTCGTCTTCTTCGCCGTTCTTGTTCCTCTCATGTTCGCAACTGCTCGCGCCGCCACCATTGTTTTCCAATTTCTCCAGATCTCGCAATGGTGAAGAAGAAAAACCCTAGTGCCGCCGCCAGCTCCACGAGCGTCGGTGCCGCCGCCAAATCTTCTTCGATTCTTCCGAAGGAGGTCGCCCCCAATGCTCCTCCTTCAGTTCCGGCGCCGGGCGCCACCAAATTCAGCAAAGCCCGGTGATTGGACAGCCTCGACCGTCACCAAGCGTGACGAAAAGAGATCCCGGCCTGGGACTGATCTCCTCCGATGAGGGGAACGTATTCTTTCCAGGTGCGATTTCTCGACCTAACCTCCTGCCGGCTTTACCGTGATGTTCCTGTCGTTCTTCTACCGAGGCCTTTCCCTTCTGTTCACGAATTCCTCCTCCATCTCCGCGAACTTACGAAATCCAACTGTGGCAACTCACTCCCAACTCGATCCTTCACGTTGCCGTGTTCATTACCCTCTCTGCGAAGCATATCTGGGCGTTGAACCCCATTTTGGTTTGTGGAAGAAGATCTTCTATGTGAAGAGATACAGCAGTAGCAATGGATCTTTTGTCACCGGAGGAGTAGGATTCGTAGCTCGTTCGGATGTCAATTACTTCAATTTCCCGATGAGAGAGTCCGTGCAAGGGTGGAGATTGAAGTGGTTCTATATCAAGGATTCTTCGTCACCCGAATGCCGCTCCCTCGCTTCATCGACGTCCTTGAGGCCAAGCCTAAGAATTCCTGGAAGAACGTTTCTCTCCCGACGAAAAGTAGCACCGACGAATTATTTGTCGATTCCTTCGGATCAAGGAGGCCGACGGGCAAACCATGGTCGGCACGAGTAGCTAGCAGACGAAACGTCGAGTCCAACCGGTCATGGCTAGGGTTCGCCCAATGTGGTTGTACTCAGGTCCAAAAGATGAGACTAGAATTAATGCTGCCTAATTATAGAAAAAGAACTGCTCGATGAAGTCCGTCGCCTCACTTTCTTCAGTCAAGAGGATTCGATTCCACTGACATCTCCGTATATTCCTTTTGATGTCGATCATCCACCACCAGAGGTAATTTTCCTCCTCAAACTCATGTTATGCTGCTATCGACATATATTACTGTTATTCTCATTTACTTTTCCCTTCGATAGACCTTCGTAGCCTCCGAGGATTTACATAACTTGCCAAATGATGCTTCCGAAGGAAGAGGCTCTTCAGAACCTGTTGACTCTCGTACCGTTGAGCATACAAGCCCATCAAGCGAGCATGATGACCCGATAGATTCTGAAACTGCCCATGCCAATCTCCCCCCATCAGCCGGTGATACTTGCGATACAGAGGGATCAGTGCGCAATGACGACGCTGATCTCAGTACCTTTGTTAATGCAGCTGCGGAGGAGACCAGGGCCTCTCCTATGAAGAGATCAATCGGCGGTTTTGCCGACGAAGATGACCTCCTTGATTTGTAAGTGCTTTTCTTCCTCTTACTATTTCCAACTTTCTTGACTTTTTCAAATTCTTCTGATTACTTGATTAATCGAACCTTTCTTGTAGTGATGATGCTTTTATTGAGCCTCCACCTAAGAGGGCCAGATCTGACGCTATCTCACCAGCTGCTGCTGCTTCCGAAGCTTCGGCTCCTAAGGTGACTCATGTGGCGCAAGCATCGACAGCTTCCTCCCTTTCCAAAGGGAAAGATGCTCCTGCTGCTGCCGCAACTCCTCCTTCTGTAAGTCCTTGCTGAGTCTAACAAGAATTTTTCAGAATGTGTCTTTGCTTAACGATCCTTGTCAAATATCCCTTTTTTCAAGGATCTGCGAGGTGTGATATCCTCTTTAGAGGCTTTCTCCTCTCAATTCACCTCTCTAGAAGCGGACAAAATTCGGCTGCAGGAGGAGGCCAAGTCTTCCTCTTCAAAGTTGGAAGGCGTCATCAAAAAGGCCGCCGTAGCTCGCCAGGAGGTAGACTCCCTGAAAGAAGAGCTAAACAGGCTGAAGGAGTGGCTGAAGGAGGAGGAAGCTCGGGCGGCAGAAAAGGATGAACTCCTCCGTGAATCTGCTTTGGCCCTGCTTGGTAAGTTCCTATATCCCTTGTAGATTATTACTTTTTTATGAGTCTGCTTCTTTGTCAACGATTTCCTTTGACTACTTGCAGAAGCGCCAACATCCCTGCTACTGCCTTGGATAAAATTCCGAGCAACTCCCCGGCAAACGGTGTGTCGACGGTTCTCACCGCTCACCAACTCACCCGGGCTCCTTGACAAGGGAAAGGGTGCTCTGCGCGGATGCACTCGATGATATTCCCCAAGGCCACGCAGGAGAAGACTCTGGGCAGCTGATTGATGCTTTCGCAATGACACCAAGGAGGTCATTGAGGTATTCAAGCGTACCTCGCGTACCTATGGCGCCATTCTTGCCTTCCAACTTATGATGGGTTACGCTTTAAGGTGACATTGAAGAAATGACTAAGGAGCTGCCGAAAGGAAAAGATGGGCAATCTATTGATTTAAGTGCCTTTACGGCGTCCGCCCGTACTTGTGCTCGCCACTCCTTGATTTAGTCTCGAGAAAAACATCGGTTGTCCCTAGCCTGTCGACCCAGACTCAGGCTCCTTGATTGTTGTAACAATTTTACCGTTGGGCTAGTACGAAACATTATTCTGCTACGAGAACTTTAAGTTTGTAATGAATACTATGCCGGCAATGTTGCCAGCATGTTTTTATCATAATATCTTCACTTGTGCTTCTCCTGATAGAGATTGCTTATACATCTCCCGATGGGAGTTTTGTTGGATGCTTGATTTGACCATATCATCCTCTTTGACGCCGTTGCCTGCAGGTTTTCCCAGTGCCCTCGCTTGTTGACGACTCCTCTGGTGTTCTTCCGAAAGTGATCGGATCCAACGGATGAAGGATCGGATCGCCCAAATGGAGAAGGACATGCGCAGCACTTATGCCTTGGCCGCGATTATCAACAAGAAGAGCGAGACTGCAGCCAACGTGGAGGTACGCTCTTACTGAGCTGCATAAAGCTACCGAGAGCTTGAACTGTGAGTCCTTTTAATCTCTTCACCCTTTGGTCGATAGCGTTTCATCTGATCCTCTTTTTTTTCCTGGTCAGTCATAGCTCTGAACCGTGCGGAAGAAAGCAAACGGGTTCACGAGCGTGTGAATGCCTTGATCGAGCTATCCTCAGCCGAGGAAATTTTCTGGCGGGAACATTCGAAGGCTTCGGCTGTCGCACAATTTCAGGATCGAGTTCAGCAGGTCCACCACTTCTTCGACAAGTGCTATAAAGCCATGAGGGTGGTTTGGAAGACGATGTTTCCTTTGAATGCAGTTCCGCCCACGCTCCTTGCATTGATGTCGGAGTTTGGTAATGCCAAGAAGGTCCGGGACTTGGTGCGCAAGTTTTTGCAGGAGCCAAGTTTACACTTGCTCTTGTACTTGCCCGTTATCCTTCGGCAGTTTACTGTCGATTGCCAACGTTCTGGAGACTTGGAAGCACTGTATCCGAAGGTGTTGTTGCCGCAAACATAATTGTCGACAGACTCGAGAAAGATTCAAAGGTACCTGAAGAAAAAGGAAATCCGCAAGGATGATCTCAGGGTTTTAATGACTGTTTGTAAATAAATAGTTTGACTACTTTATCCAAGCGTGTGGATGATGCCTTTTCATTCGGTAGATACATGCATATGTACTTTTACCATGTTATTGCCGTTGGCAAGTTTCAATTTCGAGCGAATCTTGGTTGCTCGTTTTTAAATGTATGTATATTGGTTGTTTTAGCAAATCATGTGAGTGATCAGCTCGTGTTGCAGGTCTTGCTAAACCGTTGTATGCGTAACTTTGCTTTCAACCGTTTTAAATTTCGACAGGCACTCCCAAATATTTCGGGTGTAGTGATTCTGCCGATGAGCCCGTTGTTCCTTGATATTTCCATAAGTGAAATATCGAACGTGGGTTGTTGTTTATGTGTATTTCCAAACTCTTGCTATTTACGGCACTCGTAGAGGCATCTATAGCAGAGGGAAGGGTGAACGTCTTTCTAGCGCTCGTAGAGGCTTTCTGGAGCACGATCTTCCGCCCTGTACTATGTTTGTATAGTGATGGGGCTTAGAAGTTTGTAGTCACTGCAATGCTTAACAAAGAATCAAAGCTTAAGTTCTTATTGTTAAGGTAAGCACAATGCTATTGGGCGAAAGGGAAAGCCCTGTTTATACTAAAGGAAAAACAAAATAAATGCTGATAAACTGCTTAAGCAAGGAAGGGATTCTTCTCTTCTTCCGGCTTCTTCACCACGTTAGGGGTAGCCGCGGCGTTGTTGATTTCACCAGGGGTTTGAGCTGTGGACTGCCGCCGTCTGCTGCTTTTTTATGCCTTCGGCGTCATCAACTGCCGAACCTTTGATCGCCGGCTTGCTGCCAAAGCTCCGCCGAGGCTTCGCTGTCGAGGCTTTAAGGGCAAGGTCGGCTGGCTTCTTTTTGCTTCCCCTGTCATCCTTTTCTTCCTTGATTTCACGCAACAACAACTTAGGTGGAGGCTTAATAATTTCTTGCTTGCTCCCAAACTTCGCAGCGATCATCTGGAAATCGCGGTCGCAACTGTCTGAACGCGAGAAACTTCCATGGACTGTGATATTTGTCCCTTTGTTGCCAGGCATCTTCAGCTTGAGATATGCATAGTGCGGCACGGCCATGAACTTGGCGTAGGCTGGTCTCCCGAGTATAGCATGATACTGTGACTCCCAGTTCACTACCTCAAACTCGATCTTCTCCTTCCCGAAATCGTCGGATCCGCCGAAGACAACGTTCTGGTAAATTCTTCCAAGAGAGTAACCGGTTCGCCGGCGTAATCCCGAAAGCAGGTGTCCGTTTCTTCCAGCATTCCCATGGTGATCCCCATACTCTTGATTGTGTCGACGAAAATCAGGTTTAACCCGCTTCCACCGTCCATAAAGACTTTGCTCATCTTGAATCCTCCTATTTGTGCCTCAACTACTAAGGCATCGTGTCCTGGTTTTGGTATGGTCATCGGGTGGTCTGCTCGGCTGAACGTAATGTTCTGAGAGGACCACTCGACATACTCAGGGATGTTTGCCATGATGCTTTCTGCCAGATTTTTCTCGGGTGAGCTTTTTCATCTCTCTTCTCGAGACACCTGTCTTGTGGATCATACTCATCTGCCCACGTGATGGTGGGAACGCCTCGTTGGGTTGATGAGGTTGGGCCTGCTGGACTTGGTGCTGTGGTGGAGTTGGAGGTGGAGGTGGCAACGGTTGCTGTCCTGACTGCTGGATGAGTTTATGCATGTCAAGGAACTGTCGACAATCCCTGAGAAGGTGACTTGACTTCGTTTTGCCATCCTTGGAGTCGACATATGAGTGCAAGTAACAGGGCGTTGATCTGCTCAATAGGGTAGCTCGGGGAGCCCTCCCGCCGTGGTTTATAATTGCCGTGGTTTCCAGAGTTGTTCCGTTGCCATCCCGTCGATCATCTCTTCTTTCATCATACCGATCATCATGTCGATCGGAGTATCCAGCTACCAGATTGTTGTCGTCGTAGTTGCGATTTTTCCTCCTTTTGTTCCGATCCCTTCGGCTGCCCGATCGTGCTTTGGCTGGTCGTCGTCTTCGTCGCCGCTTCAGCTGGCGTGGTCTTCGCACGTTGTCCTCGCCATCAGCCCAACTGTTGGCGATTTCCATCGGCTTGGTGATCGGCTTTTTGCGTCCGAGTTATTCTATATAACTTTCACGTCGAACGCCATCGCTAAAAGCGTCGATTGCTCTGTCTACGGATACATCTTCGGCAGCGTTTAGGAGTTTGGTGAATCTCCCTATGTACGAGCGCATTGACTCCTTCTGCTTCTGGCAGCTGCGTAGCTCCTCAATCCCGACGGGTCTTTTGTATGTTGCCTGGAAGTTAGCAACGAAGGCATCCACCAGGTCGTCCCATGATTTGATGGAACCTTTCGGCAGCCCCCTTAACCAGGCTCGCGCCGAGTCCTTTAAGTAGAGCTGCAAGCTGCATTGCTGCTATTTGGTTCCCTTTATGCAGAATCACAGTCTACAGGTAATCATCTATCCAAGATCTTGGTTCCTGCTTCCCATCATACTTGGCAGCATCGGTAGGGGTAGGCTTGAATTTTCTGGGTGGCATCGTCTCGCGGATTTTGTAACTCAAGCAGTCGGCTCCCCTTAGTTCACCGTCGTACTCTTGATCCTCGTCTGAGGAGTCACTGTCGTCATCCTTCCTGGCGGCGCGTCATCGCCTTGCTTTATCGATTCGGCTCTGGGTGATTTCATCCCGAGCATCTCTCGCTCGATGTTTCGAACCACTGGCCTGCGCCGTGGTTTTCTCCTTCTGCGGGACTAGATTGTTTCCCAATATGGCGAGACTTTCTAGGGCACCGCGATGAGCTTGCGCCATGGATCCTTCGGGGCGTTGGTTGATGAGGTACGCGGCGAGATTGGCCGTTGCTCCGCAACGTTCTTCGGCCGTGGCATGCCCAGATCCGTGGTCATGAAAGACTTGGGTTAGATTCGACGTTATTTCCTGGCGTCGTCTTCTGAGAGCCTGGATATCCTTGATCGATGTTTTCCCGCCCCAAGAGTACTTCGGGAAGCGCTTCCTTGTGAAGCTCTCCGCCGCTCGCTGGATCGTTCTGTCGCGGATAGTCGTCTCTCGAGGGTAGCTTGCTCTCTCGATAGATGCTCCCGGTTTTTCTCTAGTATAGAGCGGTATGCATTTAGGGTTCCAACCGAGGTTCCTGCGGGGAGCGGGGTGTTGTTGAGTACGGCTGTCCTGGCCGCAGCCCACTCTTCATCCGCGATGGTATAGTCGCGTTTTTAGCGCTATTTTCGAAGCTCGCCCTCCTGCTGGAACGAGGCGTGCGGTCTCCGTTCCTCCGTGCCTTGTATTTCCGTGTTGTTGGCGACGTAGACCCGATGGTGTGCTGTTCTTCGGGTGGTTCCCGGCGATGCTGCCGACGCTGTCTTCTCCGACGAGTATCGGGCATTGCAGATGAACGGTGTGTCGCTTGATCCCAAACCGTGCCGGCGTCGCAGTTCGAGCAGTAGTAGGAGGTTAATTCTGAAGACGTGGGTTCGTCGGATCCCACCGACATTGAGGACGCTGAACGGGGAGTCGAAGCGCGGAGCTCATCGATTCTGTCAGGCCAGCCAATAGGTCGAGCGATGACGACGTGCTAGGACTCATTGATCCGGAGGTGGGCGACTCTAGCAGCTGGAGGATTCCCTCGCGTTGACGTTGTAGTGGACGCCGATGGTCATCTCCATGTTTCCTTGCAGATCCGAGAAGTTCGAGCGAGAAGAATCGCTATGCGGTGAACTCGTAGGAGCCGAACCGGATCGGACCTCCCAGAGTTGGTGATGGCGGTGCCGATGAAGATGTCGACGACATGATCAGATCTGCGATGACCGATCCGTGCCCGCAGGTTTCACGTACGGCGCCAATTGTCTGGGGTGTTCCTCGACAATGTCCTCCGATTGGGACTTAGGGTTGATGGAATCCCAAGCTGATACGAGACATCGGTACACAAACAAAGGGGGAGCGATTTACCCAGGTTCGGGGCCCTCATGAGGTAAAACCCTACGTCCCGCTTGTCTGTTGATTATGATGAAAAAAGTTACAATGGGGTGCCGAATAATTCGGCTGAGATCTCGTCGAGATAGCTAAACGCTAGGGTAACCTAGTTCTAAGCTTCTGTTGGCTAAGATTGCTAAGATTGATTGTGTCCTCGATAGCCCCTCTCCTGGCTTTTATATAGGTGGGCAGGTCCCGAGAGGTTTAATCGAGTACGAGTAGGTTTACAGTAGATCTATCTCTAATCTTTCCTTCTTCGGCTTCTTTCGTGTCTTGTACCTCAAGTAATCTTCAGCCACCGTCCTAGTGGCCCATCTTGTCTTCGAGTACCTTCATGGGCCTCTACCTGGACCGTACAGGGTAGAGCAATACTGGTTACCCGAGGGGTAATGCCCACGTCACTTGTAATATGCACAAAGCTTATTACTCCCCCATAATGTGATAAGGAATTTATTTTCACAAGAGGCAAATAAGATCCAACTAGAGATATTAATGGACATTGGAATTTGAATTTCTCATGAAGATGACATACCACATAGAGACTAGATAATCTTGCAATATCAATTCTAAGTGATATTCCTCATGTACACACATTGTTAGGATCATGAAATTCCCAAAGGAATATCACTCCCACAAAACGGGATAGTCCATTAATCTCTCATAAGAGCCGTATAAGATACAACAAGATGCAAAGAGGCTCCAACACAAACACAAGTACACGATGTGCAAACCAACATACATAGACTTGATTTCTCAAGAAAAGCAAGTAGGAAGCACAACATATACAAACACATGCTAGGAACAAAACTAACACATGCAAAGGGGCGAGTAACTTTCAATATAAGTGAGTTGAGAACATGTTACCGCAAGGAGGAACAATGAATACATGATAGAAGCAAGATAACCAAAAGGCTTGGCTTGAGATAATATAAATGATGAAGATCCCTTAATTTTTCATGATGTAGCCAAGTCTCCAATGCCCTCCAACAAGCACCTATTGATCAAATTTTAGATTGTTGGTCCCCAACTAAGTTGGGTCCTAAGAGGTTTGTCACAATAGGCTTGGCAACCCAAATGGTTCTTTTCTTGACACCACTTTGAGCACCAACATATTTGGCAAACACATTGCCACCCTCATCCTTACGAAGAGAATAAACATCATCAATGGTGATAGAGTTGGATGAGGTACCAATAGTGCACAAGGAGGAGATGTGGCCCTTCTCACGGCATATGTAGCAAGTTCTTTTCCTCTCCTTCTTCTCACTAGGTTTCTCCACAATGGGAGCATTGGATTGTTTCTTCTTGGGAAGTGGTATTTCTTCAACTTGAGGTTGAATATGAGTTTGAGCTTGAGGCCGCTTCCCTTTTTGCTTCTTCAAAGGGCAAGATCTAACATGGTGCCCTTAAATATTGCACTTGAAGCAAACAATCTTGGCCGGGTCTTTGACTTGTACTTGGCCCTTCTTCTTGTTGTTGTTCTTGGACTTGTTCTTGTTGTTGGATTTGAATCCAAGTCCACTCTTGTCATTGGGGATTGTTGCATACTCAACATCGTGTCAAGTTTGCATTTCCCTTCATGACCCTTTACCAAGTCATTCTTCAAAGAAGTGACTTGGGCCTTGAGCTCTTTGATTTCCTCTACATGGTTAGTAACAACACAAGTACTAGAGGAAGTAGAATCTTCATTGTTAGAGCAACAAGGCAAGGAAGATAATTCATCACAAGATTTAGCAATATTATGAGTGGATGAATTACTAGGACTAGCACATGGCAATATAACATTTTGGGTAGTGCTAGTATCCACATGAGGCTCACAAGGTGTTGTCTTTGATATGATAGCCTCATGAGCTAACTTTAGCCTATCATGAGAAGCTAGAAGATCCTCATGGGAGCTAGAAAGCTTTCCATGATTTTCTTCCAATTTCCCATAATTTCTAGTTAGCAACTCAAGTTGAGCCCTTAGCTCAACATTCTCCTTCAAGATAGATGCTTCACAAGAAGTAGAGTTAGTAGCACAAGCATCATCACAAGACATATTAAGAAGAGAGGGTAACATAGTATGCTCTTTTAAATAAGAAGCTTGGATTTGCTCATGTGACTTGGTGAGGATAGAGTGTTCGCTCTCCAAGGCCTTGTGGGCCTTGTCTAGATCATCTAGATCCTTAACAAGTTTATCATGACCAACGCCAACTTTGGAATTTTCCTTTTTAAGCATTTTTACTTGAGCTTTAGCATGGTCTCTTTCCTTAGTGAGTTTAGAAACTATTTCATTTTGAGACACTTCAAGGGTTTCAAGTTGCTCTTCAAGAGAGGCTACGGTCTCTTGTTCTTCTTCAAGATCATTCTTTAGGGATGCTACATCATTGGCATACTCTCGTTCACCCTTTTTATCAATGGTGTTCTCATGCATCCAAATAAGTTTTTGGCTCTCAATAGCGGTAGTCAACATTTCAAAGAAGTAAGAGCTAGCAATTTTATCTTTGCAAAGAACCTTGAATACACTCTCACCCTTATTGCGTAGAGAGACAACCCAATCCTCTTTTTCATACTCATCCTCATCCTTATCACCATGAGAAATATTAGGTTCCACGGTAGGAGATACCGTGGAACTCTTGGCCATAAGGCACATATGAGAACCGTGAGATAAAGATGAGGAGTTATTTGAGGCTCCTTTCAAGATCTTGTCTTGACCAATAGAATCTTTGGTTTCCTCTACATTGTTAGTCACACAACAACTAGAGGAAATAGAAGTATTTTTATCATGGCCACAAGACAAAGCAAGCATATCATCATTAGAGTTATTCAAGCAACTTACACATGATATGCAAGGACTATTAACACAAGCATGTAAATATTTTCTAGTGCTAGATGTGTTTAAGTCCAAAGATGAAGCATTGCAATGAGATAGAGATGAAGAATCATCAATAGTAAGCTCAATATCAACATTGCAATTTTCATCACCACTCACCATATCATTACCTTGTGTCTTACCACACTTTGGTGAAGTGGATGAAGATGAGAACTCATCACGGAAGTGGAAGCAATACAATCATCCTCAATGATATTGGACACATCATATTTATCTCGAAGCTTTGTCCATAATTCATGAGCGCTCCCAAAAGGCATGATTGAAGAAGTAACTACATTGCTCACAACAATGGAAAACACATGAGAAGCAAGAGCATCGAGACAAGAGTTTTTCTTCTCCTCATAAGATAAATTTTGGGGATCCTTAGGAGAAGAAAAACCCATGTCAAGAAATCGCTCCATGTTCGGGGAAATACCCCGCAAAATATTAAGCACATAAATTTTCCAAAGATCATAATTTGTGCCATCAAATATAAACAAGTTATTGTGATCTAATCCCCTAACCGACATCTTTACTCTCAAGGCGGTGAAGCCTAAGAATGAGAGACCTTGCTCTGATACCAATTGAAAGGAAACGGATGTCGCCTAGAGGGGGGGTGAATAGGCGATTTAAAACTTTTACGAGATGGGCTTAACAAATGCGGAATAAAACTAGCGTTTACTTTGTCAAGCCCAAGGCCTATATACTATTGTTCACCTATGTGCACCAACAACTTATGCTAAGCAATACAAGCAAGTATGTGATAGCAAGATATATATAACTTCAAGCACGATGGCTATCACAAGGTAAAGTGCATAAGTAAAGAGCTCGGGTATAGAGACAACCGAGGCACGCGGGAGACGATGATTTATCCCGAGTTCACACTCTTGCGAGTGCTAATCTCCGGTGGAGAGGTGCGGTTGCTTAGTGCTCCCGAACGCCACAAGAGGCTCAACTTGAGGTGTGGTTGCTCGATGCACACCAACGCCACAAAGACCCCAAGATGCGGTACTCACACCACACACCGAACGCCACGAAGGCGCCTCACCTAAATCTCCGGTGACCCTCGCCACAAAGGCCTAGGTCACGGTTCCACTAAGGGATTTCCTTCGAGGCGGAAACCGGGCCTTACACAAAGATTGGGGCACACATCCACAACTTAATTGGAGGCTCCCAACAAATCGCCACAAAGGCGTAGAATCCGTCTAGGGTTCCAAGAACCCAAGAGTAACAACCTTCTTGCTTTTACCACCACGAATCACCGTGGAGAACTCAAACCGATGCACCAAATGCAATGGCAAAACACCACAAAGATGCTCAAGTCCTTCTCTCTCGAATTCCAACAAAGCTACAAAAGCTATTGGGGGAATAAGAGAGAAGAACAAAGGAATTCACAAAGAACACCAAGATCAAGATCTAGAGAGTTCCACTCACAAAGAGATGGATTTGATTGGTAGAAGTGTAGATCTAGATCTCCTCTGTCTTTTCCCTCAAATGGGGGCAAGAATCATGGAGGGATTGAGAGATAGTGCAAGCTTCTCTAGTTCAACAATGGAGGAGAGAGAGAGTGAGAGAAGCAACAGCCCAAGGAGGAAGAAGGGGGTATTTATACCCCCAAGAAAATCGAGCCGTTGCAGACTTTCGAGGGCCGGATAATCCGGCCTAAGTTGGGGCCGGATAATCCGCCCCCACCGGAAAATCCGGCCCAAGACAGCTGCTTTCTTCGTCCTTAGCGATTTGAGGCGGCCGGATATTTCGAAATATCCGGCCTTGATAACCCTGGGAAAATCCGGCAAATGTCCAGCCCTTGTACTGAGCTGCATCGCCAAAAGTCCTTAGCCGATTTTGGGGGGGGCGGATATTTGCAAAATATCCGACCCGGATAATCCGGGCCGGATTTTCCGCCCCGAAACTGGCAGACAAGAATAGAAATGGGCATAACTTTGCATCCGGACTCCGATTTCGATGATCTTGGGCTCGTTGAAATCACAACAACGAGCTCTACAACAATATGCATAGAAACATCATAGTCCAGCAAAGGAGGATAGAAACAAATGATGAAAGGTTTGACCTATCTCAAAAAGACATACCGGTAAAACCTCCAATCTAGAAAATGCAACAAGTTGCCCATGGAAAAACCATTCTCAATGAACTAGAGCTTGTCATGAGAATAAGCACAAGCTCTAAAACATCACATGGATAAGATCCAAATAAAACCAAGAAAGATGATGAACCAAACTCGAAAACGCAACAAGTGCTAAAAACGTTTCGATGAACTAGAGCTTGTCATGAGAATAAGCACAAGCTCTAAAACATCACATGGATAAGGTCCAAATAACAACCAAGAAAGATGATGCAAGGATGCGAAGGTTTGAGCTCTCTCCGAACGATACGATCGAGTTACTCACTCGAGAGCCCTCTTGATAGTACGGCAACTAAACTATAAACCGGTCTCCAACTACACTATGAGACCGGTGAGAAAGAAACCCTATCAAGAGCAAACCTTATACTTGCGCATTCCACTTGAGCTCGATGACGACGATCTTGACCTCAACAAGATGGAACGCCTTTCTTGCTTGTGTTTGCTTGACGAAGTCTTGTGGATTGCTCCCCCATAATCCACCATGGGAGAGCTTCTTCTTTGGCGCATCTTCACATAACCATGACCACCATGTGGATTGCTCCCCCATAATCCACCATGGGAGAGCTTCTTCTTTGGCGCATCTTCACATATCCATGATCACCATATGGATGGCAAGACTCAAGCAAAGGACCTCTTCGAGATGGCTCATCTTGAACTTGCACTTCATTTCTTCATTCTTCATCATGTTGATGTCTTGAAGTAACTTGAGGGCTCACTTCATCTTCATCTTCAAGACATACTTGACACTTGATATCCTTCACCAAATTCTTCTTATTGCAACCTTGAAGCCAACATATGGTTCAAGAATTGCCTATGGACAACTCCTACAAATATAACTCAATGCAAACATTAGTCCATAGGGATTGTCATTAATTACCAAAACCACACATGGGGGCTCCATGCACTTTCACTTTCAAATAGCGCAACACTCTCTCAAGAGCATGCCAGTGAACATCTCCAGGTCTTGATACAAATTGAGCCAATTTGCTTACAGCAAAGGAGATGTCAGGCCTCGTGGCTCTGGCCAAATACATAACCGAGCCAATTATTTAAGAATATCTCAATTGATCTCTAGCAGCTCTTTTGTTCTTTCGAATTATCACACTGGGATCATAACGCGTTGGCGAAGACTTGCAGTCTCTATACCCGAAGCGGCTCAAAATATTTTCCACATAGTGGGATTGAAGCAATGTAATCCCACCATCGTCATCCTTGAGAAGCTTTATGTTTAAGATTACATCCGCTACTCCTAAGTCATTCATCTCAAAGAAACGAGATAAGAACTCTTTGACCTCCTTAATGACAATAAGGCTGGTCCCAAATATCAATATTTCATCAACATAGAGACAAAGGACAACTCCCTCGCCCCCACCATAGCGATAGTATACACACTTGTCAGCTTCGTTTACAACAAAGCCTTCAGCGGTTAAGGTTCTTTCGAACTTCTCATGCCACTGCTTAGGTGCTTCTTCAGACCATACAAAGACTTCAAAAACTTACACACCTTTCCTTCTTGACCATCTACTACAAATCCATCAAGTTGCTCCATATAAATTTCCTAATTGAGCTATCCATTTAGGAAAGCTGACTTAACATCCATTTGATGAACGAGAAGACCATGTGAGGCAGCCAAGGAAAGTAGTACTTGAATAGTGGTCAGTCGAGCTACAGGTGAGTATGTATCAAAGAAGTCTTTGCCTTCTTTCTGAGTATAACCCTTGGCCACAAGTCGTGCCTTGTACTTTTCAATAGTACCATCGGACCTAAGCTTTTTCTTGAACACCCACTTGCATCCTATAGGTTTGCACCCATAAGGACGATCAGTTACCTCCCAAGTTCCATTAGCGAAGATGGAATCCATCTCGCTACGGACAGCTTCCTTCCAGTAGTCAGCATCCTGAGATGCATAGGCTTCTGAAATAGAAGTGGGAGTATCATCCATGAGGTACACAATGAAATAATGACCAAAGTACTTTGCAGTCCTCTGTCTCTTGCTCCTTTTGGGAGCTTCATTGTCATCCTCCACATGATTATCATAGTGTTCTGTCGCAATGGTAGGTTCAGAAATTGTAACTAACTCTTGACTTGATGAACTAGGCATCTCCTGATTTGATGAGCTAGACTTGTCTTTCATGTGAAAGATGTCCTCAAAGAAAGTCGCATCATTCGACTCTATAATTGTACCAACATGCATGTCGGATACCTTAGATTTCACAATCAGAAATCTATAGCCAATGCTATGAAATGCATATCCCAGAAAAACACAATCCACGGTTTTTGGTCCAAGCTTGTGCTTCTTGGGTATTGGCACATTCACTTTCGCCAAGCAATCCCAAGTATGTAAGTAGGAGAGTTTCAGCCTTTTCCTTTCCCATTCCTCAAATGGAGTAAGGGTATTGTTCTTTGTGGGAACACGGTTTAGGACATGACACGCAGTCATGATCGCCTCCCCCACCATACCTTGGATAGACCCGATGTATCTAACATGGCGTTAACCAAATCAGTTAGAGTACGGTTCTTTCTTTTGGCCACCCCATTAGACTGAGGTGAGTAGGGAGGCGACCTCTCATGGATAATACCATGCTCCGCCCAAAAAGAATCAAACTCATTGGAAAAATACTCTCCACCACGATCAGACCTAAGCCATTTAATCTTTCGATCAAGCTGGTTTTCTGCTTCAGGTTTATAGATTTTGAAGTGATTAAAAGCTTCATCTTTAGATTTCAGAAGGTACACATAACAATATCGTGTGGAGTCATCAATTAACGTCATGAAGTATCTTTTTCCACCTTTTGTCAACTCGCCATTCATCTCACAAAGATCTGAATGTATGAGTTCCAGTGGTGACAAATCTCTTACCTCAGCAGTCTTGTGAGACTTGCGAGGTTGCTTAGCTTGCACACACACTTGACACTTGGAACTCTTGACAGTGGTACATTTCGGAATTAAATTCATATTGACTAGCCACGTCATGCACCCAAAATTGATATGACAAAGTCGTGAATGCCAAATATTGGACTCACTATCATTGCTAACATGATTAATAATTGAGTACATAAGCCTGATAAAGATAAGCGAAACAAGCCTCTGCACTCATGGACTTTTCCAACATATTGTCCATACTTAGAAATTACAACTTTATTGGACTCAAAAACCAACTTAAAACCATCTCAACATAAGTGCGATCCGCTGACGAGATTCTTATTGATGGAGGGAACGTGCTGCACATTCTTCAGCTGGATGGTCTTCCCCGAAGTAAACTTCAGATTTACCGTACCAACACCATGAACAGAAGCACGTGAGCCGTTTCCCATTAGCACAGAGCAAGGCCTTGCGACCTGATAAGAAGAAAACATGGAAACATCAGAACATACATGTGTATTGGCACCCGTATCAATCCACCAATCAGGAGAGTTACATACTAAAAGGACAGTAGGGGAAATACCATACCCAGTGTCCTTCATCTCAGTATCGCCAGCAATAACAACATTGGCGGTGTTGTCGCCGTTCCCATGTTTATCATAGCGATTAGGGAAATTAGGAGCCCAATGGTCAGGATCACCACAGGCGTGGCTAGCCCCTTTCTTCTTATCAGTCTTCTTCTTGAAGTTGGTTGAGTGTAAGGCCTTGTTTTTGCCATCAAACTTGCCTTTGCCTTCATATTTGTTCTTGTTCTTGAACTTGTGGGATTTGAAGTTTTTCTTCTGTACCACATTGGCACAAGAACCTCCCTCAAAATCTCGAGCACGTGTGTCCTTTGCTATCGCCTTTTCTTCCACATGAAGAGACCCAATGAGATCTGAAACGGAAAACTCTTGTCTCTTATGTTTCAGAGAAGTAGCAAAGTTCCTCCATGAAGGAGGAAGCTTGGCAATAATGCCACCGGCCACAAATTTGTCCGGTAAGGTACACTTAAACTGCTCAAGTTCTTTGGCAAGTGACAGTATCTCATGAGCTTGCTCAACAACGGAGCGCTCATCAGTCATCTTGTAGTCATAGTATTGCTCCATGACATACAACTCAGTGCCAGCATCCGAGACCCCAAATTTGGCCTCGAGTGCATCCCACGCATCCTTACCATGCTCAAAAGTCATGTATGGGTCAACAATGTGGTTCGTAAGAATACTGAAGAAAGCCGCCTTAAACATGGCATCGACTTTCTTGTAACCTTCCTCCTGAGCAGGAGAAAGATCACCCTCAGGTTTGCCAAGAAGGGCGCTATCGCAGTTCAGGTTTTTCAAACCAGAGAACTGCCCTCGTGTGCCACATCTTATAGTGCGAACCTTCAAAGAGAGGCGGCCTAGTAGCAGCGGCAATGCCACTTGAATTCATTTGCCTATAATCAGGTTTTTGGGTTGTTGAATAAATAAGAAAATTATCATATGAGCTAATACTTGACAAATCATGACTACAGAGATAGCAGATGAACTAATCATTCATATCAACAGAGTAGATGAAAAGATAGCATCTAGACAGGATAAACCTATCGCATCTACTCCAAATAGCAGTACTAGGAACTCTAGCAAGATCTGAAACGAGGAGGACAGAAACGCATTCTGTCCAACGTTGGCGGCAGCGGCAGCAGCGGCGATGTTGGCAGCATCCTGGTTGCTGTCGCCCATGTTGAGGTTGCTGAAGAGGTTGTCGATGTCCGGGAAGAAGTCGTCGTTCGGGAACTCGTCGGACGACGTCGTCTTGCCAGTAGTCGCGAGTAAGCGCTCCCCAAAAACCCGATGGCCCTCACCCGTACAGGTCTACGAGAGGAAGGGTTCCGGAGGCCTACTGTCCCGCCGCTCGGTGCACGCCGAAGGACGGGATGAGGAAGACGAAGGCGCCAACGCAATGAACTGGAAAGAGGCGGTCGCATATGGTGTCTCGTACAGGCTAGGGTTTGCGTCCGCGCTTATATATATAGTGCGGTTCGGGAAGGTCGTGGGACGCAGCCCACGTACGATTCCACGATCCAGAAAAACCGGAACGAAAACGGCTGTGTTAACGTCCGTTAATGACTCGTAATTGATTACATAATTAATTTCCCAAATAGTAAAAAGATAAGCTCGGCTCGGCGAGATTCCCGCAACCCGCGGCGCGTCGTGACGTGTGTGACGAGGCGAGGCGGGTGGCAGAGGAGGAGTGCGCGAGGGCTCTCTCTCTCTCTTCTCACTCACTTATTAGGACTAGAACATCCCACCTTATATACCACTCCAACTCTCTCCCAACTAGCAATGTCGGACTAAACTTTAGTCCCACCCCTTGCCATTCCCATATGGCCAAGAAAATTTCGGAAAATTTTTATTGGGACATGGGCTAAGGCCCAAGCAAAATTCTAGCAATTTCTTGCCGGATTTGTAATTACCTAGATCTAGGGATTTCTTTGTGGCTAATTAAATCTAATCGATAGAATTTGAATCTAATCTAGGAACTCGAATTTGATCTAAGATCTAATCTAAAGAACCGATCCGATCTTTCATCGAAATCGGGTGCCGCGTCCCCGAGGAGAGATCTCCCCGGGGGTGGCGCAGTGTGGAAGTGGTGGGAGGACCTAGGATCGGCGCCGCGAGGCTAACCGCTCTGATACCGTATTGAAAGGCTTGTTTTACAGTACCTTTTACCACTCCTACAAAGAGAGGTATGATTTGAGTCAACGGTCAGGATTAAGCAACTTAGATTAGGCCAGGCAGCCCAGCAAGACATAGATAATTGAAAGAAAAAAACTAGCAGTATTCAGCCCGGCCCAACATCCAAGGACACCTCTGCATCGCGAGCACGCGACGTCCATCCAGAATGGCCGCCGCCCCTTCGAGCGACACCACGTCCTGCATCGCGTGCTACACCCACCGCCACAAGATCGACCCGGTCCAGCATCGCCAGCGAGCGCCGCCGCCAATAGATCGGCCCCGTCGTGCGTCGCCGCCGAGCGCCGCCGCCACCAGGTCGGCCCCTTCGTGCATCACCGGCGCACAACGCCGCCACTAGGTCGACGCCGCCGCGACATCGATAGACGCCGCCAGGTACGTCGATCCTGAAGCATGAATTATCTCCATGTGTTGTTCCACTGAAATCCATAGCTTTGGCCTTCGTTTCTTACTGAAATCCATAGTCTGATGCAACGTAGCTTTAGCCTTTACTGTTTGTGAGTTCTTTGTCTGAACCTTGCCCGTTTCCCTGGAATGGGGCTGCTGCCTTGATCTAAAAATATCTTACTATTGCCTGAAACCTTTTACTGAATTATTTTGGAAGTAATCATTGATAAATGCATCAGCTCTTGTGGTCTAAGATGCAAATACTTTTGTTAATTCAGTTTGCTCTTTTGTACTAATACTGATGCATGTTGGGTGTGCTTACTGAATTTGTCTTAGCTAAAGAGTTCTTGTATGGCAAGCCAACAGTCACTTATGCCTGTTGGGTGTGCTTATTGAATTTTTCTTAGCAGAAGAGTTCTTGTATGGCAAGCTAACAGTCAATGTCTGCAAATTACATGGAGACATTAAATCTGATATTGCAACCGAGTTTTTTTACGGTACCTTTTACCACCCATAGTAGACGGAGTGGTATGAATTGCATTGATTGCTCAAATTAACCGGCAGAGAGTAGGCCCAGCAGCCCAGTAAGCCGCAATTATCAAGGAAAAAATAGTAGGTGTGAGCGAACGTTGATAGGCGACTGCAATCGGGACCTGAATTTGACACGACGCCGCCTCCAGACGCCGCCACCGCCTCCACCTGACCTGTGGCCATCGCCTCGACCTGGCATACGCCGCCGCCTCCATCTCAGACAGGGACACCGCCTCGTTCCTCCACCTTGACCTGTTTGTGTTGAACACCGCATGCCCAGTCTCCGTTAAGGCAAGAGGTTTGTGTTCCACTCCATCATCCCTGCTCTCTCCCTCTCTCTCACATAGTAACACCATGGCTCTTCTCTATGGTATGAGTTTCCCCTTTTTGTTGTTAGTTTGTGTGGTTGTTCATGGATGTTGTGCTTGTACTGGTTAATTCTACATGGAAGAAAAGAAAAACTTATTTATTTTCACCCTTGGTGACAACTGAAAGCTGTGCATCTCCCAAAAATACAGTGAAACCCTGATCTTTATAACCTGCATATTGCAATAATTTAGTGCAAGTATTAGCATCAAACAAAGCCCTATCTGCTTCAGTCATTTGCATACGGCAAAAGCTCTTGTTCGAATACAGTGTTGCATCGCTAGGGTTCAGCTCAACTGCCCGCATCATAACATAGAACTTAAAATAGAGAGAACCAAATTACTATGGAACAATGTTTATATCACAAACCAGAAAAAAATGCATATATCATTAGTAAAGGATTGACAGTGTATGGCTGACAATGGCCTGACCTTACTCGGCTAGCAATATAACACATGTCCGATGTCTACAACAATACATACAGGTCTGGTGATGCACTAACTCTTCTTGATAGTTATACACTGAAACCTGGGAACCAGGGTTTCTCAAACCATTCTGGGGCCTAGAGGGCTGCTGAAGCTGATTCAGATTTTTAATTGTTACCAGCAGTACTAATTTGGGGTACCACAAAACAACTCTTTAACACTACTTTTATTATAGTAGGTTGCGTTAAGAGAGGACTCGAAACTAGGACACGATCTCCATGCTTTGTACTAAGACAATTGATCATATTTTGCCTAAGACTGATATCTTTGCAGTACATATATGTTGAAAAAGATAATCAGCCCATGTAGGATGATCGGGTTACTATATTGCTGGACATGACTCCCAGTATCATTGTTCAACTGAGAAATGCAAGCAACAATATGTTGAAATTGTATCAAGTTGTGCGTGCATATAATGGAAAATAGAGGAAAATATTGCAGCATTAGAGAACAACATTATGATCAGCAAAATCACATCATTGCTAAATTAATAGCATGCATATCCATTCTTTGATTAAATGTAAATTCAATCGATTGAATTTTCTGTTCTTATATGCAGGTGGTCTGGCATAGGGGAGGGTGCATGGTCCGTCCTGGAGCAGCTCTGTCGCTAAACACCTCCAGCAGCTCTACTGCAGTGTTTGTGTAATACTGATTCAATTAGTCTTGGGTGTAATTGTAAGAAACATAAGATGTATATAGCAATATGTATTCAAGAATTAAATCAGTGTTGAATTGAACTTGTGATTGATTGTGTTCTTCAAGTTGTATATACACCGTAGCCATGTTGTACGCATTTTTGTCATAATCTGCATTTAATAAGTTTGCAGCAGCTTAGATAGATCATTTAGAACATGAGCTGCTCAAGAGCTTACTTCAGGAATTAGTCTGTACTATTGTGTAGCTGACACCATAGGTTGCAAGTAACAACATTTGCACAACGTTCAAACTCCATTATACAACTTTAAAAAGAGTAGATAGAAAGTAGTAGCCATTATATGACGGAGTTTCAATCAAGTTGCCAGTTTTAGCTATTACATAAGCAAGATTGTCCTCAAACAAGAGAAAACCATAGCAGCAGGGAACTGAAACATCCACTAAATTACATGATAAACCAACGTCCAAGCACCTGAACCAAAAATTACAGAGTTAATTTGGTCCAGTTTGAGAACCGTCAAGTTGCTAGCAGTAGCTATTACATGAGCTAAGATCGAGCTCTCCTCAAACAAGAGAAAATGACAGAGTATCGACATGATTTACATGTCACTCATGAATCACAACTTAACAAAATTGTATGCTAAGACAACAACTAAGGCGATGACTACACTAGCAGTTGCCACTGAAAATTTGACCAATTTCTCTATAAGAACCTCGAGCTCCTTTGTCTTTCTTATTATATTTTCTGCAACATTCGCCTCAAACTCTTCTATCACCGCATCCTGAATTGCCAGATAGGTCTCACGTTGTATCTTTTCGTGGCGTAATTATTGCACAATCCTCTTTTGTCCCGAACATGCTCTTCGAAATCATCTACAAAAGTGGCTATCTTGTTACCTCCAACATTAACGTGAGATTTTCTTAATCCATGTCAGTTTTCTCAGCTTCCACCTGAGTAGCCTTGTCGTGGGACCTAAGACGGTCTGGGTCATCGAAATCACAAACAATATGTATTGGTCTAGGTGGTCGAAATCACAAACAATCTGTATCATTGAAGAAAATAAACTACTCAAAACCAGAGAAAACATCACAGGGCAGCTCGAATAATACTTGAGGATTTTATATCTCGCATGCTCAGTACACTAACCATGTCCACAAAAGTTACTCCAAGACTCCTCATGGGGCAAGACATGATGGAGTCCCCACCCTCACCAGTCACCACTGTAGAAAAAAATCCTAGGAGAAGCATGTACATAATTTCTTGGAATACGGTCATGATTTTGGTGAGACAAATCAAGAGAGATTTATCTAAATTGTTGGCTTAATATGCTTTCCACGGCGTGGTACTTGAACGCAACGTACACTTTGATGCTGTCCACGGCGAGCGCCAAGGGCGCCGCGAGCGTGACCACGACGGCGGCGCCGTGGGGTCCTGGATCGGGGGCAGGGCCTTGGGCGAGCGCGCCGCGGCCGGGACGTGCCTAGGATTGTGGAGGAAGACGTAGGGCGGGGGGTAGGTGGTGATCTAGCGACGGAGGCTGCCGGTGAAGGGCCAAGGTTGCGGGGCGCCGCAGTTGCGCATCGGCGGCGGCACCACAGAGCATGATCAAATCGTGGAAGAAGAGATGGTTAGAAAGTTTTTTTAAATTTTCGAACGACAGCACATAGTTGGACTCTCTTGGGGTCTTGGGCCAGGCCCGTCTACAGCCTTTTTTGAGCGGTTCCGAAATTTGCGGAGTGGTATGAATCATACCTGTTACGTTTTTGGCACAGGGTATGAATTTTTAGGGAGAATTTATAATTTGCCATGCATTAGTTTAGCTCTTTATAATTTGCCACACATTACTTAGGCTTCTACTATTTGCCACACATTACTTAGGCTTCTACTATTTGCCACACATTAGATTGTTTCCTTGCTAATTTGCCCTTTTTCTCCTTTTACATATATATTGTTTTCTTTAACTCCCAAATACAATATGAAATACGTTCCGGTTGATCGAAAAAACAGAGTTGGGAAACAGAGGCTCCAGCGATGCTGCGGCGGGGGCGCCGCCTGACCACCGCGGACGCAGCAGCAGAACCGCAGCCGCTGCCCGCCAGGGCACCACCACGTCCTCCCGGTGCAGGACGACAGCGACCAGAACAGCTGCAATGCCCGTCTCCAAGTACATGCCAGCCATGCCGATACTGAATGTGTCTGTGCTAACTTGAAGACAGAGAGTGACTTCAACTAAATATGCAGCAATGGGACTCCTTCAAGGCAGCTTGCTCTTGCTGCCTGTCCGCATTAGTGCTTCAAATAAACGAACAGATCATGAAATCGTAGGTAACTTCAGCTAGCAAGAAAGCAAAAGATACGTGGACAGTTCAGTTTGTATGAGGTGTTCAGTTCAGGTCCTACGAAAGTTCAGCTTGTGCTCGGCTGATGTCGGCAACATGATCAGGCCACGAATGCGTTGACATACCAGCTATCGGATCCAGGAGCTATATTCTACTTAAGGTCTAAAATTAATCTCTAAGATCATTACTGCATTACCAACTACCAGATCTTAGTGTCACCTTCTCGATTGTGGCTGTTGTTCATGGTTGCTGATCATGGCGGCATCCGTGGTAGTTTGGCGGGCGGCGGCGTTGCTTCTGCGTCCATGGTAGTCTGGCGGCCGGCTGCGGCGACGCTGCTGCGTCCGTGGTGGTCCGGCGGGCGGGCGGCGCTCTCGCCCTACCTCCTCTGTTTTCCAGGAACCTCCATTTCCCCTCCTTTGTTTTTTCCTGATCAACCAGATCAATGATCAGGTATCGTTTGGCCAAACTGTACCAACGTACGTATCTCATATGGTATTTGGGAGTTAAAAAATAGAATATATCTGTAAAAGGAGAAAAATGGCAAATTAGTAAGGAAACAATCTAATGTGTGGCAAATAGTAGAAGGCTATGTAATGTGTGGCAAATTATAAAGGTCTGAACTAATGTGCGGCAAATTATAAATTCTCCCGAATTTTTATAGGCCTTTGGATGGACAGAAATGAAGGGCTGTTATTTAATTCGGGGTACCACAAAACAACTCTATTGAAAATGTTAGAGTATATGTATGGTTTAGGTAGTCTAGGATAGAGATAGATCTCGTGTCTTGTCTTGCACTCTAAGATGATCCCTGTACGCCTATATATACTCGCTCATGAGGCTCAATAATACATCCACCATATTCCGCCAAACCCCACTCTCTATAATTCTACATGGTATCAGAGCGGTGTCGATCCTAACCTAGCCGCCGCCCAAGCTTCCGCGCCGCGCCGCCCCCGGGGAGATCGATCTCCATGATCTACTCCGGGGGCCGCGCTACCCGTATGAGGGTTCGTCCGTCGATCCGTTGATCCGCTGCCCTCGACTCTTTTTTTTTCCAATCCGTAGATTGGTTTTCTTTTTGCTCCACGGTTGCTCGATTTCTTTTTTGATTTTGCCGATCATAGATCGGATTGAGTCGCCCACCGCCACCGTCACCACGCGCCTCTACTCCAACCTCGGCATCGACACTGCACCGGCTCTTCCCCATCATGCGCCCTACGCCGGCACCGCGGTCGATTCGCTGGCTGGCTATAGCGCCTGCCTTGGTAGGCTGTCGCGGCTGGCTCGCCCGCGTCGTCTCCGCCTCGGCCGGCCCGCCTCCATCTACCGTGGGGCACGGCTGCACGCGATGCACATGGGACGCCGTTTGCGTCGCACCCGCCGCCCTCGCCTGCACGGTCTCCATCGCCGGTTCGTCTTCGCCGTAATTGCTCGGAACTACACCGACAAGGCCGCAATCAACTCCGATATGCGCGTCGTCCACGCCATGGCGCGCGTAGCGCCGCCATCGGTCCGATCAACCGACCGCGCGCACGTCTCCGCCAAGCACGTCCCCGAGCACGCGCCTACCACCGATCGATCTACGGGCTGCCGGCGCGCCCCTTCGCCACAGCCGCCGCCGCCTTTGGTCCATGCTACCGGCCTCCGATGCGCCTTCCAAGGCATGTTGGTGGCCTCCCGCCGCTGCATCGACTGCGCCCTGCAGCTACGCCGGCCCCTCGGGCCGAGACGTCGCCGCACACAGTCTACTTTGCCGTCCCCGCGCACCGACGTTCCAGGCTACTACCACGCCGCCCCATCGGCGCAGGTCGCATCCGTCCGCGCATGGTCTTTGTCACGCCGCCGGGTTCTTCCTCGCCTACTTCGAGTACCGCCGCTGTGCCTCCACAGGTAACCTCCATGGCCACTGCTGGCCGTTGCGGGTCCCGCCGACCACCTCCACGCCCATCTAGGCGTCAAGCATGACCACTCCAGGCCGCTGCTGCGACCGCCGCCTTCTACGTCTCCGTCCACCACGACCTCGTCGCCAGCATCATCGTCTCATCCCTGACTACTTCGTCTACTCCGACAACCGCGGAATGCATCGGCACCTCTCCCTCTTCGCCGCTCTGCTTCTCGCCACCGCTCTGGAGGCCTCCTCTGCTGGTCCCCCTGACACTGGCGCATGGTCCATGATGGTCCCAGCCTCGCACGCTCGGTATTGGCAACACCGGTACGTGCCTTCGTCCCCGACGCGTCCCCGGCCCGCAAGCTCGGACCGGCACCTCGTCCTCATCGGCTTCGACAACGTCTTCATCGGCATTGACTCTTCTACGACTGCCTCGACCGCGTCGCCGACTTCGTCTTTGCGTACTTGGTTCTGGCAAAACGGAGTATGCCTTCATCCCCGACGTGCGCCTAGTTCTGGCAAAACTAGGGCAGCACTCGTCCTCGACGGCTCCGACTGCATCAACTTCGGCATCGACACCCTCTCCACGACTGCCTCGACGCGTCTCCGTCACTCTCTCGCGCACTACGTGCTTGCGGCTTCATGTACGGCTACCTCGACACCGGCACCCGACCACGACATCGACCACGGCACCCCCCTCGCATGGCTACCCCGACCAAAGTTGCAGCACCCAAACGCTCTCGGTTACCTCGACATCGGCACAAAGGGCTATCACCTCGCATGAGCACATCGGCTTGTTCTACAGTCCAAGCATCCGCGACGCGACACCGTCCACGACGCTCCCGCTACGACTGCGGGGGAGTGTCAGCCTTCTGGGTCCACTTCAGTTTATCTCCAATATGACCGTCCACGTCGTTCATGTTGTTCACGACGCTCGCGCTACGACTGCTTGGGAGTGTTAGAGTATACGTACGGTTTAGGTAGTCTAGGATAGAGATAGATCTCGTGTCTTGTCTTGCACTCCAAGATGATCCATGTACGCCTATATATACTCGCCCATGAGGCTCAATAATAGATCCACCATATTCCGCCAAACCCCTCTCTCTATAAATCTACAGAAAATAAAGAAACCCTAAAATTGTGTGTTTATTGCCAGGACCTTTTGGGGATATATAGAGGTACAAGGAAGGGTAGACTTGGAGTACAAGATGATCTAATCGTAGTCTAATCTTAGCCGTCCATATATATTCTAACAGTACACACAAGAATATGTAGTATGAGGCACCGAGAAAAACCTTACAAATGCAGATATGCATGTTTCATGTCTTCAGTTTTTCAACTCAAATTCTAACACGTCATGTATCTCCGAGCGAAAGAGGACCCACCTAATCGTGACAAATCGCTCGGTTATGAAAATGAGAAACCATGCCACCAAGCAAAGGGCCACCAGCATCAACAAGAGATCGGAGCTGGCTTTGAACCTTCCGAAAAGCATCAACCCTGACGTACCGCCGACGACGATGGCGACTTCGAGCGCCAGAATAGGGTAGACCATCCCACGCTGGTACCGCGCTCGGAAGTATCTTTCAATGGCGCTCGCCTTGAGCTTTTCCGGTGCGGCGTCCCAGTACGTGTCCATAACCCAGTGCTTCCACCGCGTGATCTCCTCCCTCGCTTCCTCGTTGTGCTCCGGCCAGCTGTTCATCCCAAGCTTTTGCAGCGAGCGGTAGGCTTTGACTACAGGGGCGAGCTCCGTTGCCAGGGCGCGATAGCGGTGGTAGCGTGTCTTGCGGATGTAGCGGCGGTGTGCAGTGGAGTATACGCCGGAGCGGTCGACGATGAGCAGACTCGGCGGGCTGCTGCTCCGACCAAACCCCGATAGTTCTCGTCGCCGGACTCTGAAGAAGTACCGTACTGTATCGTACTCCGGTTCCATGGCTTCCGGGTCTTAACAACATTTTTGGATTCGCGCGCGCTTGGTTTTCTCATCGACCTACCGAGCGTATGCTCATATATGTAAAGAAACTGGCGAGGACAGTTCGACAAGACCGAAATTCGGAGTCCGACTACTAACTGGTCTTGTATTTATACACGGGTCGTATCAGGTTATTATTTCGCGGAAAAAGATCAATTAAGATACGCAGAGTTGCTAGAGGTGGCCGGTTGTGCATGTATGCATGGCTCGATCCACGGTTGGTTGCGCCGCCAACGATATAAGCATGCAGCTGCTCGTGTGACCTGTAACCACGAATGGATCGCTCGTCTACGTAGCAAGCACCTTCTCTCCGCCTCGCCGGACACTAGTAGAAAAAGAGGCTTCCGTCCACCCCCATTAGTCCCCAAAATATTTGAACCACGACTAAAGGGGTCTTTACTCGCGGTTCGAGAGGCGACCCGCGACCAAAGGTCTGGACCCAGCGAGCTCGGTCGACAGCTGGAGTACGGGAGGGGCTTTAGTCCCGGTTGACCTAGCCAACCGTGACTAAAGGTGCCCGAAGGCCTTTAGTTGCGGTTGGCCAGGCCAACCGGCACTAGTAGAGAAAGCCTTATAGGTGGATCTTATTTTTGTGGCGCACTGGCCGTACATGCGCCACAGAAAGTTCTTTTGTGGCACACCTGGCTCGGTGCGCCACAAAAATAGCTTATTTTTGTGGCGCAACAGCAACACGTGTGCCACAGAAACAAGATGGGGCCCACACCCTGCCACCCCTAATCATAGATTTCACTATTTCTGTGGCGCACAGGTGGGGTGCGCCACAGAAATAAATTGTTGAGTGGCGCACTCGGTATGGTGCGCCACAGAAATAACATGTTCAGTGGCGCAGTTGTTGCGGTGCGCCACAGAAATAGTGGAACTTATAATATCATGCCCCGTACCCTCCCCACGCCCGTTCACCTCCGCGCGCCCGTACACCCTCTCCTCCGATCCCTACCGCCGCGCGCCGCCATGGTGAGCGCTGGCGTCGCTGTCGCCGCCGCCTTCCTCTGCGAGGGACGCATGCCGCCACGCTCCTCCCATCCCCGCCACATGCAGCACAAGCTACCGCTACGGCGAGGAGGGGCCGCCGCATCAAGGTGGAGGAGGGGCCGGCGTCGCGTCATGGTGGAGGAGCCGCCGCGTCCTCCTCCTCCTCCACCCCTGCCGTCATCGTCAACCTCCTCCTCCACCCCTGTCGTCGGTGAACTCTCTCCCCTCCCCTCCCTCTTCCTCTCCCGCGCGAGCACAAGGTGCTCGACGAAATGCTCGTCTGCTGCTCTGGTTGTGCTGTTGTCGCTGTTGCTGTGCTACTGGCTGCTGTTGCTGTTGATGTGCTACTGGATGCAATCTATCTATCTATTCTAGCTTGTTGTCATTATTGTTGTCATTGTCCTGGTGAACTACATACTGTTGCTATTGCTTGTGTGTGCATGCTCTAAATGGTCAAATGATCATCATGTGCTAGTGATTTACTAACTGGCTCATTGCTCATGCCTTTTACTTAATGTATTATGCTATTGCTATGTCTCTGTAGCTTCTCACCATGTATTGGTGACCTGCCTTGATGCTTCCATAGCATCCTGGTATGATTGTTGTTGCCTAATTCAATTATCTAAAAATGTTTTCTTTATTGATGTCAGATAATTGGATGAACTCCTTATGCAGTAATGATTCCTTTGATGTGTTATTGAAGCTTGGATGGAAGCCAACTAGTGCTGGGTACCCTAGCTTTGTTTTGAACTCAACTGAGTAATGATAAATTTCTAATTCTTGTTGGCTTGGATGAATTTATGGTTGATGTAACCTCAGCAGTGGTTCACTAGTGTGATTGCTTGTGCTGTGCTGTGATGTGACCTCATTAGCTCTTGCTAGTGCCACTGGTTGCATCTCATAGTTGGATAATTGGTGAAAATAGAGATATTCACAGTAGGGAATCATGTAAATGAATGCCACTATGTTATCCTTTGAAGAAAATGGGAAGTTTCTGATGGTTTAGAAGACTAGGTGATGCTAGGTTATTAAGTTGGCTGTCAAGGTTGGTTTTATCTGGTTAACTTGGATAGGCTATGTGTTCTTGCTTACTTATGCATATCCATCTCTATTGGATTGACAAGCTCAGGCTTGGCCTCTCTCTTGCCAGCATCACTTGGTTTCTACCAAGTGATGAGTAATCCCTTATGGTACCCCAGCTTTGTTTTGAACTCAACTGAGTAATGATAAATTTCTATTTCTTGTTTGCTTTGATGAAAATAGAGATATCCACAGTAGGGGATCATGTAAATGAATGCCACTGTGTTATCCTTTGAAGAAAATGGGAAGTTTCTGATGGTTTAAAAGACTAGGTGATGCTAGGTTATTAAGTTGGCTGTCAAGGTTGGTTTTATCTGGTTAACTTGGATAGGCTATGTGTTCTTGCTTACTTATGCATATCCATCTCTACTGGATTGACTAGCTCAGGCTTGGCCTCTCTCTTGCCAGCATCACTTGGTTACTACCAAGTGATGAGTAATCCCTTATGGTACCCCAGCTTTGTTTTGAACTCAACCGAGTAATGATAAATTTCTATTTCTTGTTGGCTTTGATGAAAATAGAGATATCCACAGTAGGGGATCATGTAAATGAATGCCACCGTGGTATCCTTTGAAGAAAAAGAACTGTTTCCGATGGTTTTAAAAGGCTAGGTGGTGCTAGGTGATTCAGTTGGCTACCAAGACTTGTCTCATCTGGTTAGCTGGGATATGCTATGTGTTGTTGCTTGTTTAGGCATATCTATCACTTACTGGATTTACTGGTTCTTGATTGGCCTCTCTTTGCCAGCATCACTTGGTCTATATACCAAGTGATGAATAATCCTTTTGGAGCATCTGCTCCATGCATGCTATGTGTGTTTGAGCATCTGACTTATGTCACCATGGTTGCTGGTTTGGTGGTGTTTTTGTTCTTGCCGATGATTAGATGGTTGGTCGATCACTCGTACACTCGGGGGTGGAGCAAGTGAGCCTAGTGTGATGGCACAAAATATCTTGTGTATCCTACCCGGCCTCACTTACTCCATCCCTGAATGTTAATATTTGTTTCGACCAACAAAGTATGAGGCATTCCATTTACTTCATACTATTCAGTTGTCTATTATTTGAGTTGGCACTTCTTAATTGCATTGGCCGATGATTAGAATGTTTGGTCACTTGTACACTCTGGGGTGGAGCCAGCGAGCCTGGTGTGATGGCACAAATATCAATCTCTTGTGCATCCTACCTGGCCTCGCTTACTCCATCCCTGAATATTAATATTTGTTTTGACCGACAAAGTATGAGGCATTCCATTTAGTTCATACTAGCTACTTCTTAATTGCATTGGCCTTTCTTCCATTTTAGTGCCGATGATTAAATTGTTTGGTCACTTGTACACTCTGGGGTGGGGCCACTGAGCCTGGTGCGATGGCACAAATATCAATCTCTTGTGCATCCTACCTGGCCTCGCTGACCCCATCCCTGAATGTTAATATTTGTTTCGACCAACAAAGTATGAGGCATATGATATCTAGTTGAGATACCACTTGGCTCTTTCTTCCATTTTAGTGCCGATGATTAGAATGTTTGGTCACCTATATGCCGCAATATACTTTGTAGACGGGCCCCCCTTTCCCCGGTCGCCGTTCCGTGAACGAGTCCTTGACGAGACAACAACGCCGACCTGCCTCTCCAGCGTAGAACCATGCCAGTCCCAGCCGCCTCCCTTGTGGCCGCGTCTGATGTCTACGTGTGCTTCTATTCTTGTAGACAGTGTTGGGCCTCCAAGAGCAGAGGTTTGTAGAACAGCAGCAAGTTTCCCTTAAGTGAATCACCCAAGGTTTATCGAACTCAGGGAGGTAGAGGTCAAAGATAGTCCTCTCAAGCAACCCTGCAATTAAGATACAAGAAGTCTCTTGTCCCCAACACACCTAATACACCTGTCAGATGTATAGGTGCACTAGTTCGGCGAAGAGATAGTAAAACACAGGTGGTATAGATGGTGGTAATATTGCAGGAAGTAAAGATGCAGTAAAACAGTAAACAAGCGATGGTTGGAGTATTTGGAAACAAGGCCTAAGGATCCTACTTTCACTAGTGGACACTCTCAACATTGATCACATAAGAAATAAATAACTTCTCCTCACTTGTGCTACATACACTCTCTTGTTGGATAACAAACACCATTCATTGTGTAGGGCTACAAGAGCTCCCTCAAGCCGGAGTTAACAAGCGCCACAACATTCGGCATTCATATTTAAGTAACCTTTAGAGCATAATAGATCTTTGCAATTTAGACCGAGTACTAACATAGCATACACACTGTCACCATTACACTATGAAAGGGGGAATATATCACATCAATACTATCGTAGTAATAGTTAACTCCATAATCTACAAGAGATCATAATCATAACCTATGCCAAGTACTACATGATGCACACACTGTCACCGTTACATCATGAAGGAGGAATAGACCACTTTAATAACATCACTAGAGTAACACATAGACTAATAGCGATACAAAGCTCATCATATGGATCTCAATCATGCAAGGCAATTCATGAGATCATTGTATTGAGGTACATGAGTGAGAGATTGACCACATAGCTACTGGTACAGCCCTTAGCCTCAAGGGAGAACTACTCCCTCCTCATCATAGGAGACAGCAGTGGCGATGAAGATGGCGGTGGTGTCGATGGAGATGCCTTCCGGGGCACTTCCCTGTCCCGGCGGCGTGCCGGAACAGAGACTCCTGTCCCCCAGATCTTGGCTTCGCGATGGCGGCGGCTCTGGAAGGTTTCTCGTACCGTGGCTTTTTCGTATCGAGGTTTTAGGTCAGGGAGGCTTAAATAGGCGAAGAGGCGGAGTCGGAAGGGTTCTGGGGGGCCCACACAGTAGCGGCGCGCCCCCTCTGGCCGCGCCGCCATGGTGTGTGGGGCCCCTAGGTGACAAAGGATTAATTTGTCAATGCCTACAGATTGTAGACTAGGGTTTTGCTAGAAGTAGAGGGCAAGTAGATCTCGAAGGTTTCAGGCGAAAAGTACTCGACGATTGTGAGAATCAGGGTTATGTGGACAGAGATTCGATCCTTGCTTCGTCCCTCGACCCCCTTATATAGAGGGTGGAGCGAGGGTTTCGTAATACACAAGTTGCAGAGTCCGGGAGGGTTTCGTACCCAACCCGTAAGATTACAAATCTCTATCTTTCCTAATACAAACTATCTTTCCTTAACACTAAATGAGCTTGCAAGTCTTCTTATTCTTCGAGTCCCGGGCCTTTAGTAAACCCCGGTACCATCTTTGGCAGGCCCATTGGGGATGCCTATGTCGTAGCCCCCGAGATTTTTCTTGAATCGAAGAATCAGGAAAATCTCCAATTTTACTCATTACATAATCTTTCGATATGCAAACACTATTTTGTACAGGGATAACGGTAGTTGGGGCTAGTTCATCCACGGATCAGGTACTAGTTAACTACTCTAGTGGCAATCCGCAAAACCTACTTCAAGATCACGTCCCTGGACATGATCTCGGGATCTGGTGTAAACTTCGACAGGTGCCGCTTAAGGTCTTACCATTCCGTCGAGTCCCAGTCATATTTTATCGGGTACCTAACGCGTCCGTTAGGATTTTTCTTCGCATCTGTTGATACGGAAAAAGTAGCAATCCGTCGTCCGAGACGGTGCCACGCCGCTCGAACGGATCTGGGGTCTTACCTTCGCAAAGTTTTGCGGCATTCAGAGATTTTGTCGCGACTTTTAGCGCTCTGAGAATATATTGTCGAGTGCTTTTCGGCTGTTGGAATAGCACATTTTATCGAGTCATATTTGATGACTTATTTTGCCTTCCCGATGGGAGTATATGTAGAGTTATCTGTGTAACTCGAAATATACTCACTTATGTTTCTTTATTTTAATCAATATTTATCGGGTACGCGAACAGCGTTCGCGATGGGAGTAGCCCCCGAGGCTACAGCCAAGAACTTGTGCTTGGATGTAGGCTCCACAGATTAGTATCCTCTGCCGCTATATTATAATCTTTCTCGATATTTTTGTATCTATCGGGTGCGCGACCAGCGCTCCCGATGGGAGTAGCCCCGAGGCTATGAACAAATGCTTGCATTTGGTCATAGGCTCTCGCCATTTCTATGTTGTCATACTCGAAATTTTCTATTTTTCCAAAGTAGCCCCGAGCGTTTGGGCAAAAACTTGTATTTGATCAAAGGCTCCCGAAATAATCTTGCGTTGTCGATAATCTCTCCAAGCTTCATAGTCGAGCTTTTCTTTTACCTTGATGACGTCGTTGCTGATGATAGCCACGATTTCTGTTTTGGAAACATGCGAGAACCGCTTCTCTCACTGCCTTGTGGGTCCAAATTCCTTATCTGATTGACACGTCGTGCAAGTGGGGGACACATGTTCTCCACTTTTTCTGGCACACGTTCCGTAACCTCTTCAGTGTTAAAATACCTTTTTACCCTTGTATTTACGTGGTTATCATCTACCACATCTCTTTTCCATCCAACGGTCCAACGTTTCGCCGCACCCCTATATAAGATCTTCTTCTTCCTCGAGCACTTCTGCTCACGCCGTTCTCCCTCTGCAAAATCTTCTCCTGCGCCCCAGAACTTCTTGCGCTCATCTTCTCCAAGCTGCACTCCTGCGCCATTGTTGATGCCACCGCGTCGTTTGATCAAGCACAGCACGCCTGAATCATCAATGGCCGCCGCAGATCTGGGGACCGCAGAATGGGAAAGGTCCAAGATCACCAACCAAGACATCAATCTCTTGAAGAAGCTGGGGATTAGCAAGAAACCCAAGGCGGTGTGCTTCCCCGTGAAGAAAGCTACCCAACCCCTCCAATGGGGTATCGGGTAAGTTTCGTCGATCATCTCATCCGCGGTCTTTCCGCCCCCATTCATCCTTTTCTTCGAGGATCGCTCTTTGTCTACGGTCTCCAACTGCACCATCTTACTCCTAACTCAATCCTTCATATCTCTATTTTCATCACCCTCTGTGACAAAGGATTAACTTGTCAATGCCTACAGATTGTAGACTAGGGTTTTGCTAGAAGTAGAGGGCAAGTAGATCTCGAAGGTTTAGGCGAAAAGTACTCGACGATTATGAAAACTAGGGTTATGTTGACAGTAGATTCGATCCTTTCTTTGTCCCTCGACTCCCCCTTATATAGGAGGTGGAGCCGAGGGTTTCGTATTGTACAAGTTACAGAGTTCGGGACGGTTTCTAACTCGTCCCGCCAGATTACAAATAATACTTCCTATTACAACTCTAGCTTTCCTTAATACATCTTGGGCTCCCGAATCTTCTTATTCTTCGGATAGTGGGCCTTCAGTAAATCCCGGGTACTACCTATGGCAGGCCCATTTGGGGTGCCTATGTCAGTAGCCCCCGAGATTTTGCTTGAATCGTAGAGTCAGGGAAAATCTCTCCCGTTTATTTTTGTTCGAGAGCTGTTATTTATACTCCACATAAAATTCTATGTTGTACAGGGATAATGGTAGTTGGGGCTAGTTCATCCGACGGATCAGGTACTAGTTAACTGCTCTAGTGGCAATCCGCAAAACCTACTTCAAGATCACGTCCCCGGACATGATCTCGGGATACGTGTAAACTTCGACAGTGCCGCTTAAGGTCTTACCATTCTGTCGAGTCCCGTCAAATTTACTCGGGTACCTAACGCGTCCGTTAGGATTTTTCTTCGTATCTGTTGATACGGATAAAAGTAGCAGAGCGCAGTCTTTGGTGATGCCACGCCCAGCAGAACGGATCTGGGGTCTTACCTTCGCAAATTTGCGGCATTCAGAAATTGATCGCAACTTTGGCGTTCGAGAATATATTGTCGAGTGCTTTTCGCCTTTGGAATAGCACATTTTATTGAGTCATATTTGATGACTTTATTTTGTCTTCCCGATGGGAGTATATGTAGAGTTATTTGTGTAACTCGAAATATACTCACTTCTTTTTCTCTATTTCTGATCTTCATCGGGCACGCAGCGTTCCCGATGGGAGTAGCCCCCGAGGCTACAGCCAAGAACTTGTGCTTGGGTGTAGGCTCCACAGATTAGTATCCTTTGCCGCTATATTTATGATCCTTCTCGATATTTTTATATTTATCGGGTGCGCGACCAGCGCTCCCGATGGGAGTAGCCCCCGAGGCTATGAACAAATTCTTGGATTTGGTCATAGGCTCTCGCCATTTCTATATTGTCATACTCGAAATTTTCTATTTTTCCAAAGTAGCCCCCGAGCATTTGGGCAAAAACTTGTATTTGATCAAAGGCTCCCAAAGTAATCAAATGATTTGTCCTGTCGCCATTCTTTTTGTACTTTGCTTGTCGACATATTTTCCCTTGTCAAATTCTCTTCATCTCTATCAATAACCGTGATTTTTTTTTTCTGCCTTGTGGGTCCATTGTTTCAACCACGTTGACACGTCGTGCAAGTGGGGGACACACGTCCTCCGCTTTTCCTGGCGCACGTTCTGTAACCTCGTCAATGTTGAAATACTAATTTGCCCTCGTTGCCACGTGGTAATCATCTCCTGCATTCTTTCTTCATCCAACGGTTCCGTCGCTTCACCGCACCTCTATATAAGATCTCCTTCTTCTTCCTCGAGCACTTCGCTCGCGCCGTTCTCTGCTCTCCTCTGCAAAATCTCCCCTTGCGCTCCACTGCTGCCAAAGCTCTTCTCTTCGCAGCTGCTCGCCATTGCCATTGTTGATGCCACCGCGTCGCTAACCAGCACAGCACTCCGATTCTTCCATGGCCGCCGCGGATCTAGGACTGCGGAGTGGGAGAGGTCCAAGATCACAAACCAAGACCTGAACCTCCTGAAGAAACTGGGAATCACCACGAAACCCAAAGCGGTTTGCTTCCCCAGCGAAGAAAGCTACCCAGCCCCTCCAATGGGGTACCGGGTAAGTTTTGTCGACCATCTCATCCGTGGTTTATCCACCCCCATCCATCCTTTCCTCCGTGGATTACTCTATGTCTACGGTCTCCAGCTTCACCACCTCACGCCAAACTCAATCCTCCACATTTCTATTTTCATCACGCTTTGTGAAGCCTTCCTTGGCGTCTCACCCAATTGGGCGCTTTGGAAGCGCATTTTCTTCTGTCGCCGCAATGGCTCTCCCAATGTCGCCTATAATATAGGCGGCGTTGTTATTTCTATTCGCTCCACTGCTGATTACTTCGACGTCAAGCTCCCTGACTCCGTTCAAGGTTGGCGCAAGAGGTGGCTATACATTCGGGAAGAAAACCATGGATGTGCAGAGGACAACATCCCTCCGTTCGATGGTGCCGAAAAAATTCTTCGTCGCCGTTCCTGGGATGCAGAGGCTACCGAGGAAGAAAGAACTTCGACTGAAGCCCTGATGGCTCGCATCCATGAGTTGCAAAATACTCGCGGCAAAGAATTGTCGGGTATCCAGATTATAGTGTATTTCCTTAAGAGTAGAGTTCAGCCTCTTCAAGCTCGTAAATTCCCTCTCTGGAAATATACTGGCGACGAAGACGTGGATCGGCTGTCGGTGGATTTGGAAGTCAAGGACCTGGAAAGGCTTGTCCGAAAAATCACCTCCCTCAGCAAAAAAGATTCCATCCCTTCTTCTTGTCGCGTAAAACCATACAGCGCCACCCATGCACTTCCTAAGGTAAACATTGTCGCATAATTTTTATTGCTTTGCTTTTTTGCATTGTTTGCTTCGTTCTGATATCCTTCCCTCTTTTTGGACAGAATCATCCAAATCTTGTTTCACTTCCTCCTCTTCCTGAAGGTGGGGAAGTCGAAGAAAGGACCGTTATCTCTAATGATAACCAAGAGGCCTCCTCTTTTGTGGATGAACCCGCAGATTCTCGAAAATCTGCGGGATCTGCTGAAAAAGATGCTGCTTCCGAAGACACTACGTCGGCCCAATCTCCTCCTCCCGCTGATTCTCCAAAGAACAAAAGGAAGAGGGGTGATGTCGAAGATTCCGGGACTTCTAAACCCGAAGAAGCTGCTCCTTTACCGCAAAAGGCAGCTTATGACCCATATCTTGCGAGTATCATCAGTTCGTAAGTTCCCTCTTTTATTTTCCTATTCGAAGAATTTTTGCTTGCCTTGCTTTTTATACTGCCATCCTTTTGCAATAGTGATGACGACGAGGAAACGCCAGCTTTGGATGTGGCTGCTCGAACGAGTATGTCACATACCCTAGTCATTTCAGAGCCACGAGTTGAAGGAGAGGAATCCTCGCCTCCTCAACAAAACATCGGCGCTTCTACTCCTCCTTCGAGCCCCCGAGCCCCTTCACCGAAAAGGGCAAGGACGGAAATTGTCTCGGAGCCTACTCTCCAATTGAGTAGTTCTTCGAACCTTCTCATGGAAGATGTAAGTTCTTTACTTTTTTTGTCAGTGTTTATGTTTCCTTTGTTTGCTTCTGCGTATCACTATATTTTTCTCATACCCCCATTCTCTCTTTATCCTCTTGCTTTTATAGCCTGTGATCAAGGATCTTCTTCGCATCGGTGCCCAATTTGTTGGGTACCGTGAATATGCGAGTAAAACTGAAAGTAATACTCTGCTCCTTTTTCCCTCTGTTCTTTTTGTTCCTTCTTTGTTGTCAAAATTTGTAACTATATTTATCTTCTATTGTAGAAAAACTGGCGGAAGCCAATGAGCGTGCCAACACACTTGCTCTGCAATTAGAGCAGAGTGAAAAGGCTCGCAAAAAGGCTGAATTAGATGCTGTTGATGCACGAGCAGAAGCTGATAAAGCCAAGGCTGATGCTGCTGGTGTCGAAGACCTTAGAAAGAGGCTTCACACCGCTGAAACTTCCCTGAGCGATCACATAGCCGCCCAGTCTGCTCGCGAGGAGGCGATCCGTAAGCGTTTAACGACGCAGAGTCGCCGCTTCGTAGGTAAGTACCACTCATTATTCTTTTGTATTTTCTTCTCTGCACTCGTTTGTTGCTCAATTTTTCTTTCTTGACAGCTAGAACAGCTCAAGAATTTCAACTTGACGAACCCGCCAATGATCCTCTGCTTGACGCTCTGTCATTCCTCGAAGTTCATGGATCAGAGGCACGCGGAGGCATTGATCAGGCTAAAGCAGGGTTGTCGCGGCTTTTTCCTTATTTCTTCCCAAAGAAAGAGGAACCCGCAACTTTCCTTGACCTCGCCAAGTGTTTCAATCCGTCTGAAGATCTTGGGTTAAGGGTGCGCCATGAGAATATGAAGATTGCCGTGGAAAATACTGTCGCCTTGGTTGCTGATAGCCAACAATCTATCGACTGGTCGAAAGTTGGCGACACTGATCAGATAGAACAATCAAGGTGGAGGTCTTTGATCAAGGCAGCTAAGCCCAACACGAGGAAAATCCTGGCTTATATCGGGATCAAGCCATCTTCGACTCCTAGCTCATCAAAGCCGGAGGTCTAGTTGAATGCCTCTGCTTTTTCTTTTTTAGCATTCCTCTTTCTTTTGGCTTTGTCGCCGTAATGTTATTGGCGAGAACTATTTCAGTATCCCTCTAGAAGGTCCTTCTTTTGTAATAGACATGTATATATTATGGAGATGAATGGAAATCTATCTTTGCTCAGTGATTGATGTCGAAATATTTCTTTTTCCAGTTAATTTTTGACAATTATACGCCAGCTCCTGGTTCTTCCAATATTTTGCCTTCTCCCCCAAGGAGAACTCCTGCTGATGCTTCGACTGCCGAGGATTCCTTGCCGCAAGAATTAGACGAACTTCGACACCAACTTCAGTTCGTGAAGAAGCAATCACTTGTGCTGATGGAGAAGGCTCGTAAGTCATCTGAAGCCGAGGAAATTGCACTCCAACAAGCACAAACTGCCATTGCTGAAAAGGACTCTGCTGTTGCTGAAGCTGACGCGGCTGCATCTCGAGAGAATTCTATGCTGCAGCTGCTAACAGATGCTAGCTTGGATATGGCGGGTAAGTTTCATTGTCTTTATCTCGCTTCTTCGTTTCCTTTGCTGCTTGCCTCCTCATTGCCCACTGAATTGTTTTATGAAACCATAGGTGCTTTTTTGGATCCTATAACTGAAGATGAACGTGTCGAGGCTCGTTCCAATGTTCTCCTTCGGCTTGCACATGAACACGGATCGACTTTTTGGGGTACACCTGAGCGGACCCGCCAAATCGTGAGATTTCAAGATCGTGCACTTCAGGTTCGCGAATATCTTGATTTCTGTACAAGGACTTTGTCTCTGGTGTATGGTACCATGTTTCCTCGCAATAAGATGCCGAAACCCTTCTGCATTGATGGACAAATTTCGAGATGCTCCTCGCATCCACGGCTTTGTACGAGCCCAACTAGCTGCTGGTGCAAGGTTTGCGATGATCATGATAAAGATTTGCTACCCGAAGTTAGATGTAGGGCAAATTGTCCCAAAGTGCCTGGAGAAGATGTCGAAGAGGAAGAGGAACTTCGGCAAATATGATGACCTGTTGCTGAAGATATGATGGATGAACTTCTTCGGATGGATTCCGAATTCTTCGTGAAGGGTAGCTATGCTGAGCATAGTACTCGCGCTGTAAATAACGAGCGCTTAACCATAGATAATATATTGGGAAATCCTTGACATTTATTCCGAACTTTGTATCCTGTATAGACGAGCTATATTGTAAAGTCATTGTATTTTATTTTTATCGCCAAGCCCCCGGGCGTTTTGATTGCAATGTCTTTTGTTTATTATCATGCGAGGTTGTCCCAAGGCAAGATAATATACACTGTATACTATTTTTGTGGGTGTAAGCCCCGAGTCTTTTGTTGATCACTATTTTGTCTGTATCTCTTTTTATTTTGGCGAGGTATGTTTACCAAGGCAACATGCTTCTTTTGCGTTTGTCGACACTGTGTTTATATATATATTGTATCATGTAGGGGAAAACCCCTGATCTTGTCGAGAAGAGGATATATAATTCCACTATCTTTATTATATTGCAGCACCACGAGCCCGCCTCATTAAAAACCTTTCCCGGCCCCACTCGGTGCCCCGAAAAAGGAAAAGAGTGCGTCTGAAAACTCGTGGGCGTTTCAGTACATTAAAGCTTTACAAAGGAGGACTATATTTTCAACACCTAGGCGTAGAATCGCCTGAGCTGTGCCACATTCCAGGGATTTGGCTCGTCAATCCCTGTCTTCTTGTCTTTGATTCTGTATGCTCCTCCTTCTATTACTTCTGTGACGATGTAGGGTCCAAGCCATGGTGATTCGAGTTTTTCGTGACTTTTTTGGTTGAGCCGCAAAACTAAGTCACCAACTTGAAAAGACCTTGGCCGCAATCGTCGACTGTGATAGTTTTTCAGGTCCTGCTGATATTTGGCGACTCTTGACAGGACTTCGTCTCGAGCTTCATCGAGTGCATCGACATCATCCTCCAAAGCTTTTCTCGATGTTTCTTCGTCATATTCCGTGACTCTTGGAGAATCGTGCTCTATTTCTATCGGCAGGACTGCTTCGGCGCCATGAACCAGAAAGAACGGTGTTTCCTGTGTCGCCGTATTTGGTGTTGTTCGGATACTCCACAACACGCTTTGTAACTCCTCCGGCCAAGTATGCCGAGCTTTTTCCAATGGGCCTAGCAGGCGTTTCTTGATGCCATTGCAGATGATGCCATTGGCCTTTTCGACTTGTCCATTGGTCTGAGGATGCGCAACAGACGCAAAACTCAATTTGATGCCCACTTCTGCGCAGTATGCTTTGAACTCCTTGGACGTGAAATTGCTGCCGTTGTCTGTCACAATACTGTGAGGAACTCCAAATCTGAAGACGATGCTTTTCACGAACTTAATCGCTGACGCGCCGTCCGGTGAATTTATCGGCTTTGCTTCGATCCATTTTGTAAACTTGTCGACAGCAACAAGCATATACTCATAACCTCCCGGCGAAGCTTTGTGTAGTTTTCCCACCATGTCGAGACCCCATTGAGCAAAAGGCCAAGATAGTGGGATTGGCATAAGTTCTGCGGCAGGAGAGTGAGGTCTTGCCGCAAATCTTTGACACGCGTCGCAAGTGCGCACTATTTCCTTTGCGTCTTCGATTGCTGTGAGCCAATAGAATCCTGCTCTGAAAACCTTGCCGCGATGGCTCTGCTGCTCGCATGGTGTCCGCATATCCCTTCATGCACGTCCTTTAGGATGATCCTTCCTTCTTCGGGTGTAACACACCGTTGTAGCACACCCGAAATACTGCGTTTGTACAGTTCCCCTTTTACCACAGTGAAAGCTTTTGATCGCCTAATTATTCGCCTTGCTTCGACTGGATCGTCGGGTATGACTTTCCTTAGGATGTATGATATGTAGGCCTGCATCCATGGAACTTGTACCATCATGACTAGTTCTTGCTCTTCTTCTTCTTCTTCTTCTGCTGTGTCCTTGGTGACAGTCGAGGTTTTCTCTTTCTTCTCCTTTTTTGTTTTTGCTGGCTTTGTTGATCTTTCGCTTATCTCTTCCCAAAACACACCTGGAGGGATTGCGAGGCATTGTGACCCGATGTTTGCGAGAACGTCGGCTTCATCGTTGCTCATCCCGCTGATGTGGTTTACCTCACAACCATCGAATAGCTTCTCCACTCATTGTACACCTCCTTGTATGCTATCATACTCGTTGACTCGCGTCGCATTGGTTCATTACTTGCTGTGCTACCAACTGTGAGTCGCCGAAAATTTTCAATCGGGTTGCACCGCAAGCTTTCGCCATCTTCATCCCGTGTATGAGAGCTTCATATTCTGCTTCATTGTTAGATGCGTTTGGGAACGTCATCCGCGAACATACTTCAACTTGTCGCCTTCAGGTGAAACTAATATCACGCCTGCTCCCGCACCTTCCAATCTCTTGGACCCGTCGAAGTTCATGGTCCAAGTCCTCGATAAATGGGGTCCCGTGTTTTGTAGCTCCATCCACTCGGCAATGAAATCGGTAAGACTCGCGACTTTATTGCTTTTCTTTTTCATACGTGATGTCCCGAGGGGAAAGTTCTATTCCCCAAAGGGAGACACGACCCGTAGCTTCGGGGTTGTTCAGTATATTTGATAAGGGAGCCTCATTGACCACTATTATCGGGTGCGCCGAAAAGTAGTGTCGCAATTTTCTTGCCCGTGAATACTCCATATGCTAGCTTTTGATATTGCGGGTACCGCTTTTGACGCGACAGATTGGCTGATGAAATATACTGGCCTTTGAACTCCATGAAGCTTGCCTTCTTCTTCCCTTTCGACCACTAAGGCCGTGCTGACCACCTGAGGTGTAGCTGCAATGTACAAGAGGAGAGGTTCTTTTTCTTTTGGCGCCACCAATATCGGCGGTGTCGAAATTGCTCGCTTGAGATTCTCGAAAGCTCCGTCTGCTTCCTCGTTCCATTGAAAATTTTCCCTTGCTTGATCAACGATAAAACGGCAGCGCTTTTCTCCTAGCCTGGCGACGAATCTGCTTAAAGCTGCGACTCGCCCCGTTAGCTGTTGTATTTCTTTCAACTTTGTTGGCTTTCTCATCGTAACGATGGCCTATATTTTTTCGGGATTAGCTTCAATCCCCCTTGCTGATACTAAAAACCCGAGAAGTTCTCCTGCGGGTACTCCAAAAGAGCACTTTGTCGGGTTCATCTTGAGGCAGAACTTGTCGAGGTTGTCGAAGGTTTCTCTGATCTTCGATCAACGTTGACCCTTTCTTTGATGTTATTACGACATCGTCGATGTAGACTTGTACATTTTTCCCAATCTGTGTTGCTAGGCATTTCTCGCATCATCCGCTGATATGTTGCTCCCGTTTTTCAGACCAAAGGGCATTGTTTTGTAGCAAACCACGCCATAAGGTGTGATGAACGTTGTCTTGGCTTCATCTTCTTCTTTTAATCTGATCTGGTTATAAATGATTGCGTCCAGAAGGAAAGACGTTCGCATCCTGCCGTGGAGTCGATGATTTGATCGATCCTTGGGAGGGGAAAGTGATCCTTGGGACAATGTTTATTGAGACATGAAAGTCGACGCACATGCGAAGGACTATTGTGTGTTTTTCGGCACCATCACTGGGTTGGCTACCCAAGTGGCTTCGGTAGATATTTCTGATAAATGCAGCATCTTTGAGTCGATCTATTTCGTATAACATGGCTTTGCGGCTAGGCTCCGAGAAACGCCGCAAAGGTTGCTTTACCGGTCTTGCGAGAGGGTCCAAATTGAGGTGGTGCTCGGCAAGTTCCCCGGGTACTCCTGGCATGTCACCTGGACACCATGCGAAGATTCTCCAGTGCTCACGGAGGAACTCGACGAGCGCGCTTTCCTATGCGACATCCATGTTTGCGGCAATGGACGTCGTTTTCTTTGGATCTGTCGGGTGGATCTGCACTTTTGAATCCTTAGTTATATTGAAAGTTGGCTCCTTGGATCTTCCTACCTCCGTAACACGTCATAACCGCTGAACCGGCGCCGCATATTCGCTTGTATCCCGAAAGTTTCTGACAATGATGAAAGTCCTTGTCGCATTTATCGATAACGCGAAACTTCCTTTGACTGTGATAGGTCCCTTGGGCCTGTGCAACTCTCCACAACATATATGTATAATGCGGCACTGCCATGAACCTAGCGTACGCTGGTCGTCCCAACAAAGCATGATATTGCGACGGGAAATCCACAACTTCGAACCAGGTTCTCTATTCTGTAGTTTTCGGTTCCAAATCGAACGTCGAGGTTGATCTTGCCCAATGGGTAACTTGGCTTCTCTGGTGTGATCCCGTGAAAGCGTGTGTCAGTTGGTTTCAAGTTTGCCAGGGATATGTTCATCTTCCTCAATGTGTCTCATACATGAGGTTTAGATCGCTGCCGCCATCTATGAAAACTCGCGACACATCGAACCCAGCAATTTGCGGGTAGAATAAGTGCTGATTGTCCTGGTCGAGGAACTTGCTGCTGGTGATCCGCGATTGTGAAGCCTATGTCTTAACACTCAATTTAGATACTCGATCGTTGGTGGAGGCATCTTCATAAACACTTGTCGAGATATGACCTTCGCGCCTGTTGACGGCCTAGCTTTCTCAATCATCAAAACTGCGCCATTGGAATTGGGATCGACATATGGGGGTTGGTGGTGGTGCCGCTATTCTGAGCTGGTGTCGATTTTCGCTATTGCGAGGAGGTGGAAGGTAATCTCGCTCCTTGGCTCCCGAGGATTGTTATTTGTTGGGCATTTGCGATTCCCGCGGCTTCTCAAAGATTGCCTGAAATTTGCGCCTTTCTGAGATGTCCGACTCGTCTTTTCCATTGTTGTCGAGGTAAAAGTGCATTTGACACGACTGTTCATCATCTCTTCGGGAGACACGTAAGGTCTCTGAATTCTTGGTCCACTATTTTGTCCTGTTGCCGCTAAAATCACCTCTATTGTCGCCTTGTTGCTCATTGCTCCTTTGATAATCATCTCGACTATTTCCACCGGGTTTCCTCGAAAACCAGCCGATATGTGGCCGGAGTGTCTTGAGTACTGCCGAGGAAAATCGCCTATTTTGATAATTTCGACTCCATCCTCTTCTGGCGACCCGTGTCGTTTGTTGTATATTGCGTCTTCTCCGTCTGCCCACTTGTTAGCGATTTCCATCAACGCCGAGATTGTCTTGGGATTAGTTCTCCCAAGTCCTCGACGAAGTCCGCTCGTCGGATTCCCTTACGAACGCATCTATTGCTCCCTCTCGCAGATATGTTCTCTGCCGAGTTCTTGATAATGTTCCACCGCGTATATATTTTCTCATCGACTCGTCATGTTTTTGTCGACACGCTCGTAATTCTTCCAACGACGCGGGTTTTTTGCAGGTGGATCGAAGTTCTTCACGAAGATGTCCTCAAAGGTTTCCCACTGTCGATGGAGTTCAAGGGGAGTTTCTTTATCCAAGATCTTGCGGCACCACTAGTGAACTGGATACTTTGTATAGCTGTTGCTCTGGTTTCCTCCAGTTTCACCATTTCGAGATAATCCACGAGCCAACCCTCGGGATCTCTTGCCGTCGAATTTTTTGAAATTCTCGGGTAACTTGAACCCTTTGGGACTCGAGTTTTTCGCACTCTTCTCGTGAAAGCACGGAGCCCACACATATCTTCGTCGGCAAGCTCTGGCGAGTACCGACGGTCCCTCCTTTCTTGTCGCGCTCCGTCCACCTCTTACTTGGACTGTTGTGGCTCTTGCTCCACTTGCTCTTGGTGGGTCTTGAACCGCTGCTGGTCGTGGACTAATTTGCCTAGGATTTTCTTCGGGAGGCGTTGTTGCAAACGCTGTTCCCATAACTCCTACTCCAGCCATCGCCATATTGAACAATGGTTCTCTCGGTCCCCAGGTGGTCTGGATGCCAAGATATAAGCTTGTGTTGCCATGTAACCTGCCTCTGGCGTTTTTGGGATGATATTTCCTCTTTCATCGATCGACATAAAAGACATGTCGAGATTTTGGATTATGTTTCCTCTTTCTGCTTCGGGTATGTTTTGTAGAGACATTGCTCTCCTCCGAGCTTCCTGTGACTATCTCCCGAAGTTCTAGATTGTCGACTTAAATCCGCTCGGCGTCTGCTTGATAGAAGCTGCTTCTTTTCTCCTATTCAGGGATGCCGTCTGTTTTTCCAACCTCTCTGCTTACGCGAGCAAGTCTATATTGATATGCTTGGAGTTCTTGTACAGTAGCAGTGGTGGTCATAGGTTCTGAACCATCCATGGCTTTCGCGGCCCTATCCCACGCGCTTGCGGGAGCTGTACTCTTGCGCGAGTTGTGGATCCGTGATATTTGGTGCCCAGACCATGTCTCGAGATCAGCGGATCGACGTATGGATTTCCCACCCGCGAAAGCCTGATGTTGGCGGGTCCGATGTGCCCGCCCCTTCTACCACATAGATCGATGATATTTTGTGCATTGATTTTTGTTGGATCGGTGACACCATCATATAGAGTGGTGAAGACCTTTCCGATGGCAGCAGACTTGTCGATGAAGTTGAAGCTGTCGACGCTGTCGGAGTCGCTGCTTATAAAGGAGTCCGCAGATGACTCGAAGGATGTGTTGCCGAAGATCTTGGCGAGCTTTCCGCTGCCTTGTTGTCGACTTACATGTCGAATCCTCGTCGGGCCGACGAAAGTTGGAGTCGACCGACAAAATTCCGACGAGATCGAACTCGAGACGGCAGGATCCTTCCTTGTTGACGCCAATCGGAATTCTCCGAACGTCATGACGATGGGCTCTCCAGATAGGCACATGCATCCATACGGGAGGGCGGTGAGGAATAAAATTGAATAGACCAGTTTTCCCTTGTTACCTCGATCCATCGCGTTGCTTGTTGTTGATGAAGTCGAAGATCTTGAACGTGCCATCGAGATCAGATCCTTGCAGCCTCTATTCCCACGTACGGCGCCAATTGACAAAGGATTAACTTGTCAATGCCTACGTATTGTAGACTAGGTTTTTTTAGAAGTAGAGGGCAAGGATCTCGAAGGTTTAGGCGAAAAGTACTCTGCGATTATGAAAACTAGGGTTATGTTGACAGATTCGATCTTTTTGTCCCTCGACTCCCCTTATATAGGAGGTGGAGCCGAGGTTTCGTATTGTACAAGTTACATAGTCTGGGACGGTTTCTAACTCGTCCCGCCATATCACAAATAATACTTCCTATTACAACTCTAGCTTTCCTTAATACATCTTGGGCTCCCGAATCTTCTTATTCTTCTGATAGTGGGCCTTCAGTAAATCCCGGGTACTACCTATGGCAGGCCCATTTGGGGTGCCTATGTCACTCTGTGAGGCCTTCCTTGGTGTCCAGCCTAACTGGGCATTATGGAAGCGCATTTTCTTCTGTCGCCGTAATGGCTCTCCCAATGTCGCCTATAATATAGGCGTTATTTCTGTTCGCTCCACTGCCAATTACTTCGACGTCAAACTCCCCGACCCGTTCGGGTGGCGAAGGTTGTATATTCGGGAAGAGAACCATGGATGTGCTAAAGACAATATCCCTCCTTTTGATGGTGCCGAGAAAATCCTTCGCCGCCGTTCTTGGATGCAGAGGCTACCGAGGAAGAAAAAGCTTCGACAGAGGCCTTGATGACTCGCATCCATGAGTTGCAGTAATACTCGTGGGTGCAACTGTCGTGCATCCAAATTACTTCGTATTTCCCAGAACCGCAGTGCGCCTCTTCGTGCTCGCAAAACCCTAGAATTATGCTGGCGATGAAGACACAGATCGTTTGTCGACGAATCTAGAAGTCAAGGATTTGGAAAGGCTTGTCCGAAAAATCTCCTCTCTCAACAAAAAAGATCCTATCCCTTCCTCTTGTCGTGTAAAACCATACAGCGCCACCAATGCGCTTCCTCGAGGTAAACATTGTCGCTTAATTTGTTATTTGCCTGCTATTTTTATTGTACTCTTGCTTTGACATCTTCCTTTATTTTTATATAGAACCATCCAAATCTTGTTTCGCTTCCTCCCCTCCTGAAGGTGGAGAAGTCGAAGAAAGGGCCGTTATCTCCGATGATAACCAAGATGCCCCTCTTTTGGAATGAACCCGCAGATTCTCGAAAATCTGCGGGATCCGATGAAAAAGAAGGTGCCTCTGAAGCTACTGCATCCGGCACAATCTCCTCTCCCGCTGCTTCTCCGAAGAACAAAAGGAAAAGGAATGATGTCGAGGTTCCGCACCTCCAAACCCGAAGAAGTTGTTCCTTCACCGAAGGCAGCTTATGATCCATATCTCGAGACTCTCGTCAGTCGTAAGTTCCTCTCTCTTTTTTTATTGCACTTGAAGATTTTTGTCTATCTTGCTTTTTATGTTGTCAACATTTAATCCTAGTGATGATGAAGAAGAAGTACCAGCTGCTGATGTGGCTGCTCGAACGAGCACGTCACATACAGTCGCCTCGGAGACGCCAGCTGAAGGAGAAGAAACTTCGCCTCCTCAACAAAACATCGGCACTGCTACTCCTCCTTCAAGCCCCTTTGTCCCTTCTCCAAAAGGGCAAGGATTGAGACAATCCCGAGTCTACTCAATTGAGTAGCTCCTCTTAACCTCTCTTGGATGATGTGTTCTTAATTTGCTTGTTACTGTCTATATTTCCTCCGTTTGCTTCTGCTTGGCATCATTTCTCCCATACCGACGTTTTCTTTTCTTTGTCCTTCCCTGATAGCCTACGATCAAAGAGCTTCTTCGCATTGGTGCCCAATTCATTGGGTATCGTGAATATGCTAGTAAGGCTGAAGGTAAGGCCTGGCTACTTCTTTTTGCTTCTGCTTTCTTACTCTTTTGTTGTCGACGTTTTTAACTAATGTCAACTTTCTCGGCAGAAAAACTGGCAGAAGTCAATGAGCGTGCCAATACACTTGCTCAAAAATTAGATCAAAGTGAAGAGGCTCGTAAGATGGCCGAGTCAGATGCCGTTAAAGCTAGGCGAGAAGCTGACAAAGCCAAGGCCGATGCTGCTGGTGTCGAAGATCTTAGGAAACGTCTTCACGATGCCGAGACTTCGTTAAGCGAGCACATAACCGCACAATCTGCTCGTGAAGAAGCGATCCTTAAGCGTCTAAGGACGCAAAATCGTCGCTTTGTCAGTAAGTATCTGAGCCACTTCATATCCTTTGGATTCTTCTTTTCTGCACTCATTTGTTGATCGGATTTTTTTTTATTTTGGCAGATAAGACTTCTCAAGAATTTGAGCTTGAAGATCCCGACAATGATCCCCTCCTTGACGCCGTTTCGTTCCTTGAATTTCATGGGACAGAAGCACGTGAGGGCATTGATGAAGCTAGGACAGGGCTGTCGCACCTTCTTCCCGAAGAAAGAGGAACCCGCAACTTTCCTTGCTCTTGCCAAGTGCTTTAATCCTCCCGAAGATCTTGGGCTGAAGATGTGCCATGAAAATATGAAGGTTGCCGTTGAAAGCACTGTTGCCTTGGTTGCTGATAGTCAACAGACTATTGACTGGGCGAAAGTGGGCAACACGGAGCAGATAGAACAAGCAAAATGGCGATCATTGATCAAGGCTGCAAAGCTGAACACGAAGAAAATCCTGTCTTATTTCGGGATCAAGCCATCTTCAACTCCTAGCTCATCAAGGCCTGGAGGTCTAGTTGAATGCCCTTTGCTTTGTTTTTCTTCTTAGTTTACCTCCCTTCTTTTGGTACTGCCGCCATAGTGCTCCCTGGCGATGATTAGGTCTTCTAGAGGTCCTTCTTTTTGTAATAGACATGCATATATTATGAGAATGAATGAAAATCATCTTGTCTCAATGATTGATGTCGATATTTATTTTTTCAGCTAATTTTTGACAACTATACGTCAAATCCTGGTCGAAGTTTTTCCTTCGTTCCTTCCGAAGAAAACCCCTGTCGCTGTTAATTTTGTTGAGTATGAATTTATCGCAAGAGTTGGAAGAACTTCGAGACAACTCCAATCCATGAAGAAGCAATTCACTTATGCTTATGGAACAATCCAGGAAATCTTCGGAAAGGGAAAATTGCCCTCCAACAAGCTCAAGATGCCATAACTGAAAAGGACGCCGCTGTTGCTGAGAAGCTACTGCAGCTACAACCCGCGAAAATTTATGCTTAATCGCTTCCCGTATGCTAGCTTGGATATGGCAGGTGTGCTCCATTATCATTGTCGTGCTTTTTCTTTTCCTTTTTACTTGTCTTCTCATTGCTCACTGGTTCTTGTAAAAAATAGGTTCTTTTTTGGATGCTACTACTGAAGATGAGCGTGTCGAAGCTCGATCCAATGTGCTTCTTCGTCTCTTGCCAAAGATCATGGTTCAAGTTTTGGGGCACACCCGAACGAACTCGCCAAATTGTCAGGTTTCAGGATCGCGCACTTCAGGTCCGCGATTATCTCGACTTCTGTACAAGGACTCCCTGTCTCTGGTCTATGGCACTATGTTTCCTCAGATGCCAGAGACTCTTCCCGCTTTAATGGATAAGTTTCGGGATCTCCTCGGATCCACGGCTTTGTGCGGGCCCAATTGTCGGCGCAAGATTTGCTATGATTATGATAAAGATCTATCCCGAAGTTAGACGTGGGGCAAATTGTTCCAAAGTGTTTGGCCAAGATGTCGAAGAGGAAAAGAAGCTTCGGCAAATATGATGATATTGTTACTCCTGTTGCCGAAGACATGATGGATGAACTTCTTCGGATGGATGCCGAATTCTTCGTGAAGGGCAGCTACGCTGAGCATAGCACTCGTGCCGTAAATAATGAGCGCTTAACCATAGACAATATATTGGGAAATCCTTGAAGATAAACTTGTTCCGAAGATTGTTTCTTGTGTATATGATCTGTATTGTAAAGTCACTATATTTTTATTTTTACCGCCAAGCCCCCGGGCGTTTTGATTGCAGTATTTTTGTTTTTTTATAATGCGAGGTTATCCCAAGGCAAAATAAATTATACTTTGTGCTATTTTTACGGGTATGAGTCTCCGAGCTTTATGTTGACCGCTATTTTGTCGATATTTTTATCTTGGCGAGGTACTTTATACCAAGACGAGATATTTTTTGCGAGTTGTATTTGTCGACACTGTGTATATATATATTGTAACGTCTAGGGGGAAGCCCCCGAGCCTGTCGAGAAAAAGATATATAATTCCACTATCTTTATTATATTGCAGCACCGCGAGCCCGCCTCATTAAAAACCTTTTCCGCCCCACCCCCGCCTCCGAAAAAGGAAAAGAGTGCGTCCGATACTCGCGGGCGTTTCAGTACATCGTATGTTTAACAGGAGACTATATTTCGGCATCTAAGCGTAAAAACGCCGGAGTTGCGCCATGTTCCAAGGATTTGGTTCAGTAATCCCCGTCTTCTTGTCCTTGATTCTGTATGTTCCTCCTTGATTACTTCCGTTACGATGTAGGGTCCAAGCCATGGTGACTGAGTTTTTCATGGCTTTTTTGATTGAGTCGGCAAAACCAAATCGCCAACTTGAAGGATCTGGCCGCAATCGCTACTGTGGTAGTTTTTCAGGTCCCGTTGGTATTTGGCGACTCGTGGACAAGACTTCGTCTCGAGCTTCATCAAGTGCATCGACATCATCCTCCAAAGCTTTTCTCGGGGTTTCTTCATCATATTCTGTGACTCTTGGAGAATCATGCTCATTTCATTCTGCTAGGACTGCCTGCTCCATGGACTGTGTAAAAGAACGGCGTCTCTCGTTGCCGCATTTGGTGTTGTTCGAATACTCCACAACACACTTGGCAACTCCTCCAAGTATGCCGAGCTTTTTCCAATGGTCCTAGCAGGCGCTTCTTGATACCATTGCATATGATGCCATTGGCCTTCTCGACTTGACCGTTGGTCTGTGGATGTGCAACAGACGCAAAACTCAATTTGATGCCCACATCTGCGCATTATGCTTTGAACTCTTTGGACGTAAAATTGCTGCCGTTGTCTGTGACAATGCTGTGAGGGACTCCAAATCTAAAGACGATGCTTTTCACGAACTTGATCGCCGACGCGCCATCCTGGTGAATTTATCGGCTTTGCTTCTATCCATTTAGTAAATTTGTCGATAGCAACGAGTATATACTCATATCCTCCTGGCACTTTGTGCAGTTTTCCCACCATATCGAGACCCCATTGAGCAAAGGGCCAAGACAAGGGGATTGCATAAGTTCTGCTGCGGGAGAGTGAGGTTTGGCGGCAAATCTTTGGCACGCGTGGTCGTAAGTTCTCACTATTTCCTTCGTGTCTCCGATTGTTGTTAACCAATGCAACTCGTCTCGAAAATCCTTTAGCCACGATAGCTCGGGTTGCCTGGTGCCCGTGGATATTCCTTCGTGTACATCTTTCAGGACGATTCTTCCTTCTTCTGACACATCTCTGTAGCACGCCCGAAATGCTTCGCTTGTACAACTCCCTTTTTACCACAAAAAGCCTTTGATCTCCTAATTATTCGCCTTGCTTCACCTGGATCGTCGGGTACTGTTTTCCTTAGGATGTATGATATATACCGCATCCATGGAATTTGCACCATCATGACTAGCTCCTGTTCCTCTTCTTCTTCTATTGAGTCTTTGGTGGTACTCGAGGATTTCTCTCCTTCTTTGTTTTCGCTAGCTTTGTTGATCTCTCGCTTATTTCTTCCTAAAAACACGCCCGGAGGGATCGCGAGACATTGTGATCCGGTTGTTTGCAAGAACATCGAAGCCTTCATCGTTGCTCATCCTGCCGATGTGGTTTACCTCGCATCCGTCGAAAAGCTTTTCGACAGCTCATTGTACGCCTCTTTGTATGCTATCATACTTTCGTTGACTGCGTCACATTGGTTCATAACTTGCTGTGCCACCAATTGTGAATCGCCGAAGATTTTCAGTCGGGTTGCACCGCAAGCTTTCGCCATCTTCATCCCGTGTATGAGAGCTTCATATTCCGCTTCGTTGTTAGACGCGTTTGGGAACGTCATCCTTAAGACATATTTCAACTTATCGCCTTCAGGTGATACTAATATCACGCCTGCTCCAGCACCTTCCAATCTTTTGGACCCGTCGAAGTTCATGGTCCAAGTTCTCGATAACTCTGGGGGTCCCGTGTTTTGTAGCTCCATCCACTCTGCAATGAAATCTGGTAAAACCTGCGATTTTATTGCCTTTCTTTTTTTCATACGTGATGTCCCGTGGAAAGTTCTATTCCCCAAAAGGGAGACACGCCCTGTAGCTTCCGGGTTGTTCAATATGTTTGACAAAGGAGCTTCATTGACCACTATTATCGGGGGCGCCTAAAAATAGTGTCGCAATTTTCTTGCTGTCGTGAATACTCCACATGCCAACTTCTGGTATTGGGGGTACCGCTCGTTTTTAGGCGATGACTTCTCGCTGATGAAATATACTGCCCTTTGACCCCATGAAGCTTTCCTTCTTCTTCTCTCTCGACTACTAGAGCTGTGCTGACCACCCGAGGTGTGGCTGCAATGTATAAGAGGAGAGGTTCTTTTCTTCTTTAGGCGCTCACCAAGATTGGAGGTGTCGAGATTGTACGTTTTAGATTTTCAAAAGCTCTGTTCCGCTTCCTTGTTCCATTGAAATTTCTTCCCGTTTGATCAATGCATAGAACTAACGCTTTTTCTCCTAGCCTGGCCACGAATCTGCTTAAAGCTGCAACTCGTCAGTTGTTGTATTTCTTTCAACTTTGTCGGGCTTTCTCATAGTGACGATGGCCTGTATTTTTCGGGGTTAGCTTCAATCCCCCTTGCCGATACTAAGAATTCGAGGAGTTCTGCAGGAACTCCAAAAGAGCATTTCGTCGACATTTGAGATGAACTTGTCGAGGTTGTCGAAGGTTTCCTTCAAATCTTCGATCGTGTCGACCCCTTCTTTGATGTAATCACGACATCGTCGATGTAGACTTGCACATTTTTTCCAATCTGTGTTGCTAGGCACTTCGCATCATCCGCTGATATGTTGCTCCCCCGTTTTTCAGACCAAAGGGCATTGTTTTGTAGTAAAACACGCCGTAAGGTGTAATGAACGCTGTTTCGCTTCATCTTCTTCTTTTAATCTGATCTGGTTATAACCAGTATATGGCCCAAAAAGGAAAGACGTTCGTATCCTGCCGTGGAGCCGATGATTTGATCGATCCTTGGGAGGGGAAAGTGATCCTTAGGACAATGTTTATTGACACACGAAGCTCGACACACATAAGGACTTTGTGTGTTTCTTCGCACCATCATCGCCGATACCCACGTGGGCTCGTAGATATTTCTTTAATAAAACCAACTTGCACCTTTGAGTCGATCTATTTCTCGATAACATAGCTTTGCGGTTGGGTTCCGAGAAACGCCGCAAGGTTGCTTGGATTGGTCTTGGCGAGAGGATCCTAATTGAGGTGGTGCTCGCAAGTTCCCCGTACCTGGCATGTCAGCCGGACACCATGCGAAGATTTTCCAATAGTTTTCACGGAGGAACTCGACGAGCGTGCTTTCCTATGCGTATATCCATGTTTGACGAATGGACAGCTGCTTTGGGTCCGTCGTGGATCTGTACCCTTTCCGAATCCTTGGTTGTGTTAAAAGTTGGCTCCTTGGAAGACCTCCCTACCTCTGGCAGCACATCATAATCCGTGAACCTTGGCGCCATATATTCTGCTTGCATCCCGAAAGTTTCTGATAGTCGATGAAAATCCTTGTCGCATTTATCAGATAACGCGAACCTTCCTTTGATTGTGATAGGTCCCTTGGGCCCCGGCAACCTCCACAACAGATACGTATAGTGCGGAACGGCTACATGAACCCGGCATACGCTCGGTCGTCCCACGTAGCGTGATATTGCGTATGGGAAATCCACAACTTCAAACTCCAAATTTTCTATCCTGTAATTTTCGGGGTTCCAAACTGAACGTCGAGATTGATCTTGCCCAGCGGATAACTTGGCTTCTCTGGTGTGATCCCATGGAAACGTGTATCCGTTGGTTTCTAAGTTTGCTAGGGATATGTTTATCTTCCTCAATGTATCCGCATACATAGGTTTAAGCTGTTGCCGCCATCTATGAAAACTCTCGACACATCGAAACCAGCAATTACTGCGGGCAAGATGAGTGCCGATTGTCCTCGTCGAGGAACTTGCTGCGGATGATCCGCGATTGTGAAACCAATGTCTTGCCCCCGACCAATTTAAGTACTCAAAATCGTTGGTGGAGGCATCTTCTCTCGCCATGAACACTTGTCGTGAGATTACCTTCTCGCGCCCGTTGGATGGCCTGGTCAATCATCGAGACCGCGCTTGCTAGAATTAGGATCAACATACGGTGGTGGTGGAGGTGCCGCTATTCTGAGCGGGTGCCGATTTTCGTCCGTGATTGCGGGGGAGGTGGGAGGTGGATCTCGCTCCTTGGCCCCGGGGGTTTCTGTTCATTGCCTGAGCATTTGCAATTCCTGCAGCCCGCAACATGCCTGGAAAATTCTCAGCCTTTCTCAGAGATGCCCCGAACGCCTCTTTCGTTGTTGTTCTAGATAGTGTGGCCCATTTTGCACCTGGCCCGTTCATCATCTCTTCTGGGGACAATGTCTTTGAAACCTTGGTCCACTATTTTGCCTGTTGCCGCGAGAATCACTTCTATTGTCGCCTTGTTGCTCATTGCTCCTGATAGTCATTCCCACTATTCCTCCAGGATTTCCCCCTAAAGCCGCCCGGGATATGACCAGGGGAGCGTCGTTGTTGTAGAACTGCGAGAAAATCGCTTTCTATTTTGATAATTTCGACCACGATCCTCTTCTCGCGATCTGTGTCGCTTGTTATATATTGCGTCTTCTCTCCATCTGCCCACTTATTAGCTATCTTCATTAGTGCTGAAATTGTCTTAAGGTTAGTTCTCCCTAAGTCCTCGACGAAATCTCCTCGCCTGATTTTCCTGCCACGAATGCATCTATTGCTCTCTCGTGTCCGATATATCTTCTGCCGAGTTTTTTATAATGTTCCACCGCTGTATATTTTTTCTCGACTCATCATGTTTCTGTCGACACGCCCTTAGCTCTTCCAATGACGCAGGTTTCTTGCAGGTGGATCGGAAATTTCTTACGAAAATATCCTCGAAATTATCCCAGCTGTCGATGGATCCTGGGGGAAGTTTCTTTATCCAAGATCTTGCGGCACCACTTAAGTGAACTTGGATACTTTGCATAGCTGTTGCTCTGTTCCTCCTACCAGCTTCACCATCCCGAGATAATCCACTTGCAGCCAACTCTCGGGATCTTGCAGGCCGCCGAATTTCTTGAAATTTTCTGTAACTTGAACCCTTTTGGGGCTCGAGTTTTTCGAACTCTCCTCGTAAAGCACGGGAGTCCACACACATCTTCGTCGGCAACTTCGGTGAGTACCGACGCGTCTTTTCTTAAGCCGCGCTCTATCCAGCCCTTACACTTGAACTGCTGTGTCTCTTGCTCCACTTGTTCCTGGTGATCTTGAACCGTTGTAGTGGGTCGGGACTATTTTGCCTAGGATTTCCTTCGGGAGGCATGGCTGCAAATGCTGTCCCCATAACTCCTACTCCAGCCATTGCCATATTGAACAATGGTTCTCCCGGGTCAGGAGGTGGTCTAGACGCGAGGATGTAAGCTTGTGTTGCCATATACCCAGCTTCCGGTTTCGGGATGATATTTTCCCTTGTATCAATCGTCATGAAAGACATGTCGAGATTTTGAATTTATATTTCCTCTCTCTTCTTCAGGTATATTTTGCAGCCTAGATCTCGTCCTCCTTCGAGCTCCTCTATGGCTATCTGCCTAAGTTTCTGATTGCTCGATCGAGCTCGCCGACGTTCGGACGCGGGAAGCTGCCTCTTTCTCCTATTCAAGGATGCCGTCTGTTTTTCTAACTCTCTACTTACTCGAGCAAGTCTATATTGATATGCTTGTAGTTCTTGTACAGTAGCAG